>CM035408.1:85956291-86058791 GCA_020310875.1 Ceratopteris richardii | reverse complement strand
TTTTAGAGATCCGTTTCTTGCATATGATAACTTGTTAGAAAGCTCTACTCTTGTAGTTTTAAACACCAAAAGATCTTGGAGACATGATATTTGAGCAAAGAGAAATTAGCAAAATACTAAAGCTATGTCATTTCAGTGATTAGAAAAATTTGAAGAAGTAAAGTTCTTGGTTTTGGCTATCGTTTCTCAAAGTTTTGAGTGGCAATGAGTTAATGGTGACCATAGAGGTTATCTAGTGTCACATTAATTCATTTCTTGTGATGTTTCACACATCAACACTTACGTCATACTCTTCCTTCTAGATTATTTTAATGGAAATATATATTCCATACTATGTCCAGTACCTATGTTCTGAGTGGGTCATAGGCAATTCAACAATGCTTATTGACTCCACAAGACAGGGAGAGAGAGAGAGAGGAGGTTGTCTTTCCATGCCCACAAAGTGTAGATGATCATCAACACCTTGGCACAGACTTCTCAGCGAGAAAAAAGTGAATTTTATATTTTTTTGCAGCCTGGCATCGATTTCTCACTGAAAACTACACTTTTCAGCAAGAACATGATGCCTAGCATCGACTTCAATGAGAAGTCGATGCCAAGCATCGACTTCAGCGAGAAGTCGATGCCAAGCATCGACTTCAGTGAGAATTCGATGCCAGGCATCGACTTCTCACTGAAAACTATACTTTTCAGCAAGAAGTCGATGCCTGGCATCGACTTCAGCGAGAAGTCGATGCCAGGCATCGACTTCAGCGAGAAGTCGATGCCAGGCATCGACTTCTTGCTGAAAAGTATAGTTTTCAGCGAGAAGTCGATGCCTGGCATCGACTTCTCGCTGAAAAGTATAGTTTTCACTTTAACAAAGTAAAAAAGACTACATGTTTCGCTTTCAACGCGTGCAATATGTTCTCACAAAGTAATACCAAACGTGATATATTGTCTTGCTTTTTAACTTTGACCATGATAATGCTCAGAGAGAGAGAAAGGGGAGAGAGGGAGAGAAATGTGATTTTTCAAAGGATAAAGACTCGGGGAAAGGAAAAAAGCAATGTCTTAGAGTATTTGATTAACGTAACTTGAACAAAGTTTTATTGAAGTCTCTTAGCATGTAAAACCTAATAGATTTATTTCATAGAATGTGCAACGATGAACAATAAAGTCTCTTTCATTTGGATTATTAGACATCAAAGAATCATGTATGATGATATGCATGGTGTTTTCTCTCAATATGTACAGTCAATTTAATCTCATCTATTTCATTTTGATCTCATGGTGTTTTTTTTGGCATAATTGGCTATTATTACTAGTACACATATATGGCCACCTCGTTGTTGTATGATTATGCTTTGTATTCTCAAAAGTGTATTCTAATCCCTTTTTAAAATGGCATAGAGTTATGCTTTATGTGGGCTTGAAATAAAATGAATTACTTTTCAATTTCCATTTTCATGAAATCATGTAGTTTTAATCATGTAAGATTCGTTAAAGTTCTAATTGGAATTTGTAATGTTGAATATAGCATGTTTTTATAAACAAAAATTGAAATAAAGATTGAAACAAAGTATCATGAAATAAAAGCAGATGGTTTTCATGCCCTAATTAAAATGGGCCTTATCATTTCTATGGAACAATTGAAAATAAGCTAATTTTTCCTTGTTTTTAGCATACTTTTGTAATTTCTAAAGGAGAACATGTCTTTGTTCTCGTTTGTTATGACTCAGTGTTTAGGTTCCTTCTTCACAAAGAAACTCATGAGATGCGTTATTGTGATTGTATCCACATTCTACAAATTAATCAACAAGTCTTTAGTCTGAATGGATAAGGATCCTCTTGAAGCCTACATACATGATGTGAAAAATTTTGATCTTTAAATCCTTGGGGTTGCTCCATAAAAACTACCTCCTCAAGCTCTCTATTTTGGAAACAATTCTTCATATCCAATGGATAGCGCTTCCAATCCTTTCAACCAAATATTGCAATGAAGATCCTAATGGTGGTCATCTTAGCTATAGGTCTATGCCATAGGTTTGCGAAAAACCTTTGGCAACCAACCTACCATCTACATATCTTCTTGCCATGAACACTCATTTGTTTCCAATTACTTTCATGTACTTTGTTCTCTAATGACCAAGTATCATTGTCTTCGAATGCTTGAATTGTTTTTCCATGGCTTTATTCATTTCTCCATGCTATTTTTTTAGGTATAGTGCCTTGCATTGAATGAATGAAAAGTGAAGTTCTTGCTTTGGAACTTCAATAGGGAATTCTTGATCATTGAACTTTCTCACTTAACCTCTTTCAACCATTTGACCTACTAAGACCCAACTCTTTTAATGATGGTTGGCACATGCAACACATTTTTTTAATAGCCTTTAATCTAAGATCTTTTAATGTGACATCTCCCAAATGTAAATTATATTGTGCTCAATATCATCCCATGTCTTTACATGTCCCTATTATAATTCATATGTTTTCTACAACTACTCTCCATGTAGCAAGTATAATTAATCTGAATTGAATCTTTCTTTTGAAGCATGCATTATTGACATGTTTGTAGTTTTTTGAATTTGTTAAATTAATATCACAATTTCCTTGAATTGATGGGCCATTAAATCAAGCTTTGGGCACCCATAAAATAGATGCACCAGGGCATCCCTTTAAAATGTGCTTAGGTTTCCAAATTTGTTGTATCATTCTTGGTTGTTTTTTCATACTATGGTCACTCAATCTCATGTTCTTTAGACACAATTGAGACTATGATTTTGATGTGAGCATGGGTGGCATCTCACCTTTTTTTACTAGGATAGCTTTTCTCCTATGGTTGCTTGTTGTTTGAGTGTGATTCTATATTTTCTTTACTTGTTGTGGTGATGGACATGGTACCTAAGGTCATTCCTTAGTAGTGGCTTCACTTTACTTTGGAAAAGAAGGGGGATCCAACACTCACATGTCGCACCCACATGGGATTGAAGGATTATGATCATTGGACTTTTGAACACATGGTAAGTATGTGGACTTGGAATGCAAAGGTTCGTGGCCTTCTATTTCATTGTAAGACATTGCTTATTAACTCAAACTTGAAGAATTCTTCTACTAAGGTTTAGTCCTACTATGTAATCATATATGCAAAAATAGCCCAATAAAAGAGGTTCTCTAAGATTGTTGTCATTAAAAAACAAAATCCTAACTATTAGAGGAATTTCATGCAAGAGAAGTAGCACTTGTATGCTAGATATTACATAATCAGAAATTGATTGTGAGCTCTTCTTCTTGAAGGTTGTGAACTTAGCTCATAAGGAGGACTTCCTTTACTTGTTTGTATTTTGGAAATGCTCTTCCAAACAATCCACACAGCTGTTGCACTTTCTAATCCTCTAATATGAGGTAGAGGATAATCATTTACAACCATGTAGATGATGCTCCTAGCTTAAGCATCCTTCTTCATCCAATTCTTCAAATTTGCAAGCTCTTCCGTAGTTGGAACACTAGGATCTTCAAACACAGACTTTTCTTCTTCTCCTGTAATGAATTCCATCAAATCTTTGCTCATGAGGTGTGCCTCCATCACCATGAACCAAGCTCGATAGTTTTCCCTATCTACTTTATCAATGTACAAGCTTTCTCCCATGTTTGATCTTTGTCTTCTGCAAATGTTAAGATAAATGAATATGCTTTGTACCTTTAATATAAACCTTTAATATTTCAGATCCTTTCGAGCTCAATCTTGAGACTTCTTTAGGTTGTCTTCAAAACTTTAATCTTGCCCACCTTCAATTTGAAAAAACTCTGATGTCTACAACAATCAAGACTTCAAATGCTCTTTTCTTCTCTTTATATTGCACCTTTTGCTCTGCTACCATTGCTGGAGACCTCTTAATCTCCAAATGTTTGATCTATATTGATTTAAGAACACTTCTATACCAATCATAGACCAAATTTTACATAAATATTACCATGATTTACAAAATCATTCACAAACACTTCTCTATGTGAAGTTTCTTCTTCTTCAAGAAGTTTGCTTCAGAATTTAACATCATTACCTGCACCTAGCTTCAGATTTCTTCAATCTTATCATGCAAATATCTCCATGCTACTGTTTTGCAACGGTAACATTGATTAAATCTTAAAAAGAACCATTAAAACTCTGTTTTGATCAATAAGCTCAAAGGTATGTCAGAACAAGTCACTTTGACATGTTCAACTTCTCAAGTTGATTCTCACAGCACAAGTCGCATTGTACTAAATGCTTTTATCCATAGCTCCCTTACCTCCTAACTTAGATTTTCAATGCTCATTTATAAAAACTTTACATTGTGCATTGAGATCCAAGCAAAACTCTCACACGAAAAAGTGTGCGACTCTAAGAGGTCTACCTTTAGACTTTACATATACATGTTCCTATTGATCATACACACAACCTGAAAGGAATTAGACCATGAAACTTTGAGCATAGCTTGATTAATTTCTAAATTAGATGTGTACAAAAGATTTCTTGATCCACTTGATCAGGCTGAGAGAAATCAGACGAAGACTCAACGCTAACTCAGTAAGATGACTCTCTACACATCTATCACATGGACTCTTGACTTGTAATCATTCTCTCATTCATTTGTTTACATTATTGACTCTAATGATTATCTATATCAATTATACAAGAATTTCCATCTGTAATGTACACATGTATACAAGCTACATTTCTGATATCTCTTCACTTCCTTCAATGACTTCTTTGACTTCATTTTGATTTCTGACTTGCTTCAAGTTCTTCATAATCATAAATTAGGTATTTCTTTGTTCCAACATATTGAAGAAGAGTCTATCATGACGTAGATTCTCAATGGGATTGGAAGAGATAAGCAATGGTACTCTTTCACGATGGCTTATGATCTCATCATGCATGTGCAAAATCTAGAGTTCAACATCTTTTTTTAGACAACTCTTCAATCAAGAGGTCAACAATAGCATAAAGGAAGGTAACTCCTATCATCATAATTCAACTAGTGCTCTATATGCAGAGAAGAAGGATAAGAAGATGAAAGGAAAGAAGAAAGAAGAAGATGAAGAGGAGACTTTCCAAGACAACTTTGCAAAGAAGAGCAAGTGGAAAAGAAAGAAGAAAGGACCAAATCATGACAAAGCCAAAGGTCAAGATGTTCAACTTTGCTCCATATGCAATACTACCAACCACACCACTCAAAATTGTTGGTTCAATGGAAAGACCCTGAAAGGACGTGGAAGAGGTGGATATGGCAGCAATAGAGGTAAACTTGGACACAAGTTCAACAATAACAATAGAGGCTATAATAGAAGGGAATTCAAAATTATTCAGAAGATCAACCACATGAAGACTCATTGCTTCTTATGAATCTAAGTCACAAAGAAGGTAAAGAACTTGATCATTTCTTGTACATAGATTCAGGGTGTTCAAATCAAGTTGTAGGCAACATTGCTCTTCTATCTGATTTGGAAAGTCCAATTCATAGACATGAGGTAAAAACAGGGGATGACACATTAGCTTCCAATGGTAGAGACAAACATTGTGAGTAATGTTCTCTATGTACCTACTATCAGTAAAAACCTAATAAGTGTAGGCCCAATAGTTGAAAAAGGCTTGCAAGTTAGGTTTACACAGCATGGAGCTTTCATGGAAGATCCATGTCATTGTTTCAAGAAGATAGCAAGAGGTGAGAAACATGTAGGCTCTTTACTTTTGAAGTAGGAGAAACCTGGAACATATCTCTATTCAATTTTGGGTGTCAAACCCTAAGTGAGCTTGAGGTGTGGCATAAGAGACTTGCTCATGTGAATGAAAGAACCTTGAAGGATATATATATGGATAAAAGTGTTCTAGCACTACCAAACATATCAAAAGTAACACATGAACAATAGGTTTGATGGATGCCAGATTGGGATGGCACAAATAAAACCATTCAACCACAAAGGCTACATCCATAACAACTTATTAGACTTAGTACATATAGATGTATGGGGACCAAGTCAAGAACCTTGATTGGCAGTATCAAGGTATCATGTCTCATTTATTGAGGACCATATTAGATGGACTATTCTATACTTCACCAAAAGTAAAAATGAAGTGTTTGATTGCTTCAAAAGGTATCTAGCATATGTGGAGAATCATAAAGGTAGATCACTCAAGAAGCTCAGATTTGATAGAGAGGGACAATACTTCTCCAAATATTTTGATGAGTTCTTGCAAGAAAAATTTATCAAAAGAGAAGTGACTAGGAGGTACTCTCCTGAACTAAAGCAGAGAGGAGAAACAAGACATTGGTTGGATCAGCTCAAACACTGTTTGAACAGAAGAAGTTGCCACATTATCTTTATGCAAAAGCTATTTCAACTGTTGTGTTCCTTGTGAATAGACTACCATTCCAATCATTTCAAGTTATGACTCCTTATGAAGCATGACATGGAAGAAAACCTAGTCTTGGACAATTCAAGGTGTTTAGTTGTTTAGCTTATGTTCATGTACGATCACAAATAACAGGTAAGCTAAATGAAAGGGCAACAAAGGCAGTGTTTATTGGCTATGACTCAACTCAGATAGGTTACAGGTTCTATAATCCTTCAACCAAGTTGTTCACTACAAGTAGAGATGTCCTGTTTGAAGAAAAAAGGTCTTGGTATGATGAAGACAAACAAAAGATACCTCTACCAAATGATCTTGATTCTGATTCTCATCAATTAGGAAGCAAGGATGATACACAGGTCTAGGATCCAAGAAGTGGTACAGATGATGACCAAGATGAGAAGAAAAGGATTACAAACTATGGAAGTCAAGAGGCAAAGCATAGATGCAAGAGGTTGAAGAATGCTCCAAACAAGCACCTAGAAGATTAGCAAAAGAGAAGAAACAACTAGAAAAGTATGGATATGATTCCACATTTGTTACGAAGGATTCAATCTACTTGGTAAAATATTCAATTTCAGAGGAACCCTCAACCTATGAAGAGGCAAAGGGAAACCCTAATTGGGAAAAGGCCACGAAGAAGAAATAGATGCAATGAAGGAGATGGACACTTGGGATTTGGTTCCAATGTCATCCAATCAAAAGGTAATTGTTGAAGATGGGTATATAAAGTTAAAAGAAACTCAAATGGATCATCTTGCACCTACAAGGTAAGACTAGTTGCCAAAGGATGCTCTCAAACTGATTGTATAGACTATGAGGAAACATTCTCACCAGTTGCAAAGATGACTACAATTAGAACATTGATAAGCGTAGTTGTTGCAAGAATTGGAGACTCCGTAAAAAGTGTATTCTTAAATGGTTGGATAAGTGAAGAGGTATACATGTCCCAACCTCTAGGTTTTGAAGACCCTAATCATGCATCTTATGTTGCATGCATAAGAAAGCATTGTATGGATTGAAACAAGATCCACGAGCTTCAAATTAGAGGTTCCTTACATATCTTCAAGATCAAGCATTCAAAGCTAGCAACTCACGTCGTTCTCTATTCATCAAAAGGGATCACAATGAGGTTATCCATCTATGTGTATATGTAGATGATATTATTGTGAGAAGTGATGATTTGAATGGCATTCAAAGGATCAAGAGACACATGCAAGAGGAGCTCAAAATCAATGAATTAGGTGAGCTCACATTTTTCCTAGGTATGTAAGTGATGTACACAGATGAAGGAATATAGTTGACCCAAAGAAAATACATTTAGGATCCTCTTATGAAGTTCAAAATGGACAACACAAAACTTGAAGGTACACCTTTAGAGATGAATCATAAACTTAGTGTTTATGAAGGTGAGAAAATTGAAGACATGAAAAAATATGAAAGCTTGGTAGGTAGATTGATCTATGCTTCTCATATGAGGCAGACATCTCATATAGTGTCAGTGTCCTTAGTCAATTCATGCACTCACCAAGAAGACCACATATGGATGCAGCCAAGAGAGTACTTATCTCAAAGGTACAATCAATGAAGGTATATTCTATCCTTAGTCTTTAGATTTAGAAATCAAAATCTATTCAGATGCAGATTGGGCAGGAGCTAAGCATGAGAGAAGAAGTACTTCTAGTTAGTTAGCATTTGCACATTCAAAGATATTGCCATGGAGTTCAAAGAAGCAACCTACAGTTGCTTTATCCTCAATTGAAGCAGAGTAGAGAGGTTTAACCGTAGAAACTCAAGAGGCAATATGCTTAAAAGCATTGTATACAGGTTTGGGACTTGTGATTTCCAAACCCCACATATTTGGAGATAATGTAAGTTCCAATCATCTAGCAGCAAACCCTATTTTTCATGTAAGAACCAAACACATAGAAGTTCATTACCACTTTATCATGGACAAGCTCATGCAAAGGAGATTGACACTTCTTTTGTTCCTACTCAAAAGCAAGCAGGAGATATGATGACGAAGGCACTTGATGGAATAAAGCCTTGTAGTTTCAAAGCTATGGTAGGTATTCAACCTATTAGATTCCCTCCAAGAACTATGCCCACTTTCATTTCAATTCAAAATCCACTTGTAGAAGTCGTGGATCACTTCTAGAGTCTATATAAAGACTTCAAAACACTTGTACAATACTCCAAATTGGATGCCAAATGACTCATTTGAAAGATATTAGTGTCTAGTTTATGCATATAAATGTTCATAGAATTTGGGGAGAAATCTGAGTTTTTCTATCTTGCGGTCAGTCTTTGTGTATTCCTCAAAAATATGAGGTACCACCATTGAGTGTTTGATTCATTCCTATAGCATATTTTGCTTATTCCTTGTACTCTTGTGCATTATATAAGCTCAGCCCTATGTGTATCACTCCCACAAAAGGATTGTTTCTAATTTTAATCACAATGTTCACTATGAGCATTTGAAGTTCATTGTCTCTTCCATATATACTAAGTTTCTTTGAGCTAGTCGATGCTTGAACCTATATGTTTTGTATCGCTCAATTTTCTACCTCCTACAAGCTTCTTGCTAGGAGCTAAGTCTAAGGCATGCCATTCTCCACTTCTCCTATTTGGTATTAGAGCAATAGATAGTAGATCCATGGAGTATGATGGAGATGAAGAACAAAGATTTGATCATGATGACTTTATGGAAAGCTTTCATGCCAACCTTTGGGGGGCATCTTTATCATCATCTTCATCTTGCATGAAAAAGACCAATAGCCAAAGAGGTTCGCATAGAGCTCAGAAGGAATAGAAGCAGGATCTCTCTCATGGCTAGCATCGTCATTACAACAGCAAAATAAAGCTTTTACAAGTTTTCCTTAGTACACACACATCTCTACGGGTGCACAAAAATAGGTATTGAACTTTCAAGCTCTAAACAAGAGGTAAATACTCTAACCACTAGCCTATATGAGCTTGTTGAAGGGATTCTCATGCTATTTTATACAACAAATTTTGCCTGCTGTGCACGATAGAGAAACATGAAAAGCATGAAAGATAGTGGGAAAGAGAGAACGAAAGAAAGAGATAGAGAGGGAGAAAGAGAAGAATTAGAGAGAGAAAGAAAGATAAGGAAAGCGAGAAGGGAATATAATGAAAGAACAAAATAAATGACGAGAAAGAGAGAAAACTAGAGAGATAGAGAAAGAAAAAAAGATGCAGAAAGAGATAGAGATAGAAACAAAGAAAAAACTGGAGAGAGAGCAAGAGAAGGGAAGAGAGAAATGTAAAGAAAGAAAGATATAAAGAGATAGAGAGAGAGAAGAAGGAGAACAAGATGAAGTAGAAAGAGAGAGAAGAGAAAGAGCAAGGTTAGCATACCTACCTTTACTAAAAGGGACATAACTCTGTCATTTGATGTTCTAATTGGATGATTCATTTGGGTATAGAATGTAGACTCAAAGAGCTTTCAATGCATGTTTGGAATCTATGATTGGATAAGCTGAAAACCACCTATATAGAGCATTTAACTCTCTACATATCTCTTCAAGGAAAGATGTTGCCCACTCACCTAACTCTATTGTTTTGGCCATAACTTCCTCATAGAATATCAAAATCAAGAAATTCAAATTGATATGGATTCTAGACTTCAAGCCCCTATTGTAAATGGTCTACATGCCATGTTCTGACCATTTCAAGAAATCTCTACACAATATTTTATATGGTTGTTGGCTAGCAAGAAAATCTCTTTCAATTATTAGACTATCCAATTATGCTAGTTAGGAGTTCCTAATCACTTTTTAACCATTTGGGATAGGAATGAATTCATTTTCATACCTTTGTATCATATTTTTTCTCTCAAATATATTTATTTGAATACTTTTTGCATTAAATTTTATGATTTTGCATTGTATTCTCTTCCAATTTTACGAAACCAATATTGGAATGTGCATGAAAGTTAGTTTTGATATGAATTCATCTATGCACATGAAGTTACACTAAGTTATGTTTATTCACAAAAGCATGCAAAGATTTTTGTTGTGTGTTTCAAGATCTTTGAGTAGGTATTGGAGTGAGAAAAGACATTGTTATGAGGGCATGTAGTGCCCAACAACACATATTGGAAAAGTTTCTTATTTTTAGGATTTTGCTCCTAAGAAATTGGTTTGCTTACCATTATGCTGATGTCTATCATTATATTATTGTTATAATTTTTTTTTGGGCCTCATTCTCCTAGGGAAGTACTGTCGAAATGTTTATAGCCATATGGCATTATATGCCATGTGAGAACTAGGGTCATGTTGTGTTGCAAGAGAGAGGAAGTATTATGTGTGCAATATAGCTTAACTCATACAAAGTATTTGAAGTAGAGAAGAAGATGCACGAGTGGATGCATGCATACATAGATAATATGATTTCGAGAAAGGTGAAGTGCATGATGCATTTTCTATCCATAGAAGAGCATTTTTATGTATCACCATGATGTGTTAGGGTGAGCATTAGGTACATGATAGAAGTACCATGAAAAGGCTAGTTTTTCCTTTGGAAACTAAAATGTCAAAGATATACTGCTCAAGAACAATTAAAATGCATTTTCGTACACTAAGCCATGAGCACATGAATTGTTCTTCATGTGATTCTATATACTTGATGTAGAAGATTATCCCGAGTTAGTACGAGAGTGATATAGTTATGATCATCAATACGAGTAATAAATGATTGTATGTGATTTATTGTGACGCGGTTAATAAATGTACAAGAAGCACAATGACTAGAATGACATCCATAGATGATTTTTCGACGAAATGATTTGGATTCTTAATTGGTTTGCATTGCTCTAGATGATCATTATATACATGGATATGTCTCCATGTCATAGTCCATCGAAGAGAATGAATGAATATGTCTAAATCATAAGGATTAACATGTCTCCTCAATTTTAGGTTTTAAAAAATAATTAAGTAGATAGTTAGTGAGGTAATAGCCTCATAGAGATTTGGATGCTGCCATTCAGGGAATGCCCAGATTTATTGAAATTTGAAGAGCCATTAGCTCATAGGATTTTCTTTAATCTAACCAATTTTCAAGTAATTTGGGTATTTTTTACAAAGATCAAATGACCTCTACATTCGAAGTGCTATTAATAGTGCTAGAGGCTTGAAACAAGTCACATAGACCTGTTATAAAGCACATTTCTCTTCATTCGTAGATCCCAACTGCATGATTTTTATTGGCTGCATAAGCTTGATAGACCAACATTGTCTATAACAATTTTCAATAATTTTAGAGATCATTTGATAATTCAAATAATCTCTACACATGAAACTATAGCCTCTCGAATTTATGAAATGATCATAGACCATGTCACCTAGAGGTGATTGGTTCTCATAGCGCATTTACTCAAATGGGATGATTTTCCTTTCTAATATTAGATTAAAATTTCTAGATGGTGTGTACAAAATATCAAGAGGATATGTATCCCCAAGTAGGTCATATAAAGAAAAGAGTAAAAGTTAGCTTATGCAAATTTTTAAAATATTGTAGGTATAGAGGCTTAGTATTTTGGTCATTGTGAAAGCCTCAAATGTCCAAATACTATGAGTTTATAACAATAAAAGTAGATAGTAGTAGCAATATCCGAATAAAACAAGGTGGATTTAGTTCTTTTAGGTAAAGATCCACTTATTTACTTTCTTGTAACGTGGTTGGAAGAAGCTGGACAACAATTGGTAGGTCAAATGACCTATTCTTCTTAGAGCAATTTTTGGTGCGGATTTGCCAAATAGTGGTACATGTGTCTACTAAACAGATGGTTTTTTCATACTGGAACCAATTTCAAAACTTTTTGTTGGAGAATCTACTCGAGTATAGACCCCATGATATGCTCAAAGTTCAAAGATTTTGGAATTTATCTTTATAGTTGGAGGATATTCTAAAACTACAGCAACATTGTTTATAGGCTCATCTAAGTGTGGGTGTAACAGACATGAAATGATACATTTGAATGAGTACTTGATTGAATTTTAAATTGAAATTTTGTAAAACCAAACTAAATAAGTTTATCTAGATTTGGGCATAAAGAAAATCAAATTTGGAGTTTGTTTGATTAGTCTAAAGGCTTCAAGAAGATGACCTTGTACAGTTCGAGAGTTGGTCATCAAGTGTTCAACCCTTCCAATGAAATGGTGATAAAACTTTGAGAAAATATCCAAATCAAGTGATTTTTTGGCCTAATTGAAGCTTTAGAGAAGCTATATAAGGCTAGAAAATTTCATACGGTTTCAAGTTAGTTAAAGTTAAGCTTTAATATGCTAATATTGAAAGTTGTTTATGTAGGAGATATTGTCAAAAGGAAAACATTTTCCACAACTTTTTTATGATTTCTTTTTTTGGCTATGGTGTGATCACCATGGGCTAGCCATGCACTAGATATGTGTTTATTGACCATTGGTTTCTGGTGATCATTTTTAGTAGGACAGAGGAGACTGTGTCAAAATTTTTCAAAAATATATGTAATGCCATGAGAGCATGGAACTAGAGAACTTTAATAGTTGTTCTCATTTCATATATTTTGGATTGATATAAGCTGTATAAATTCCAATTTATTGTGAGTTAATATTTCACTCAAGTTGCATGAGTTGATATTTGATGCAAGCCGCATCCTTCAAAACTCTAGTTGAGTTGATGTATCATATAACTTCTCATTTTTCTACTCAAGATGAGGTGATGTTATAGATAGTTTTGAGTGATAGAGTCATACGAATGACTCTATTCTTTCGATCAAAGGAAGGAAACACTTTAGGTGTAGGATAGAGGGTATAGGAGAGAAGTCTTTAAGAATCTATTCTTTATATGATTTGAAGTTCATTCATATGATCTTCTTATTATTAGACAATAGAGGGGCAGTTGAGACAGTCACTTTAAATGTGATTGCAAACCAAGGCAAGTCCTTAGGCTAGTAGCCTAGAAGAGAAAAGACAAGGTTTGCACATATGAACTATGAATAGGCAATTGCAATAAGAAGAAATTCATAGAGTGTGTACTACTCTATTTCATATGCCCGAGCATAGGCCATGGTTCATACATAGTGTGTATGAGGTGAGCTAGATGCTTAGCTTAGTGAGCTATGAGTGTGTACACATCTACTTACCAGTTTTTAGTGTATTTAGTGGACTCATATTATGGTCCTCATTATATATGGGAGTGCTATATTATTCCAGTAGTTTACTAGAGACACCTCATTTCTTTTTGGGAATGATTTGATCATCGTGATGATCAGATGGTGGTCATAGATAAAGGAATTTTTATCCACTTGGAACATCTTGCATTTTATTAGTGAGAAGGCGGTGGTAGTTCCACTAGTTGTTATTTTTTTTAGCATGTCTTCATTTGGCATGATGTACTTATTTCCAGAGAGTGGGTTGACATTTACTTTGTATGGGAGATATTTTGATCCATAGTTTAGATTATTATATATCATAGATCGGCATTTTGTTCCATAATTTGGATCATTGATAGATTGACATCTTGGTCCATAATCTAGACCATTCATAAATTGATATTTTAGATTCACAAATTGGATCAGGATGGGAATCTCTTGAGTTTCATTTCGTTACAGTGAGTAAATCAAGCATATTTCCTTGATCTTAGAGATTAAGCACTACTTGGAGAAGATTTCCATTTGTTTTTAGTATTTTTTCACAAAGATTGGGACATAGTCGATTGTTTTGGATGAGCATAGTATTATTTGTTTACTCTAGTGGAGTAAGTGATTTCTCATGATTATACCATATGAAAAGCTATCAGGGGGTATTTAAGGGAGACAAGGGCCAAGATACCAATGTCTATATAGGTGACAAGCTGTCACAAGTTAGTCGTCAAGGTCTAGGCATAGGGAGTCCGAGGATATTCCGAGAACTTATGTTGCAGATATATGGACTCATAGGGCCTTACAGGGATTCCTATAATATGTCTAAGGAAAGGAATATTATTTATTGGTGGAAATGCTAGATAGGAAGCACATAGATTAGTTCTCTACTTTTTGAGCATCTATTATTTCAGAAACTTGGGACACTATACTCTTATTATTTGGAATCACATATTTTTATTCCCAAGTCTATAGCTCCTTCTATATCATTGAGGAAAATGATCTTTAGAAAGGTGATAGAGTGTTATATTTTAGAGATGTACGTCCCTAGAGGAATGAGAAATTCCTTGCTCGGGGGATAGTCAAGGCCAAAAGCTAGAGAGTTCATATGAGGTACCTACTCATGATGGCAAGATGAGTAGAGGGACTTTAGAGAGAACTCAAGATGGTGACTAGGCAAGGGCTATAAATATGGTGGAGGTAAGTCTCAAGCATGTCATTCTCGACTTCTCACATTCCATGGTAGAAGCCATCTTGTGTGTGATCTTATGGGGCTATTGATACTTGATTCTAGCCAAAAGATTTCTATAAAACTATAAACTTTCATACGTGCTACTCATTCCAACAAATGCTCAGTAATACAAAGTGCATAGCTATCTCAAACTATGGCTACATTACCTGGTTAAGAGTTAATAAAAATCCATAATTTCTGATTCTTTTTTGCCACTTAACAATTATGGTGATACCCATTCGATATGCTCAATTTCACAAATGAGTATGACCTCTTTCAATTGTTCACTTTCTTCTTGTATTTTAGCAACATAGGTATCACTATACATGTAAGCGTTTTTTGTTTTATGGCTTATCCATTGGTGCCATATGGATTTTATCTAAACAAATGTCTAGTTCTACACCTTTCAATCTTGTGTATGTCTATGTGAACAAGTCCCAATATTTTCTTAGGAGACTTATTAACACTTCTTGCTCTTTTGAGCTTAAATCCTTTCCTATATATGTGCATCTTTCCTCATGATCCTCAATTGTCATAATTATTTTCGTTGTCACTCCTTTGTTGTCATTAGCTTCTCCCATTAGGGCTTATTTTTTTGGCATCCTCAATAGGATTTCTCTATCCTCAATATCATAGTTCCAAACATTATGTGGAATCATATACAATGATCCCTCCTCTACCTAACAGGGTTTCTAAATTTTCTATTTTTCCTTCCTTTCTTGTACCTCATTGACTATGCATAATATGTTTTCGGGTGCATTGTGCTCTTGTTTATTTGCTTCCATAACATACAAATATTCTTCCTTTGATTCAGAGACAAATTCTATCGCTATGGATGCTTAATAATCTTCATCCTTGATAGGTTAACACATGAACAAGTATACATCATAGCCATCTTGATTACTATGGGGGGTCCATTTATCTTCTACTTTGCCCATACCTGCTAGGATTTTTCCCAACGCTGAGGCGTGAATCCTTCATCAAGGAATACCATCAGTGCAAATATTGGGTCTTGAAGAGGTCTATTGCTGTGAGAGCTGCCTGATCCTATCCTCTCTAATCTCATCCCATATTCGTCAGCTACATTACATATCCACTTATGTGTATCTTCACCAATCCAAGATGAGTCAAAAAAAGTTCATTAATTGTATTGATGTAGAGTCCTATTGTATATTGAGGATATGACTCGTGGTTCTTTCCAAAATCTATAAGAACTTTATGCTCAGAATCCTCACCACAAGTGGTGAGAGTAATCCCTTTCCTCAATCCTAATGGATGCTGAATATGACGATATGCCATGTGAATCTTGTTTCATGTAGGTCACAAAGAGTGTTTCCCTGAAGACATCCATAACAATGTGGTAGCAATGGCAACACCTATGCATGATTCTACGATGGCCTTGGTAGTGTGCACTTGGTGGCTCATGGGAAGATACGCATTACCATATTCACCTTTGCTCATGTCTCCTATCTTATCTATCGAGATCTTGGGTAATTTGCTTTTGAATCCTTGCTTTTAGTGGGAGAAATCACATTCAAGGACTTTACTTTCCACCTATTTCCACAAGTCTAATTTCACTTTTAGAAGCTCTTCTAGGATGAGATGGCATCGCACCTTAGTGTTCTTTACTATCTCCATGGAGTCTTGGATATGATGGAGTCTTCACTGCTCAATTAGAACATATGGGTTCATAATTACATTGATCTAGATTCCCATGGGCCCACAAAATGTGTTAACCCTTGTAGGGATGTTAGATTTAGAATCTAATCCATCTTCTAATTGTGGTTCTAACTAGTCTCCATAGAGAGATAGAATAAGTTGGAGAAATTGATCTTATGGTTCATCTATTTCCTAAATTGTTGGATGAGGGGGGATTCTCTTGTTCTTTGACCCACTTTTCGTGTTGTATTTACCACAATGCCTCTTGAGAGTACTTGGTGATGGAGGGAGGATTTCCACACTCTACTTAGTTGGGAACATAATATTCTATTTGGTACAATCTTCCTCTCTCATTTTCCAAGGAGCCTTTAGTGGCACATTTTAATGCATTACCTAGGTATTTAGGGCAATCAAAAATAAGATGTTCTTTGCCACAGCCTAAACAAAATCGTTGAATTGTAATGCATAGAGGTTGCCTGGAAGATAGAGTATTTGTACATTCATGTACAAAATGATCACCTTGACATCTAAATAATGGTCCTCAAGGAGTCTTTGGCCTAGCTTTCCTCATCTAGGACTTAGGATTTGGATTCATATGCATGGGATTTATAGAATCTTGTTCCCAATTGAACTCTATGGAGGGGCTTCATATTGATAAGACTTTGGATGCTTGGGTGACTCAATATAATAAGTGGATACATTATTGCCATGTGATGAGTCAAAGCTATTGGCATTAGGATCATTATGCGTTATCAAGGATGATGTAGGTTCTAATCCTCTATCTTGATTTTATTGCATCATTGCATGATTCACAAAGACCAAATTTGCAAAGGGTGGTGGTTTCTTTAATAAGAGTCATTTAGGTGTTGGTTGGGATCCATAAGGTTGTTGATATTTTTGTGGTGAGCTATACTATTCTTTTGGCAGATATTGGTGTTGAAATCTATACAATTGTTGATAGATTTGCCTACCTACCTGTTTGTTGTAGGGACAATCTTGGACTAAGAGGTTGGTGTACTCTCCTTCTACTTTACAATAACATGATCATGGTGTTGGCATATTTTGTACTTGCACAAGATATGCATTTTCCATGTGATCACCTCTCCAAGTATAGCAATACTTCATTATGATCACTCTTTTGGTTTGCCTATTTCAAAGGTTTCCTCATAGCGTTTGAGCAACCAATTCTATGATCACTTTCACCAATGAAGACGGTTTTGAAATTATATTATCCAAATAATTTGATCCCTTGTAGAGTTTTGAGAGCTCTAGTCGCTGTCCTTGATTTTTCTTAATGTCAGCACACTACATAACACACTAATCTAGGGTATTTGGCTCTTTTCGATAAACATATGACCTAATACTTTGACTTATAAATTTTTCTACAAAAAAGGAAACTTGCTTGACCTAAGTAGGTAAATTAGGGGGTGGGACATGTTTTAATGTACTATTTGAAACTACATCCTTGTAGCCACATTATTTCTTTGGGGGTCTATTTGAATCTATGAATCAAGGATTATGTATTTTGCTTGATTCCACTATTTGAAAGCTCAATGGTCCTAAGGAGAATCATATTGTTCAATTTAAGACTGATTTGCTCACCTCTTTTAAGACATCAAGATTTGGGAATTCGCATCATTATTTGGGTATTTAGTTTATGCAAGTTGATGAGGGAACAAATTTTTCTTAAACAAAATATATGGACACATCATTAAGACATTTTGGCTTTGAAGATTGCGAACCTATTGCCACTCCCATGGAATAAGGTTTATGAATGATTCTTCATGATGTTGGAGATGATTGATTTGCTTATGCATGACTTGGCTTAATATTTAGCTTTTTATCTCTCAAATTAATAGATTAATCCATTGCCCAAGAGTCAAGCATTGGCAGGTGGTCAAGCACATCTTTTTCTACTTGAGTGGTACCCAATACTTGGATTCCTTTGTCCAAAGGTGGATCATTATGACCATGTTTACATGATTTTTGTACCTCAAACTAGGATGGTCTCTATATTGATACTCATATTTCCACTAATGGCCTTTACTTCTTGCTTGTTAACTTATGCATATCTTGCTTGAGCAAGAACTAGCCTACCATAAACACTTCAAGTTTTGAGGCTGAGTATAGGGTAACTTTCATTGTGAGTATTGAGTATGTGTGGCTAAGATCCCTTTTGACTAATTTTAATCATGGCCAGTATCTTGCCACCACCATCTTCACTTGCTAATACATTCTTTATTGTGTTGTGCTCCAAGCATCTTCTTCTTCATTGTGTTGTTTGTATGTTTTTTTACACCTTCAACTAGAACACTGTGGCAGTCATATAGAGTGACTTTCGCCTCTTTTTCTATGAGAGACTTCATGTGTTGGTTTCCTTTGTTCATGATAGTAAACTAGAAGGATTCAATTCATAATGTTGATTCTCACTACCTTATACACGCATTGAAAATTATGGGAGTCTCTTCATTCCTACCTTTCCAAAACCAAGTGCTTACTGTGTATTATCATAATTCTATAGTCGGTACCTATGTGTCATCATAATTTTACATTGTCTACTAATTTTCCATAGTTTTCATATTGGCCTTTAGTGGGAGGTTGTTATTTTGAATGTCAATTTGAAAGGACGAATGGTCACTATGGTAATTTATGTAGACAAAAATGAACTTCTTTGGGAGAATATTTCTGTTTACCTTAATTCTATATCTTTTGATATGATGGAAAACATGGGTATGATATAGAGGTATTTTCATTCATTTTGACAAAGTTATCTTACCTTGCAAAGTCAGGGATGAGGTATCTTGCCAAGTGACTCAAAAGCTAGTTTTCTCTTGTGTAAATGCATTTGGTGGATATTTGATCTCATTATATTGCTCATTCCTATATATTTTCTTTTGGATAGGAGGAGAGAACATGAGATTGTTATTTGCTTCCATGAGTGTGCTCCTTCCTTCTTATGGATCTGATGGTTGCTATGGAGTCAAAAAATGATGTTATTATCAAGATGTTTTTGACAGTTGCTATGCAGTTAGAATATGATGTTTCTGATGGTTCTTATGCAGTTAGAATGTGATGCTTCTAAGTGTTCTTCATAATGATAAAGATGCTTGATTCACCTATGCATAACTCGACCTAATATATAGATTTCTATTTCTTGATTGAGCATGTTAATGCATTGCCGAGGTGCAAAACATTGTAATCTGGTTAAGCCCATCTTTTGCTACTTGAGTGCTATGCAGCTGCATGGATTGGTTTATCCCAAGGGGGATCATCATGACCATGTTTACATCCTCTTTTTCTAGCTGAGAGACATTATGACATTCATGTGTCCACTAGTGGTCTTCACTTCATGCTCAATAACTTACTTACACATATTTTGGTTGAAGAAGAAGTAGCCTACTCTAGCCAGTTCTAGATTTGATTAGGCGGAGTATAGGGCAACTTTCATAGTGACTGTTGAGAGAGTATGTGTGTGTGTGTTTCTGTGGCAAAGATCTCTTTTGAATGATTTGGGTGTTAGCCAGTCTTTTCCCACTATCATCTTCAATTGATACTACATTCTGTATTGTGTTGTGCTCCAAGCCTCTTCTTGTTCCTTGTGTTCCTCGCGTGCTTCCATAGATGTGGGGTCATGGACACTGAATTTCTCCTACTCATTCAACAGAGAGAGCTTAGCTAATAGGCTACAACTATCAAAAGTGCATGCATTGTTCTATTAAGGAACTAAAGAAGTGCCATATGGGTGTCGAGCAGCAACTTTTAGGATAATAACAAACAAAATAAACCATGAGATATTGTGACCGTCGGACTGAGAGAATAGAGTGCGGGGTTTTCTTGGCATGAGTGTCATAGTTGGAGCTCCACTCCCTTGATTGTGGGTGTCCACTAGTCCATTCCAAGTGCATGGGTGGTTTATTTGTGTGAATTGGCATGTTGAAGACCCTGAATGGTTGTTCCTACCCTGATTGGGAGGTCAAAATAGCACAAGTTTTTTGCAAAGATCATGTAGAAAGATTTCAGATGAGGCATCCTTTTCTCCTTCTCCACGAAAAGGATTTCCCTCATAGCTTTGAAGCCAATGTTGTGAACTTGTTCCAGAAACAAGAAAAGCAAAGCTGAATTTCCCATCTCTTTAGATAGCTTATAGACTCCGACACTTATAGTCTTAAGCTAGCTAGTGTTAGCATGTGCATATTTAGGCATATGTAGAGACATTTTCTACTCTTCTAGAGTCTTTGGTGTCATAACTCTACCATATGTGTCACTTGAGTGGATGTAACTCAAAAGCTAACTCAGGTGGACGCTTATAGAAAGATCTAGAGAAGTGTTGGCAAAACACTATCTCCGATGCAGCTGCCTGGACCAAAGACCTTCACCTTCACTTCATATGGACTTAACCACTAGGCTAGAGCTGATTTCTTTTGTCTGAACCTAGAAGAATCTAAAATGGACTTCTTATTAAACCTTGCCAAGATACTTTATAACTGTTTAGCTAGGCGCATGGTTCATTTTGGCAATGAAACCTAGACCATGATTGCATAGATTACAGTTCCACATAGAATGCTCTGTGGGATTCGGGGGATCCCATGGGCATTAGCCCCCTTCTCTTGTTCTTTTGCTGAAAAGGGTTTGCATACGTTGCTACAAAATGAGTGAGTGACATGTTCTATAAATGGTTTTTCCCACCAAACAAATGAGTGATCTATAACAACATCATCTTTTAGTTGATATATTTTGTAGGTATATTTATTCGACAAACGCAGGTGAATGCTCGCTCGCTCGCTCGGTTTCCCACTTGTAAATCCCTCCCATCAACACTCGCGGAGTCAACCAGCACCAGCAGTACCCTGCTCTCACGCTCCACAGTAGCAACACAAAGGAAGATGCAGCCACTCCGGGCGCACGAACGCAACACAGCAGACGTCGCTCCGGATGCGAAGCAACCTCCTCCTGAGGCACGTGTTCCATCCACACTCCAAAAAGCTTCATCCAAACAGGTGCTACCTGTTAGGATAACATTGAAACAGGGTCTACCTCTTACAATAAAGCTGAAGATGGGGGGTTGCCCTTTGAAGGAGCCCCAAGGCAGCGCTACCACTACTCATCCTCCTCCTCCTACTAGGGCCGACCAAGCTGCTTACACTGATGAATACGTTGAAGCGGGCATGCGTGCCCGTGATATGAAATGTAGGAGACTATGGCGTGCTTTAGCAATCCTTCTGAAAGCGGAAATAAGTCGTCGTCGACAGGAGAAACAAGCAGAAGACACAAAGAAGCTCGCAGTTGTCCGCATAGTAGCACCCCCACGCAGAAAGAGTATTGTCATTCTCTTTTCACCCTACGCTAAAATACCTCCCCTTCGTGAAGGCTTGCCATCGCCCAACCGGCTTGTGTTTTACTACAACAAACACAGGAAAAGAGAGTTGCCATCGATGTCTGCTGACGGCCCAGCGCGCAAGCGTCAGAGAGTATTGTCAGGTGTGTCGGAAGATCCCGCCAGTTATGAGTGGGGATTGGCATGTGATGGCTCATTGCAGAAAAGGCTGGAGGACTTGGAAGTACTCCATTCCAAGCTGGCGATCAAAAGGCAGAAGCGCAATGGGCGTCCGAGTGTGAAGAACTTCTGTAAATTACCCTCTTATCATCAGCAGCAGCGTCGTCTTGCAGATTATACCCCCTCTTTGCCGCCCATCGCTGAAGTAATGAACGACGAAAATGAAGATGTGCCTTCCTGTTGTTGACAACAGAAGACGTTTCATCTCTGCCAAAAATAGATATATGTTGTACACTCCTTTTCGAGTGCCAATGTACATTATCAAGGAAATTTCATTTTCTGCACTCTTGTGATTTTGTTGTATCCTATCCTGACTCTCGAGATGATGAGAGGCTCCAAATTTTTTTTAAGGAGGACATTGATATACAGTGTCTATGATTTTTGAAATGAAGAGAATTTTTCATCGGCTCCCTGAAGGCTGCTACTGACATAATGATGCTTTTCGTCGATATTTCAGACATCATGATGTGGTGATAATGAGAAATTTTTTTTGGCATGTTCTCTCTCTCTCTCTGCAAAAGAAGTATATCTGTAGCCACACAGAAATCCAGGATTGCGGAAGTAAAGAGACAGAAATATTTAAGTAAACATGAGAAAGAAGAGTTGTATTCAAAGGATCCCTCCATTTGTAAAATTTAGGATCCCTCCATTTGTAAAATTAGGAAACAAATGTTTTCATGTTTCATGGATCCATTAACGTTTTAGCATAATGTAGGAATAGTATTATGATGAGCTTTTGTGATTATGTATATATGAAAATAGTTTCACTAGCTTCCTTCTTCACAAAGAAACTCATGGTATGCATTACTATGATTGTATTCACATTCTACAAATTAATCAAGAAGTCCTTTTGATGCCTACATATATGATGTGAAAAACTCTTATTTTTAAATCCTTGGGGTTGCTCCATAAAAAATATATCTTCAAGCTCTATTTTGGAAAGCATTCTTCATATCCAATGAATAGAGCCTCTAATCCTTTCAACCAAATATTGCAACCAAATATTGCCATACGTGTCTTCTTGCCATGAACACCCATTTGATTCCAATTACTTTCATGTACTTTGTTCTCTAATGACAAAGTATCATTTTCTTAAAATTCTTGAATTGTTTTTCCTTGGCTTTATTCCATTCTCCATGCTATTTGTTTATTCAAATCGATTTGGTTCTACACAAGCGATAAATTCTCATATTTCACCCTTTTTAAGACCTTACATCAGCATCAATAGTAGGTATATCCTTCCCTTTGTTTTGGATGATTTACCACTTGGATTTACTTATTTCTGCCAATGAATGGTCTTCATCTCTTCCTTCTCTTTACCTTTTCTAATTCCTTCACTTAGATGATATCTCTGTCTTGCCTTTCCTTGTCAAGCTGATGAAATCCTCGCCTCCAACGATTTCTTGAATAGGTTGGACCACTTTCGTCCATGCTTTGTTGTTGTTCTTCAACTTCTTCTCTATTTCATATGTATCTTCAATTTGAAACACATCTTTGCTAGCATACAAATGTATAAACTCATCAATTATTACATCCCTATACACCTTAAGCTTCTTCATGTTATATTTATAGCACATAGATCCCGTTGCTTCTAATAACAAACATGAAATATACCTACCTACCTTTGGTTCTAACTTATGTTTCAAATATTGAGGTATGTGAATATAACACACACAATGAAACATCTTAAGTTGTAAAAGGTTAAGTTCATTACCACGCCAAGCTTCATACGTTGTGAATCCATATAGTCATGAGCTTCAATACCTATTGATATTGTATATAGCAATATTACTTGAATAAGTTCAATAAGAACTAGGGGCACTCATTTCATTTAGCATAGTTGTAGCCACATCTCTTATATATCTATTCTTCAATTCCACTAGCACATTTTGTTAGGGTCTTTACCTCCAAGTAAACTTAACTTTGATCACATTCACATGTAGAAAAGAAAATATTATCTCCCTCCATCTCATATAAGGATCTTTATAGTTTTCCCTATCTCCTTTTCCATTGGTTTCTAAACCTCTTGAAGTGGATGGCTCTCTCTGAATGAATCCCTTGTATGTCCCATATATCTCTACTGAAATTCAATTCATCATTTCTCATATTTGCTCCATTCTTAAGATTCAAACTCTTTTCATTCCATTGCTGAAAGCATGTCACAAATTTACAGATTCTGAGATGTAAAATGAGGTAGAAACTCATTCATCCTTTCTTTTGGATATCGTTCATTGTTTGTAAGTTGAAGCGGCAAATTCTTTTGTGATACGAACCAATCTTTGCAATATCCTTAGTTTTTTCCTCTTCTTACGAGTTTATATTCTTGCTTTGGACTTTGACCTACTAAGACCCAATTCTTTTAATGATGGTTGGCACATGCAACACATTTTTTTAACACTTTCCATGTAGCAAGTATAATTAATCTGAATTGAATCTGAATTGAATGTTTGTAGTTTTTTGAATTTGTTAAATTAAGATCACAATTTCCTTGAATTGATGGGCACCCATAAAGTAGATGCACCACGGCATCCCTTTAAAAGGTGCTTATGTTTCCAAATTTTTTGTATCATTCTTGGTTGATTTTTCATACTATGGTCACTCAATATCCTATTCTTTAGACACAGTTGAGACTATGATTTTGAAGTGAGTATGGGTGGTATCTCACCTTTTTTTACCCATATCTTTTTTCTTTTAAGATAGCTTTTCTCCTATGGTTGTTTGTTGTTTGAGTGTGATTCTACATTTTCTTTACTTGTTTTTGTGGTGATGGACATGGTACCTAAGATCATTCCTTAGTAGTGGCTTCACTTTCTTTTGGAAAAGAAGGGGGGTCCAACACTCACATGTCACACCCACATGGGATTGAAGGATTATGATCATTGGACTTTCGAACACATGGTAAGTCGTGGACTTCTAATTCATTGTAAGACATTGCTTATTAACTCAAACTTGAAGAATTCTTCTACTAAGGTTTAGTCCTACTATGTAATCATATATGCAATAATAGCCCAATAAAAGAGGTTCTGTGAGATTATCGTCATTAAAAAACAAAATCCTAAGTATTAGAGGAATTTCATGCAAGAGAATTGTCACTTGTATTCTAGATAGAGATCCAAGTTGCTCATTCATTAGTGTGTGTTGGAACAAGAGCACAAGTTGCTAACGTTCCTAGCTTTCGGGGAATGAGTGTGCATGATGACTCTCGAGATGAGGAGAGGCTCCAAATGTTTTTTAAGGAGGACATTGATATACAGTGTCTATGATTCCAAACCATATTTGAAATGAAGAAGATTTTTCATCGGCTCCCTGAAGGCTGCTACTGACATAATGATGCTTTCATGATGTGGTGATAATTCATATTTCAGACATCATGATGTGGTGATAATGAGAAATTTTTTTTGGTATGTTCTCTCTCTCTGTGTGGAAAAGAAGTATATATGTAGCCACACAGAAATCCAGGATTGGTATAGCTATGAAAAAAGAAGTACATTTAAGTAAACATGAGAAAGAAGAGTTGTATTAAAAGGAATAAGAATAGGTTAGAGATAAATTTAGGATCGTGGAAGTGAAGAGGGAAAAGAATCCCTCCATTTCTAAAATTAGGAAACAAATGTTTTCATGTTTCATGGATCCATTAACGTTTGAGCTAATCTTGTAATTGCAGCTTACAAGAGAGATCCAACAGTTGACCTCCAAATGTTCACATCCTACATTTCCACTCCTTCTTGACCACTCACTTGAACATCCCTCAAGCCATAGTTTTTCAAGGGATCTACGATTGTTTTTCTTTGCATCAAATACCTACCTTCTTCTTTTTACAATATATTATTCCAAAGGAATCACTTTAATATCCCTAAATAAGATATCTTTAACTCACATCTAAACCTACCTCTTTATGTCCTTGATGTTGGCTATCTCATCCCCTAAATGACCGAATCATATATATATATATATATATATATATATATATATATATATATATATATATATATATATATATATATATATATATATATATATATATATATATATATTGGTATTTTTATATATACACACACACATATATATTGTTGTGTCGCTCTCTCTCTCTCTCACCCCACCATCCCCTCCACCTGCCAGCCCCCTCACCCTGCCAGCCCCCTCACCCCGCCAGCCCCTCCACCCGCCACTCCCTCCCCCCACCACCCCTCAGCCCCCTTCACGTCTCTCTCTCTCTCTCTCTCTCTCTCTCTCTCTCTCTCTCTCTCTCTCTCTCTCTCTCTCTCTCTCTCTCTCTCTCTCTCTCTCTCTCTCTCTCTCTCTCTCTCTCCCCCCGCCTCCCCCCGTTGACCCCGCCCCTGAACCCCGCCGACCCCGCCCCCGCCTTCCCCCTCACCCCTCTCTCTCTCTCCCTGTCTCTTTCTTCCCCCGCCCCACACCCCCGTTGACCCACACCGCTGACCCCTCAACCCCCCCTGTGTAACCTCTCTCTCTCTCTCTCTCGCCCTCTCTCTCTCTTCCCCCGCCTCCCCCTGTTGACCCCGCCCCTCACCCCCGCTGACCCCGCCCTCGCCTTCCCCCTCTGCCCTCTCTCTCTCTCTCTCTCTCTCTCTCTCTCTCTCTCTCTCTCTCTCTCTCTCTCTCTCTCTCTCTCTCTCTCTCCCCCCCCCGCCCCACACACCCCCTGACCCACACCGCTGACCCCCTTAGCCCCCCCCCCCCCCCCCCCCCCCCCCCGCGTACCCCCCCTCTCTCTCTCCCCCTCTCTCTCTCCCGCTCTCTCTCTTCCCTCGCCTCCCCCCGTTGACCCTGCCCCTCACCCCTGCTGACCCCGCCCCTGCCTTCCCCCTCAGCCCCCTCTCTCTCTCTCATTCTCATCCCCAGCCCCACACCCCCTGCTGACGCACACCGCTGACCCCCTCACCCCCCCCCCCCCCCCCCGCGTACCCCCCTCTCTCTCTCTCCCTCTCTCTCTATCTCCCTCTCTCTCTCTCTCTTCCTCTCTCTCTCTCTCTCCCTCTCTCTCTCTTCCCCCGCCTCTCCCGTTGACCCCGCCCCTCACCCCCGCTGACCCCGCTCTCGCCTTCCCCTTCAGCCCCCTCTCTCTCTCTCTACTCGCCAAGTTATCAAATGAAAGCTCTACTCGCCTCGGCAACTGAAAGAGAATGTCTCTCCAATGATATACGCTCAAAGGTTTGCATTGGCATACCCTACTTTACAATCGTGTAGAAATACAAGTGTGAACGCCTTACCATACATCATGAGAAAATGAGATAAGCAAAATCCTTGAACTTGAGAAATTTTGCTAGTAAGAGCAAAATCCTTGAACTTGAGAAATTTTGTTTTTCGTATGATTCAATAAATTAGCCAACAATCAGTCCACTGCACTTTTTGGTAGCTAATTGAAAGCATTTGATTCCAAATTTCTTCCCTCCTTTTTTATTTTCCACTTGATTTCTAAGGTTGGATTCTAAGTTCAGTCATTTCTAAGGTTGGATTCTTGATTGTGAACTGCTCCCCTCAATTCTCAACGCCGAATTCCTTCATTCCTAAGTACTCCTTGAATTAAACGGGATCTCAACATTAATGGAGATGCCATACCTTTTCGAAACATAGTATTTTATGAAGATATTTTTAAACTTGGCTTTTTTCCAAACATGAAATTCAAAAAATATCACACTGATCAATTGTAATATCTGTTCTTGTAGTTGTATCATCCAAAATAAGTCCAACAATTGATCTCTAAATGGTCACTTCCTTTAACATCCCTCATGAGCACTCAATTGAAAATTTACCTCTAATGGATTCGAAATGGTCCTCTAATCACACAAGTCAAACTTCTTCAACATGAACTTACAATAGTAGGAATATCGTTTGCC
This sequence comes from Ceratopteris richardii, assembly GCA_020310875.1. Taxonomy (NCBI): domain Eukaryota; kingdom Viridiplantae; phylum Streptophyta; class Polypodiopsida; order Polypodiales; family Pteridaceae; genus Ceratopteris; species Ceratopteris richardii. Next base: position 86,030,972 of record CM035408.1, on the reverse strand, counting down.
TTGTTTTGGATGATTGACTACTGATTTCGTTAGTTCTTCATATCTGGAAGAGTCCATATCTATCGACACATGGTAAACATTATCTCCCTTCTCTTTTCCTTTGCTCTCTCCTTCACTTGGACAATCTTTGTTTCTATTCCTCCCTTGTCAACGTGACATAATGCTCTCCTGATTTGATGATGCTTTTAAGGTGGTTGCAACACTTGCATCCATGTTTTGTTGTTGTTCTTCAAACCTATTCTCTATTTCATATGCATCTCTTATCTGCAACATGAGAAAGAAGAGCTGTATTAAAAGTAATAAGAATAGGTTAGAGATAAATTTAGGATCGTGGAACTAAAGAGGGAAAAGAGTCCCTCCATTTCTAAAATTAGGAAAACAAATGGTTTCATGTTTCATGGATCCATTAACGTTTTAGCATAATGTAGTAGTGTTATCATGAGATTTTGTGAATCTTAAGATCCCAAGGATAATAGGGGTATAATACCAAAATAGACAACCACGTACTATTGCATGAGGGTTCTAAGTAAATATATATATATATGACGATAATGTGAAAACTCTACCCCTCAACTCTCAACATCTAGGTACTTCATTCCTAAGCATGGCTTCAAGTTTTATAGCTTTACTCCATCCAATGCTATGGTCAACATATTTGGATATTTGTCCCATTTAGTTTCAAAATAGGCTTCTATATGTAATCCATAATCAATTACATCATTCATAGTTCCTTGGAGGCATCTAAATACTATATATTCGTGCATAAGTTGATATAAAAACTAACATGTGCAATATATAATCTCGTAATTGAAGCCTACAAGAGAGATCCAACAATTGACCTACAAATGATCACATCCTACAGTTCCACTCCTTCTTGAGCACTCATTTAAACATACCTCATGAACACTTAACTCCTTATTAACCTCTAATGGATTTGACATCAACTTGCTATCACACACGCCATACTTCTTCAAGGAATCTACAGTTGTTTTTCTCTACATCAAATACATACCTTCTTCTTTCTACAATACATTAATCCCAAGGAATCACTTTAATATCCTTAAATAAGATAAGTTGAACTCACATCTAAAGCTTCCTCTTTATGCCCTTGATGTTGACTGTCTCCTCCCTTAAATGACTGAATCTTCCTAAAAGGATTTTTTGCATTTTCGGTCCATTCAAAGTTGTTCAAAAGATTATCCAATGATTTGGCTACTATCAAGTACACATGTGTAAATCTTATATACTAGACACAATGGTTCATGAAGTCTTGTACTTCCTTTATAGTCTTACTATGTCGACACAATTTCAAAATCACTCTAATTGTAGCTTGATTGGTTGATATTCCATTTTTTGAAGGAATATGGCCCAAAAATGTTTATAGTTGTATCATGAATACATACTATTCTCGGTTCCTACATAATCTTTACTCTCTACATTCCTCAAATATGTAGCTTAGCTCTAGCATGTGGTCTCATCATGTGTGGGAATATGCTCATAAATAATTCATTTAGGTTTCTAAAGTCTTTCACATAAATTCCTTAAATATCTTACACATCAATTGCTGAAACATAGCAAGGGCATTTGTGTGCCCAAATGGCATCACACGGAAGGCCTAAATTTCCCATTCCATGTTATATAAAGATGTACTTGACCGGAGGAACGAAAAGTTCCTAGCTCGGGGGATAGCCAAGGCCAAAAGCTAGAGAGTCCATATGAGGTACCTGTTGGAACATCAAGCTTACACTTTGCTTGAGGTGGATTTGATCTACATCAAAAAGATATCGCTTGGATTACGTCCAAGTTATATCCGTTGGAGAGTTCTTTTACTTATGCTCATTTATTATATCTTTTAAAAAAAGATTTTTCATGGATCTTTTACCATTTTAAAAGCATGGATATTTACACATGTAAAATTAGAAAGAGAGAGCCCAAATTTCACGAATTTGTGGTGGTTGAGTTGCATTCAATCAATCAATCAATCATGTGAAAGTAGATCAAACTAGATCCTCAGTTTTCCAAGATTGTAGGAAAGTGAATTGATTCCAACTAAAAACCATTCCCACCTTCATTTGAATTTTCAAATCCAATTGTAGAATTCATGGATCACTTCTAAAGTCTACATAAATACATCAAAACACTTTTACAATACATGGAAGCAATATACATACACTTGTGACCATCATTGTCTTGCTCCTTCCTTTCTTTGCATCATCTACTTCGCCATTAGTAATCTTGGAGAGGATACTGCACTCTCTACAGAGCTCCAAATCGGATGAGACATGGCTTATTGGAAACGCATTAATGTCTAGTTTATTCTTGTAAACTGTCAGAGCATATGATTTAGTAGATTAGGAGAAATCTCATATTTTTTATCTCGAGGTCGATCTCTATGTATTCCTGAAAAATAGGAGGTACCACCGTTGAGTGTTTGATTCATTCCTATAGCATATATTGCTTAGTCCTTATACTTTTGTAAATTATATACATGAAACATTATTTATATCATTCCCATAAAATGACTTTCTCTAATTGTAATTATGCTGGTCACTATAAGCATTTGAAGTTCATTGTCTCTTCCATATATAGTAAGCTTTTTGGGCTAATCGATGCGCCAACCTATCTATTTTGTATTGACTCTTGATGCTCCAAAGTACAAAGTGCATTTTAGTGCACTTATCACATGCCTCTAACGTCTATTTGAGTCTCCATAAGCTCAAGGGCTGGTCTTGTGTTGGTTGGTTGGACCAAACTTCGTCACTTCAAAACTCAATTTTCTACCTCCTTCAAGCTTCTCCAATTTCTATCAGTGGTATGAGAGCTAGATCAAGATGGGTCACGAATTTCCCTCAATTGATCGAGAAGCTTGATCGACACAATTAGTGGGCTTGGAGAATCAAAATGGAGGCCTATTTGGAAGGTAGAAATCTTAATGGGATTGTAGGAGGTGATGAAGCTATGCCTATTCCAAGATCCAAAGGAGGGCCTAAGCAAGAGGAGAGAGACAAGCTCACACTTTGGTGTTTTAAGGGATGTGCAAGCAAGGTCGTACAAACTAAACTCTATCTATGACTTTCTATTACCACATATTAGAGGATGCAAGACATCTCAAGAGACTTGGGATGCCCTCAAGACTTTCTTTTCTGCTAGTACCAAAGCAAGAATGAATCATCTATAGAACAAGTTCAACTAATTCAAGAAGACATCTAAAAAAACCATTAGAGAGTTTGTTACCAAGGTCAAGGAGGTTGCAAAAAATGACCTAGCCATTTATGCCATATCTCTAACTCAGACATCTTTTGACTTCCATAAGTAAACAATGCATGTCCCACATTGCCTTGGACCTTGAGGGTAAAACTCCTTCCTTCCTTTTGACCTGTAATGATACTTCTATATCCAGATTTGGATCTAGCACATAAACACAAGCATTTGTGAATCTGACTTCATATCCTTTCTCCACAATTTGTCCTACACTTATCAAGCTTTTAGGAATAGTAGGAACGTAAAGTACCTTGCTTAAGATTGTGCTTCCACTGTTTGTCCTTATTGATCCAATGCTTTCCACTTTATGCTTGGTGTTGTGTCTTGTTTGAACTCAATGTCCACTCACCTTTGCTTCCATATCAGTCATTAATGATATGTTTCCACTCAAGTGATTTCTACATCCTAAGTCAATAAAAGATACCCTTTGATCTTCTCCTATTGCTTCATGTGTCGCATTCAAGATAAGATTCATGTCATCCTTCTGATCTGATGTATAATTATAATAGTTGTTATTGTAGAACTAAGATTGAAAGCTTCTTCCACCTCCTCTAGCATATGAAGTCCTACCACCTCTTCCTTTGAAGTTACCAATTTGATTTCTACCTCCTCTACCTCTTTGATTGAAACTCTCATTATTACTCCCACCATTTTGATTGTTATACCAACAATCATTCACCAAATGATTTGTTCTACCACAAATCCAATAAGCTTTAACATTATCTTTATTCTTACCTCCTCTTCTTTTACCTCTTGAATTCATCTTCCCTCTTGTGAAATTAGCTTGTCTTGAAGATCTTTCATTAATATTGAATACTTTGCTTTGACATTCTTTTTCTTATCCTTAGAGTACATAGCTTGATTTGCACTCCTATCATTATCTCCCTTGATGTCTTGGTCAAAAGTTAGCATGTTTCCTAGCAACTGATTAAGATCAGGAGTAAAATGATCTAATGACAATTCTATGGACAATATGAAAGGCTTCCATTTCTCATCTCCTCTCAAACCTGTAAGTACTTGTCTTAACAACTTGTCCTCTTCAATATCTTTAACTACTACAACCAAGCTATCTGCAATATCCTTCATTCTTGCCACATAATCACAAATTGATTGTGAGCTCTTCTTCTTGAAGGTTGTGAACTGAGCCCATAAGGAGGACTTCCTTGACTTGTTTGTATTTTGGAAATGCTCTTCCAAACAATTCCACACAACTGTTGCACTTTCTAATCCTCTAATATGAGGTAGAGGATAATCATTTACAACCATGTAAATGATGCTCCTAGCTTGAGCATCCTTCTTCATCCAATTCTTCAAATTTGCAAGCTCTTACCTAGTTGGAACACTAGGATCTTCAAACACAGACTTTTCTTATTGTCTTGTAATGAATTCCATCAAATCTTTGCTCATGAGGTGTGCCTCCATCACCATGAACCAAGCTCGATAGTTTTCCCTATCTAGTTTATCAATCTACAAGCTTTCTCCCATGTTTGATCTTTGTCGTCTGCAAATGTTAAGATAAATGAATATGCTTTGTACCTTTAATATAAAGCTTTACTATTTCAGATCCTTTCCAGCTCAATCTTTAGACTTCTTTAGGTTGTCTTCAAAACTTTAATCTTGCCCACCTTCAATTTGAAAAAACTCTGATGTCTGCAACAATCAAGACTTCAAATGATCTTTTCTTCTCTTTATATTGCACCTTTTGCTCTGCTACCATTGCTAGAGACCTCTTAATCTCCAAATGTTTGATCTATATTGATTTAAGAACACTTCTATACCAATCATAGACCAAAGTTTACATAAATATTACCATGATTTACAAAATCATTCACAAACACTTATCTATGTGAAGTTTCTAAAGTCTTTCATTTAGGTTTCTAAAGTCTTTCACATAAATTCCTTAAATATCTTACACATCAATTGCTGAAACATAGCAAGGGCATTTGTGTGCCCAAATGGCATCACACGGAAGGCCTAAATTTCCCATACCATGTTATATTTCAAAGATGTACTTGACCGGAGGAACGAAAAGTTCCTAGCTCGGGGGATAGCCAAGGCAAAAAGCTAGAGAGTTCATATGAGGTACCTGTTGGAACATCAAGCTTACACTATGCTTGAGGTGGATTTGATCTACATCAAAAAGATATCGCTTGGATTACGTCCAAGTTATATCCATTGGAGAATTCTTTTACTTATGCTCATTTATTATATCTTTAAAAAAAAAATTTCATGGATCTGTTACCATTTTAAAAGCATGGAGATTTACACATGTAAAATTAGAAAGAGAGAGCCCAAATTTCACGAATTTGTGGTGGTTGAGTTGCATTCAATCAATCAATCAATCATGTGAAAGTAGATCAAACTAGATCCTCACTTTTCCAAGATTGTAGGAAAGTGAATTGATTCCATCTAAAAACCATTCCCACCTTCATTTGAATTCAAATCCAGTTGTAGAATTCATGGATGACTTCTAAAGTCTACCTAAATACATCAAAACACTTTCACAATACATGGAAGCAATATACATACACTTGTGACCATCATTGTCTTGCTCCTTCGTTTCCCTGCATCATCTTCTTCGCCAATAGTAATCTTGGAGAGGATAGTGCACTCTCTACAGAGCTCCAAATCGGATGAGACATGGCTTATTGGAAACAGATTAATTTCTAGTTTATTCTTGTAAACTGTCAGAGCATTTGATTTAGTAGATTAGGAGAAATCTCATTTTTTTTATCTCGAGGTCGATCTCTATGTATTCCTGAAAAATAGGAGGTACCACCGTTGAGTGTTTGATTTATTCCTATAGCATATATTGCTTAGTCCTTATACTTTTGTGAATTATATACATGAAACATTATTTATATCACTCCCATAAAATGACTTTCTCTAATTGTAATTATGTTGGTCACTATAAGCATTTGAAGTTCACTGTCTCTTCCATAGATAGTAAGCTTTTTGGGCTAATCGATGCGCCAACCTATCTATTATGTATTGACTCTTTCTCCTTGATGCTCCAAAGTACAAAGTGCATTTTAGTGCACTTATCACATGCCTCTAACGTCTATTTGAGTCTCCATAAGCTCAAGGGATGGTCTTGTGTTGGTTGGTTGGACCAAACTTCGTCACTTCAAAACTCAATTTTCTACCTCCTTCAAGCTTCTCAAATTTGTATCAGTGGTATGAGAGCTAGATCAAGATGGGTGAGGACTTTCCCTCAATTGATCGAGAAGCTTGATCGACACAATTAGTGGGCTTGGAGAATCAGATTGGAGGCCTATTTGGAAGGTAGAAATCTTTATGGGATTGTAGGAGGTGATGAAGCTATGCCTATTCCAAGATCCACAGGAGGGCCTAAGCAAGAGGAGAGAGACAAGCTCACACTTTGGTGTTTTAAGGGATGCGCAAGCAAGGTCGTACATACTAAACTCTATCTCTGACTTACGATTACCACATATTAGAGGATGCAAGACATCATCTTTAGAACTACGTTTTAGCATAATGTAGTAATAGTGTTATCATGAGCTTTTGTAAATCTTAAGATCCGAAGGATAATAGGTGTATAATACAAAAATATAGAACTACGTTCTATTGCATGAGGGTTCTAAGTAAATATATATATGACGATAATGTGAAAACCCTACCCCTCAACTCTGAACATCTAGGCACTTCATTGCTAAGCATGCCTTCACGTTTTATAGCTTTACTCGATCCAATGCTATGGTCAACATATTTGGATATTTGTCCCTTGTACAAACATGCTCTACCTATACATCCTCTCACATGAATTTCTTTCTTATTAAGTCATTATGCACATCTATATATTTAGACCTTTCATGAAAAACAAGGTTTTGAGCCAAACATATACTACTTATGCTCCCACAAAAGATAGATCCATTTTTACCTTAGAAATCAAGAGGAATAAACAATTTCTTGAGCCACATAAGCTCACTAGAGACTTGTATTAAGTGTGTCTACTCAACTTGAGATGGTGTTCTTCCCTTTCATGATGCCATATCCATGAGTGCTCATCTTTTCATCCTTGGAACTATCCCATTTATTTTCAAAATAGGCTTCAATATGTAATCCATCATCAAATACATCATTCGTAGTTCCTTGGAGGCATCTAAATACTATATATTCGTGCATAAGTTGATATAAAAACTAACATGTGCAATATATAATCTCGTAATTGCAGCCTACAAGAGAGATCCAACAATTGACCTACAAATGATCACATCCTACAGTTCCACTCCTTCTTGAGCACTCATTTAAACATACCTCATGAACACTTAACTCCTTATTAACCTCTAATGGATTTGACATCAACTTGCTATCACACACGCCATACTTCTTCAAGGAATCTACAGTTGTTTTTCTCTGCATCAAATACATACCTTCTTCTTTCTACAATACATTAATCCCAAGGAATCACTTTAATATCCTTAAATAAGATAAGTTGAACTCACATCTAAAGCTTCCTCTTTATGGCCTTGATGTTCACTGTCTCCTCCCTTAAATGACTGAATCATCATATATATATACACACACACACACACACACACATATATATATATACACACACACACACACACACACACACACATATATATATATATATATATATATATATATATATATATATATATATATATATATATATATATATATATATATATATATATATATATATATATATCAATTACTTTCATGTACTTTGTTCTCTATTGACCAATTATCATTGTCTTCAAATTCTTGAATTGTTTTTCCATGGCTTTATTCCTTTCTCCATGCGATTTGTTTATTCAAATCATTTTGGTTCTGCAAAAGCAATAAATTCTCTTGTTTAGGTATAGTGCCTTGCGTTGAATGAATCAAAAGTGAAGATTTGAATGGGTTATTTCACCCTATTTAAGACATTACATCAGCATCAATAGTAGGTATATCCTCCCTTTGTTTTGGATGATTTACCACTTGGATTTTCTTATTTCTCCACTTCTTCATGTTGCGTAGATCCCATATCTACCCATAGATGGTCTTCATCTCTTCCCTCTCTTTACCTTTTCTAATTCCTTCAATTATATGATATCTCTTTCTTGCCTTTCCTTGCCAAGTTGATGCAATCCTCTGCTCCAATGATTTATGGAAGTGGTTGGAGCATATGTATCTTTAACTTCTTCTGTACTTCATATGTAACTTCAATTTGAAACACATCTTTGCTACCATACAAAGGTATAAACGCATCAATTATTACATCCCTATATACCTTAAGCTTCTTCATGTTATATTTATAGCACATAAATCCCCTTTGCTTCTAATAATAAACATGAAATATAAACCTACCTACCTTTGGTTCTAACTTACGTTTCAAATATTGAGGTATGTTAATATAACACACACAATGAAACATCTTAAGATGTAAAAGGTTGAGTTCATTACCACACCATACGTTGTAAATCCATATAGTCATGAGTTTCAATACCTATTGATATTGTATATGGCAATATTTCTTGAATAATTTCAATAAGAACTAGGGGCACTCATTTCATTTAGCATACTTGTAGCCACCTCTCTTATATATCTATTCTTCAATTCCACTAACACATTTTCTTCGGGTGTTTACCTCCAAGCAAACTTACTTTTGATCACACTCGCATGTAGAAAAAAAATCGTTTCAAAAATATTATCTCCCTCCATCTTATATAAGGATCTTTATAGTTTTCCCTATCTCCTTTTCGATTGGTTTCTAAACCTCTTGAAGTGGATGGCTCCCTCTGAATGAATCCCTTGTATCTCCCATATATCTCTACTGAGATTCAATACATCATTTTGTTGGAAACAATGCCAATTGTTCAATACTTGCTCAATGTTTCATTGGTCAAAACTTGCTATAGCATATGTAGTCTTGATTTGGGGTCCTTCTACAAAGCAAACAGGCCGCAATTAGAATGGGTACCATTTTTTAATAACATTGTGCACAAAAGCGTGGGGCAACTTGGCTACGTGGTCGTCCTCCCATCCCAATGGTCCGGGTTCAAATCCCGTTGGCAGCATACGCGCAGCGGATGATTTTTGAGCTTTTTCTTTATTAAAAGCTTATGGAGAAACTAAAAAACACTAACGGATGAGCGACACGATCTTGCTTTATTACGATCATGCTTTATTTTAGCGATCGTAGGATCGGAAGTGCTTTATTGGGTGCTTTTGAGAGTACATTATCTACTATATAAACACAAGCTTAGATCACATCAAGATATCCTTCACCTAGGATCAACACAAGCTTTCTAGAGCTTGGACCTCAGTAGAGGTGGTGTTTCTTCTAGCACATGGGGTAGCCATGGTGCTAACTTGAAGCATGTTGAGGAGCAGCTATGGAGTTCTTCTTGGTGATTCTTCTTGGAGAAGATGAAGGGTGTGCTCACACTCTAGCTCATGGAGAGGAGGTCATCTCTTGTTCATGGCAAGAAGACTTGATTATTAGCAGCTTGATGGTGAGGATCGCCCATCTACATGATGTATTTGAAGATCATCTTCTACAAGAAGATGTTAGGTTGAAGATTGTCTTCTACAAGAAGATGTCGGGCTACTTCAAAGACATTAGATGGTGATTAACATAAGATTCACATCTTATGTTAAGTATTCAGGTACATATTCTCTTTATGCACACAGGTACTACTTGAAGTTTATGGAGGCTGTGGCGTTCATATCAGAAGGAGTCCTATTCGGCATAGGTACAAGAGAATCAGTACTTATATTCTTTATGCATATTTTTATGAGGTTTTTGAGAAGGTGTGTTCACATGAGTTTGAGGATTTCCGGCAACAATCTTGTTAGCATTCTATGCTACTTTATAAGTATGTGATCTTTTCACACATGTAACTAACTTAGGGTCTTCCATAGCCTAAGTTTAGATGTAGGTTTGTTGACCATCAGTTTCACACTGATCCTTCCTCATTCAGTCACTCATATTCACTCTTCTATAACCTATTAGGTCACACATCTCATGTATATTCAGATTACTGCCCACACATCTGAATATGTTTGTTACATTGTACATTCACTCATTCATCTATTTCTCATCACATAGAATGATTGAGAATTATGCTCCCACATTGTACATTGAACATTGGTATATATGATACTATGAGTAAGCGATGGCTTACGTAACACCTTACACATGACGTCTATTCTTTATCTATCTTTGTCTCATCATCTGTATGATTAAGTTGTGGTATGTTCATGTTTTGTCAATATGGAAGATTGCTGGAATTAATGTTGTACATGACTGGAACTATGGAACCATGGACCTGTGACATGAGCCTAAGGGCCTACCTCACTTCCAACATTTGGTATCAGAGCTTTAGGGATTTGGTATCAGAGCACTAAGGTTTTGGTTACAGAACTTTAGATCTTTGGCATCAATGCATTAAGGCTCATTCATAATCCCAAGTTCCTAGACTTCTAGATTTACAACATATGATTTGAAAGCATCTTCTAACATTTGACATTTCACATACACACTTAATCTAGATGAGTAGAGATTTGAGAATTAGACACTTCAGTTACATTCATCAGTGTGGAGTACGAAGTTGATGATCTGTTAGCAGCCGAATATTTTTGAAGAGTATGCAAATACTTTACAAAAGTATTGTTTGAAGACCCGGACTTGATGAAGAGAAGACTACTTCAAATTCAAGGAAGAACAATGGTTTAGAGAAGATGAAGGAATCAGATCAACATCAAATCAAAGGTATCACTTTCTACTATCAGATTATCATTTGCAGGTCATATCTTAGAAGAGTAGTTATGAAGAGATTTGAAGAAATTCAAGGAATACTTTTATACGCTTTCATCATTTGAAAGTTAAAGGCTACATCAAAACAGGTATCTAGAGGTTTTTCTAGAAAGTTTTGAGAGATCTCTTTCATGGCAAGAAAGTTCATCTAAGAAGACAAATGTCAAGATGGGGTGAGTTTTTTCATCCAATTTTCTATTGTAAGTTGGTTGGATATCAAGGTACAAATGTATCTAGAGAAGGTAACTCTAGAAGGGCAATTCATCATTCAGACAACGATTGGTGAATTTAGTCGTTTCAGACATTTGAAACAACATTTTGATTCAGAGATATGAGGAGATGATAAAACATGATATTCAACTTCAATTTATATACCATATTTGTTTTATCTCTTACTCTTACATTAGAGGAAGAGAAAAGTTCATTTGAAGAAGTCAAGAGTGTTTGCTACTTCAAGATGAAGAGAACAAAAGGTATGGAAGAGAAGTTTGAAAATGTTGACATCATCAGGTGGAAGAAAGATGCAGAAAAAGAAAGTCCATCATTTCCAAAAGAAAAGTAAGGCTTCCTTTTCTCATATATTTTCCATATACTTTTCCTATTTTATCCTCTACACCCAAAGACAAGTCTATGAGAACATCTTGTTTAAAGAAGAAGCAATTTCTTGTTTTGTATTACACTTGGTCATGATTTAGTAGATTTGACAAAGAATTGCATTGAGAGAAACAAAGGCACTCATATGTGTATGAGTTATGTTGAAGCTTTTTAAGCATGCAGCTTATATGTTCCCTCAAAGAATTCTTGGACTGTCAATACAGAGCTACTTGGTATATGACAACTTGCAGAGAAGTATATTTCTTCTTTAACTAACTCTCTTAAGGTAAAAGAGTTTTTTGTAGCAGATGTTGAAGACTTGGGTTGAGGTTTTATGTTTGGAAAAGGTTACCTCATACTCAGTATTTTCAGAAACTTCAGAAAATTCAGAATCTTGTTGATGTACCAGTCAATTGAAGAATCTACTTTCTATGATTGTCATGATTTTTTGGATACATGCTTGTATTCAAAAAGGTGTTCCATTAGATCCTATCACTTGATTGAAAAGTGGAGTTAGCCAAAAGAAAATCAAGCAGGTACTATCACATTTCACCCGGGAAAAAATATGAAAGTTATGAAATATCAACTTGCAGCTTTTGGACTTCTCAAGGTGAGAAGTTTTTCCACTTATGTTTCAAGTAGGAATTGCAGATTCCTTGAAGGATTTGTTTGAAGAAAAGTTTTACAACTTTGTAAGAAGCATGGACAGTTGGAGACATTCAGGTAAACAAATCAAACATTCAGTCTTGAAGGTTTGATAAGAGCAGATTCTACACAGGAGAGATCATTGATCTTGAATAGATCTTGTATGATCTTGAGTATTTATGATTCAGTTGTCTATCCTTTGTTTGTGAAGATTCTTAACATTGGAGAAGTAAGTCAAAGATTCAGATTCTATCAGATTTGTGTTGCAAAGAGATAGAAATACTTGTTATGTGCAGAAGGGTATGAATCCTAAAATGCTTTCAGCAAGGTTTTATCAGCTAACCTTATTCTACAATATGGGAAGCTGAAGACCTACATTAAAAAGCTATTAGCAACTACAGTGCTAATAAATAAGGGTTCAGAGATTTTGTTTCAGATACAGGTATTGATCACTAAAGATCAGATTTATTGAAAGAAGGAAGACGTTCCACATTTCATAAAGTCTGATATATTTGAAGAATACTGGATACTAGTGCTAAATCATCCAGGGGTGATGAAACATGAAGACTTATTTTCAGCCATATGTAAAAGAATGTAGAGTCATACCTATAGGTATTCCTATATTTCCTTTGTCAAGGTTCTCTTTATGTTCGAGCTTTGAAAAAAGAAGGAAGAAGAAGAATATTTGGAGAAAGTTCCTATTAGGATGTTCCTGTTCAGGAGAAGGTTCCAGAATTCTATTTGAAGAGAAGCTTGATATTTCAGAAAGGTATATTTCAAAAGTGCGCACATATATGTTTATACCAAGTTCTGAAGGAAAGAGGTATGAAGGATTTAAAGGATGAAGACATGATGACATCATAGATTTTTTGACTCATATTTCAATTGATTTCAATTGAGTTGAGTTGATTTGACTTGAGTACAGTCAGAGATGAACCAGCAGCGTTCATAATGCACTAAGTTGTGAGTTCACAGTCACAGGTTCCAAGATTCAGTTCCTGATTTTGTTTAGTGTATTCACATGACACAGTAGAAGTACGTTGAGAAATCCTTTGGAAGGTAAATGCAAATATATGGATCCTAGTGTATGTTTTCACGTTTTTGAAGACAAGAGATAGCAGGTTCAGAGTCATTACATGCTACATTTGTTGTCAAGCAATGATTGCTTGATGTGTTCACTATTGGATATCTAGTTTGCATATTTTCTCAAGTATTATGGTTCATATTCAGCAAGTTCAGGTTTTTTGAAGGAAAGTCAAATTCAGTTTTGAAGAAGAGTTTTGAAGAACAAGTTCTGAAGTGCGGGAGTACAAGGTTGAAGCTTGTGATAGTTTGCAGTTTGTAACAGATTGCAGATTCAATTCAGATTGTACCAATTTGACATTGCAGAGGGGATTGTTGGAAACAATGCCAATTGGTCAATACTTGCTCAATGTTTCATTGGTCAAAACTTGCTATAGCATATGTAGTCTTGATTTGGAGTCCTTCTACAAAGCAAATAGGCCGCAATCAGAATGGGTACCGTTTTTAATAACATTGTGCACAAAAGCGTGGGGCAACTTGGCTACGTGGTCGTCCTCCCATCCCAGTGGTCCGGGTTCAAATCCCGTCGGCAGCATACGCGCAACGGATGATTTTTGAGCTTTTGCTTTATTAAAAGCTTATGGAGAAACTAAAAAACACTAACGGATGAGCGACACAATCTTGCTTTATTACGATCATGCTTTATTTTAGCGATCGTAGGATCGGAAGTGCTTTATTGGGTGCTTTTGAGAGTACATTATCTACTATATAAACACAAGCTTAGATCACTTCAAGATATCCTTCACGTAGGATCAACACAAGCTTTCTAGAGCTTGGACCTCAGTAGAGGTGGTGTTTCTTCTAGCACATGGGGTAGCCATGGTGCTAACTTGAAGCATGTTGAGGAGCAGCTATAGAGTTCTTCTTGGTGATTCTTCTTGGAGAAGATGAAGGGTGTGCTCACACTCTAGCTCATGGAGAGGAGGTCATCTCTTGTTCATGGCAAGAAGACTTGATTATTAGCAGCTTGATGGTGAGGATCGCCCATCTACATGATGTATTTGAAGATCATCTTCTACAAGAAGATGTTAGGTTGAAGATTGTCTTCTACAAGAAGATGTCGGGCTACTTCAAAGACATTAGATGGTGATTAACATAAGATTCACATCTTATGTTAAGTATTCAGGTACATATTCTCTTTATGCACACAGGTACTACTTGAAGTTTATGGAGGCTGTGGCGTTCATATCAGAAGGAGTCCTATTCGGCATAGGTACAAGAGAATCAATACTTATATGCTTTATGCATATTTTTATGAGGTGTTTGAGAAGGTGTGTTCACATGAGTTTGAGGATTTCCGGCAACAATCTTGTTAGCATTCTATGCTACTTTATAAGTATGTGATCTTTTCACACACGTATCTAACTTAGGGTCTTCCATAGCCTAAGTTTAGATGTAGGTTTGTTGACCATCAGTTTCACACTGATCCTTCCTCATTCAGTCACTCATATTCACTCTTCTATAACCTATTAGGTCACACATCTCATGTATATTCAGATTACTGCCCACACATCTGAATATGTTTGTTACATTGTACATTCACTCATTCATCTATTTCTCATCACATAGAATGATTGAGAATTATGCTCCCACATTGTACATTGAACATTGGTATATATGATACTATGAGTAAGCGATGGCTTACGTAACACCTTACACATGACGTCTATTCTTTATCTATCTTTGTCTCATCATCTGTATGATTAAGTGGTGGTATGTTCATGTTTTGTCAATATGGAAGATTGCTGGAATTAATGTTGTACATGACTGGAACTATGGAACCATGGACCTGTGACATGAGCCTAAGGGCCTACCTCACTTCCAACACATTTCTGATATTTGCTCCATTCATAAAATTCAAACTCTTTTCATTCCATTGCTAAAAGCATGTCACAAATTTACAGATTTTGAGATGTAAAATGAGGTAGAAACTCATTAATCCTTTCTTTTGGATATCCTTCATTCTTTGTAAGTTGAAGCGGCCAATTCGTTTGTGAGAGGAACCAATCTTTGCAATATCCTTAGTTTTTTCCTCTTCTTACGAGTTTGTATTCTTGCTTTGGACCTTCAATAGAAAATTTTTTATCATTGAACTTTTCCACTTAACCTCTTTCAACCATTTTACCTTCTAAGACCTTGTTCTTTTAATGATAGTTGGCACATGCAACACATTTTTTTAACACCCTTTAATCTAATATCTCTTAATGTGACATCTCCCAAATGTAAATTCTATTGTGCTCAATATCATCCCATGTCTCTACATGTCCCTTTTATAATTCATATGATTGCTACAACTACTCTCCATGTAGCAAGTATAATTAATCTAAATTGACTCTTTCATTTGAAGCATGCATTATTGACATGTTTGTAGTTTTTTGAATTTCTTAAATTAAAATCACAATTTCCTTGAATTGATGGGCGATTAAATCAAGCTTTGGGCAGCCATAAACTAGATGCACCAGGGCATCCCTTTAAAAGGTGCTTAGGTTTCCAAATTTGTTGTATCATTCTTGGTTGATTTTTCATACTATGGTCACTCAATCTCATGTTCTTTAGACACAATTGAGACTATGATTTTGATGTGAGCATGGGTGGTATCTCACTTTTTTCTACCCATATCTTTTCTCTTTTAGGATAGCTTCTCTCCTATGGTTGTTTGTTGTATGAGTGTGATTCTACATTTTCTTTACTTGTTGTTGTGGTGATGGACATCGTACCTAAGGTTATTCCTTAGTAGTGGCTTCACTTTCCTTTGGAAAAGAAGGGGGATCCAACACTCACATGTCACACCCACGCGGGATTGAAGGATTATGATCATTGGAATTTTGAACACATGGTAAGTATGTGGACTTAGAATGCAAAGCTTGGTGGCCTTCTAATTCATTGTAAGACATTGCTTATTAACTCAAACTTGAAGATATATTCTACTAAGGTTTAGTCCTACTATATAATCATATATGCAATAATAGCCCAATAAAAGAGGTTCTCTTAGATTGTCATCATTGAAAAACAAAATCCTAACTATTAAAGGAATTTCATGCAAGAAAATTGGCACTTTTATTCTAGATAGAGATCCAAGTTGCTCATTCATTAATGTGTGTTGGAACAAGAGCACGAGTTGCTAAGGTTCCTAGCTTTGGGGGATATCCTAACGTACCTAAGGGGTAATGGGAATGAGTGTGCATGATGGAAACATGTCCATTGTAACGAATTCTAGATCATTCCTAAATTATGTGCAAGAGGATTTAAAGGATGGGATTAGAGTAGCAGACATGCCATTTTCTCAAGTTTCATTTATGGCAATCTCATACCTGGTAATAGAGTTTCATCTAAGGATCATGTGCAAGATAGAGAGAGAGAGAGAGAGTATCTATGTCTTCTTTTTTAATGTTTTTGGCATGAGAAGATGGAATGTGGACATTTTCTTGAACATCTCCATCATCGTGTTTGTGGGGAGTTTTTATGAATCAGAGCAAGTTGTAGAGGCTATTCTTCATCAAAAACAGGTAGAGAATGAGCCTTTTAGAAGCTCCTGTAGCTCCAACAAAACTTACCCATGTGTACATCACATCCATTAGGTCTTAAGGACACACAAGTTGGCTGTCAAATAGTCACCCTACCTGCCCATGTGACCATGAATTTGAATAGGTTTGGGGACCCCCTTTGATTCCCTCCGTCTCTTGGTTGGAAGGCTTTCTTATTCATGACGCCATTTACAGGCGCACAAGTTAGGATTTCGTATCTATATGGGATTTAAGAGAAACTATGTGTGCTCTCCTACCTTCTTTCTAGCTGTGCATCCTCATTTCCCCTTTTTGGAGATTACTTCTTTGTATCCACCTCTCTACAGGAGCTAGTTTACAACACCTCTTCTCATTATTTTGACCATGACTCTTTCAATTCTCAACAAGATTCATTATTTAACTTTGTACACGTCTTTCCAATGGGTAGCATAAAGCCATAATTGGATTATTAAAAACGATATGCATAGAGAACTTTATTTGTTGCATGTATGTTCAAAGAGAGATGCTTCCTATCTAGCTACTTGCTTTGTTTTGGCCATAACTTCCTCATGGAAGTTGTAAATGGGGAAATTTAAATGGATCTAGATTCTAAAATCTAGGGCCTCTCTTTTAGTGTTTATATGTCATATTCTAGCATTTGAAAATCATATCTACATAAGCTTTTAGATGGATTTTGTCTAGCTACGAACTCTATTTGTGTGACATAAGTGTTTAGTCATGAGGTTAGGGAGTTCCTAATAACATCTAGCACCATTCAGGCTATGAATGCATCTATTTTTATTGCTATCAATCATTTTTTTACTCTTAATTACATTCATTTGCATACTTTTTGCATCACTATTTGTAAATTTGCATATTTTTCTCTTCCAATTTTACGAAACTAACATTGGAATCTACATCAAAGTTAGTCTTTTATATGACTTCATCTGTGCACATGAAGTTACATTAATTTAAATTGGTTTATAAAAGCATGCACATGTTTTCTTTGCATGTTTTAGAATCTTTTGCAGGTATTGAAGCAAAAAAGAAGATATCATCATGAGGGCATGAAGTGCCCAACAACACATGTTGTGAAAGTCTCTTGTTTGGAGATTTTTAGAGCTACGAAAGGGGTTTCTCCATCACTCGGCTTATGCTTTCATTTTAACATGGTTATTCTTGTTTTAGGATTTAGTTTGCTGAGGGATTCTATTACAATTTATGTATCCACATTCCATCATATGCCATGAGACAACTAGAGAGATTTTATTTCGTAAGGGAGAGGAAGTCTGATGTGTGCAAAATAAATGAATGCTTGTAGAGTAATTTAAGTAGAGAACAAGATGCATGAAAGTATGTAGGCATATATAGACTGTATGATTTTAAGAAAATGTGAAGTGCATAAAGCATCTTCTTTCTATAGAGGATCAGTTTATCTATCACCAAGATAAGTTAGGGTGAGCATAAAATGTATAATGAGTGGATCAAGTTTGCTCTTAGAAAATGAATAACAAAGATATATAATCTTTTTCATCTAGGCTCGAAATGGTTGGAGGATGGAATCCTCAAAGTAACAGAGATCCCCTCCAAGAGACCCTTTTTAGTTATGTAACTAGATGCAAGAGTCGAAGCTATGTCTAAGAGAGACAAATAAAGAAGTTTTGAATACCTAAGAATGATTGATAAAAAATAAATAGTTCACTTGAACTACTTAAAGATGCCACAAGAATTGCAGGTTAGGAGACTAACTCTATGATTGTGTATTTTTTATACCTTTAGATTACAAGAATAAGAGAGTAAGTTTCTGTCTAGTTGATGGACAGATAAGAATCTAAGTCAATGTGTAAATTTGTATTATCTACATTAAGAGACAAGAGTAAACTCGATTAAAAAGGTTAACTTGTTTACATCAAGGCTTGGAAATGGGAAATAATTTGTAAAAGCTCTAGAACACTTTGAATAAGAATGAGTTAAGATATAAAATTATAAATTAGAAGTTTTACCATTGCCAAAATGATTTGTTATGTGAAAGAAAGAGCAATAGTGCTCATAGTGGTTCTTTCCAGGCAAAATAAGAACTTAGCAGTTGATTAAACATAATATTATGATTAGAGAAATGGATAAAACAAGGGAAAATTAATGCTAAGTAATTTGAGATGTATGAATCATAAGATAAGAGAACTCTAAGAAGAGCTACAAGTCTGGGATACTAATAGATTAAGTATCTAGTTCACACTTAGTTACCACAACTACATAGCTATGAGTACTAGTGCACATTTCTATGCATAGAACAAACAAGTTTATTGCATAAGAACTATACGATTTAGAATTTTGGAGTAAAAGGGAAAATCAAGTTTTATTAGAATGCTATAGTCAGAAACTAGTAGTGGGAAATTATCAAAGAATTTGGAAGATGGAAGTTGAGACATAGATTTACGAGATAGTAGCTATAAGGAAGGAATCATATCTTGATTCCATAGTAGTTTAGTATAAGCAGCAAGCTTGGTTCCATCTATCTCTCTACCTAAGAATGAAGAATATAGATCCTACATGGACTCATCTTCATTCACCAAACAAGGCAAGTTTGAAGGCCAAGTACTCAAGAGAGAACGGCCAAAATACATAGAAAGGCAAGGTTTGCAAAGAGAAAACAAGGCAAGGCTATATTCTAGATTCCTAAGAGGGAGACACAAGGTTTGGAAAGAGCAAGCAAGGCAAATTTATAGTCTAGATTCCTACCATGGAGATTCTAGTAAGGAGAATCGCATGTAGAACTAGTTCACTCCAAAGTATTTGGAAACTTGAAAGAGTGTCCACTAAGAGTCTCCTCTTGGATCATTGTGGACAATGATTTTTAGAAGGAAGAGATAATTTCAGACATAGATCCAAGCTAGAACATTCATGAGTGTGTGTTGGAACAAGAGCATGATTTGTTAAGGCTCCTAGCTCAGGAGATATCCTAAGGTACCTAGGGGGTAATGGGAATGATTGTGCATGATGGCCACATGTCCACACTAGAGCATTCTAGATCATCACTATTTTTGGTGCAAGAGGATATAAAGGATGGGAGGAGGGTAGCACACGTGCCATCTTTCTCAAGTTTCTTTTGTGAGAGTTCCACATTCTACCTCTCCTAGGCATGAGGTCTCCATACCTCTTAATCCAATGAGGTACACCTCGAATGGATTCACATGTATACCCATGTCTTGAAAACAAGAATATCTAATGACACTTGTGGTAGCTCCTAAGTGTTATATCTATAATGCTAGGGTTGGTCGTTGTATGTTATATCACATTTCCATGTGATAATGGAGGGCATTGGGATTCCATACCAAGCCTTGCCACCTTAGCTTATTCTCTGAATTCGCTCTTTTGACCCGATGCCTATGCTTCTTCTCTTATTCTTTGTTCCTTTTCTTTATGTTTCTTAGCTTTATTCAGGCGTATAAGCATGTCCTCCATAAGGGTTTGATGATAGAGCTTCACTTTGCATCCACCAATATAGTTTAGTACTACTTCACCTGTGGGTTTTGCCAACATACATTCAATAGTGAAATCAGATGCATCAACATGAACATGAAATGATTTTATCTAGTTAAGGGTTTAATTATTGACACTAGGCACAAATGTCTTTTGCATTTGTAAAAGGATTTTTTGCATTTTCGGTCCGTTCAAAGTTGTTCAAAAGATTATCCAATGATTTGGCTACTATCAAGTACACATGTATAAATCTTATATAGTAGACACAATGGTTCATGAAGTCTTGTACTTCCTTTATAGTCTTATTATGTCGACGCAATTCCAAATCACTCTAATTGTAGCTTGATTGGTTGATATTCCATTTTTTGAAGGAATATGACCCATAAAATTCTATAGTTGTATCATGGATACATATTTTTCTCGGTTCCTACATAATCTTTACTCTATACATTCCTCAAATATCTAGCTTAGCTCTAGCATGTGGTTTCATCATATGTGGGAATGTGCTCATAAATCATTCATTTATGTTTCTAAAGTCTTTCACATAGATTCCTTAAATATCTTACACATCAACTGTTGAAACATAGCAAGGGCATTTGTGTGCCGAAATGGCATCACACGGAAGGCCTAAATTCCCCATTCCATGTTCTATTTCATAGATGTTCTTGACCAGACGAACGAAAAGTTCCTAGCTCGGGGGATATCCAAGGCCACAAGCTAGAGAGTTCATTTGAGGTACCTGTTGGAACATCAAGCTTACACTATACTTGAGGTGGATTTGATCTACATCAAGAAGCTATCGCTTGGATTAGGTCCGAGTTATATCCGTTGCAAAGTTCTTTTACTTATGCTCATTTATTGTATTTTTTATAAATGATTTTTCATGGATCTTCTACCATTTTAAAAGCATGGAGATTTACACATGTAAAATTAGAAAGAGAGATCCAAATTCCACGAGTTTGTGGTGGTTGAGTTGCATTCAATCAATCAATCAATCATGTGAAAGTAGATCAAACTAGATCTTCACTTTTCCAAGATTGTAGGAAAGTGAATTGATTCCATCTAAAAACCATTCCCACCTTCATTTGAATTCAAATCCACTTGTAGAATTCATGGATCACTTCTAAAGTCTACATAAATACTTCAAAACACTTGTACAATACCTGGAATCAATATACATACACTTGTGAGCATCATTGTCTTGCTCCTTCCTTTCTTTGCATCATCTTCTTAGCCAATAGTAATCTTGGAGAGGATACTACTCTCTCTATAGAGCTCCAAATTGGATGAAACATGACTTATTGGAACCGTATTAGTGTCTTGTTTAGTCTTGTAAACTGTCATAGCATTTGATTTAGTAGATTAGGAGAAATCTCAGTTTTTGTATCTCGGGGTCAATCTCTACGTATTCCTAAAAAATAGGAGGTACCACTGTTGAGTGTTGGGTTCATTCCTATAGCATATATTGCTTATTCCTTATACTTTTGTGAATTATATACACGAAACATTGTGTATCACTCCCATAAAAGGATTTTCTCTAATTGTAATTATGCTCGTCACTATAAGCATTTGAGGTTCATTGTCTCTTCCATAGATAGTAAGTTTTTTGAGCTAATCAATGTGCCAACCTATCTGTTTTGTATTGACTCTTTCTCCTTGATGCTCCAAAGTACAAAGTGCATTTTAGTGCACTTATCACATGCCTGTAAGGTCTTTTTGAGTCTCCATAAGCTCAAGGGCTGGTCTTGTGTTGGTCGGTTGGACCAAACTTCTTCACTTCAAAACTCAATTCTCTACCTCCTTCAAGCTTGTCCAATTTCTTTCAGTGGTATCAGAGCTAGATCAAGATGGGTGATGGGTTTCCCTCAATTTATCGAGAAGCTTGATCGACACAAGTACATGGCTTGGAAAGTCAGAATGGAGGCCTATTTCCAAGGTAGAAATCTTTATGGGATTGTAGGAGGTGATGAAGCTATGCCTATTCCAAGATCCAAAGGAGGGCCTAAGCAAGAGGAGAGAGACAAGCTCACACTTCCGTGTGCAAGGGATGCGCATGCAAGGTCGTACATACTAAACTCTATCTCGGACTTTTTATTACCACATATTAGAGGATGCAAGACATCTCAGGAGACTTGGGATGCCCTCGAGACTTTCTTTTTTGCTAGTACCAAATCAAGAATGAATCATCTTTGGAACACGCTCGACTAAATGAAGAAGACACCTAAAAAACCATCACAGAGTTTGTTACCAAGTTCAAGGAGGTTGCGGATCCGTGAGCATCCATTGGATAGGTGATTGTGCTACAGACGTCTTAATCTCAAAATGTTTGATCTATATTGATTTAAAAACACATCTATATCAATCATAGACCAAAATTTACACAAGTATTACCATGATTTACGAAATCATTCACAAACACTTCTTTGTGTGAAGTTTCTTCTTCTTCAAGAAGTCTGCTTCAGAATTTAACTTCATCACCTGCACATAGCTTTAAATTTCTTCAATCTAATGATGCAGATATCTCCCTGCTACCTTTGCACAACCATAACATTGATTAGATCTTAAAAGGAACCATTAAAACTCTGATTTTGATCAATAGGATCAAAGGTATGTTAGAAACTTTCATTCTGAACATTCAACTTTGACATAGTCAACTTCTCAAGTTGATTTCTCACAGCAAAAGTCCTATTTTGCTAAATGCTTTTAGCCATAGCTTCCTTAACTCCTAACTTAGATTTTGAATGCTCAGTTATAAAAAACTTTACACTGTGCTCTGAGATCCAATCAAAACGTTTACACAAAAAAGTGTGTGACTTTGACAGGTCTACCTACAGACTTTACATATACATGTTCCTAATGATGATACACACTACCTCAAAGGAATTAGACCATGAAACTTTGAACATAGCTTGATTAGCTTCTAGATAAGATGTGTACAAAAGATTTTTTGATCCACTTAATCAGGCTAAGAGAAAACAGAGAAAGACTCGATGCTAACTCAGGAAGATGACTCTCTACACATCTATCATATGGACTCTTGATTTCTAATGAATCTCTCATTCATTTCTTTACATTATTGACTTATATACATATGATTCTAGACTCAGCCCATGTCTATTACATTATTCCTTATCATTATAATGATTATCTATATCCATTGTACAAGAATTTCCATTTGTAATGTACATATGTATACAAGCTACATCTCTGAGATCTCTTCACTTCCTTCAATGACTTATTTGACTTCATTTTGTTCTGACTTGCTTCAAGTTCTTCATAATAAAAATTTAGGGATTGTTTTGTTCTAACAGCTCCCCGTCAATCACTTATTGTGATTATACCATTCTTCTTTATTCCTCCCATCTCTTTGAACTTCTGTAGCTTAGGTCCATCTAAGCTCTTTGTCAACATATCTGCAACCTGCTCTTTTGTTGTTTATACAATACTTCAATATCTTTTTCAAGTACCTTTTCCCTAAAGAAATGATACTTGAATCTCTATAAGTTTAGTCATGGCATGAAAAGCAGGATTAGCTGCCAAATATAATGAGCTCATGTTGTCTCCAAAAATAATTGAAGTACTCTGATCAGTTCCAAAACTCTTCAATAAGGTCTTCAACCATATCACTTCTTCTGCAACCTCTACCATTCCTTTATACTCAGCTTCCATGGATGACAAAGAAAGTGTATGTTGCTTCTTTGAGCACAAAGAAACTAACTTATCTCCAATATAATACAGATAACGATGAGTAGACCTTTTATCATGTGAATTACCTACCCAATTTGCATGACTAAACACTTTGATTTTATGTAAAAAGTAAAACCATAATAGAAACCTTCACTCAAGGTTCCTTTGATATATCTACGTACACTTTGAGCTGCAATGCAATGAGTTTTCCTTGGACACTGCATAAATTGTGATAAGACACCAACTACATATGATAGGTCTGGTCTTATCAAGGTAGCATAGATCAAATTACCTACCAACCTCTGATATTTCTTCATGTTATTAAACTCTTCTCTTCCATACCTAGTCAACTTATGTTTTATCTCCAATGGTGTGGTTGAAGGCGTGCAATCTTTCATATTGAACTTGACTAGAAGACTCTTCAAGTATCTCTCTTGTGTAACATATACTCCATGTTGAGTATACACAATCTGCATTCCTAAGAAATAAGACAAGTTTCCCAAATCACATATCTTAAAATCCTTCTCTATTTGCTTCTTAGGCTCCTTGGTTCCTTGAGCATGTGTACCTATGTACCTCCTAGGGCATGTTTCAAACCATATAAAGCTCTCTTGAGCTTACATACATAATCTGATCCAATTGAGTCCATGAAACCCTCTGGTTGCTCCATATACACCTCATCTACAATATATCTATTCAGAAATGCATTCTTCACATCTAATTGTGACAACTTCCATCATTTACAAGTAGTAATAACAATTAAGCTTCTAATTGTAGACATCTTAGCAATTGGACTAAAGGTTTAATCATAATCTACCCCATAAGTTTAGGCATAACCTTTAACCACAAGTCTAGCTTTTTACCTAGAAACCTCACCATTTGCAAACCTCTTTGTCTTGTACACCGACTTACATCCAATTACCTTCTAGTTCTTTGGTCTTGGCACCAATTCCCATGTCTCATTCTCAAGTAGAGCATCATACTCTTCTTGCATTGCCTTGTCCCAATTCTTTTTTCCTTTAGCTTTTTCTTATGTGGTTGGATCTTCTTCTGTCTTCACACTATAAGCATAATCTTTTGTTGTTACGAAAGATGTATCATAACTATACCTGATAGGTTCCTTTCTTTCTCTCAAAGGTATTTTGAACTCTACACTTCTTGAAGTCTCGGCCCCATTTGATTCTGGATCGAATCTTGGCCTATCTTCATCATTGCCCTGCAATTTACTTTTACAATCATCATCATCAATATCTTCTTCATACACCTTTACTTTTGTCTTCCCTTTCCATTGTACTTCTTCAGAATCTGCATAATCATTATTTGACCCTGTGTACCAATTGCTTTGCTCATCAAATGTAACATCTTTTGTAACAAGAAATTGTTTTGTAGATGGACTCCACAATATGTATCCCATCTGTCTATCATCATACCCAATAAACACATACTTCTCTGCTTTGGGGTCTAGCTTATGTCTTAATTGAGAAGGAACATAAGCATATGCCAAACATCCAGATACCTTACAATGATCAAGAGTAGGTTTCTTACCCCACCATGCTTCATAAGGTGTTCTACCATCCAAAGCTTTGCAAGGTAACCTATTCACAAGGTATGTTGTTATGTTGATAGCTTCTGCCCACAAGTAGTTGGGACAATTCTTCTCTTTCATCATTGATCTTGAAAAGTCTACAAGAGTTCTATTTCCTCTTTTTGCAACTCCATTTTGTTGAGGGGAGTACCTGCAAGTTACTTCTCTTTTTATACTCGCATTCCACAAATAATCATCAAACTCTTTAGAAAAATACCCCCACCCCCATCTGATCTCGACCTCTTGAGCTTCTGTCCTATAATCCTTTCTACATAGGCGTGATAATGGTTGAATGTCTTGAACACTTGAGATTTGTCCTTTATTACATAAAGTGTAATCCATCTTGTTGCATCATCAATAAACAACACATAATATCTGGATCCATTTTTGCTATAGTCCCTTGAAGGACCCCACACATCTGTATGAACCAATTGAAGAAAATTTGAATACATGTATACTGGTTTATTGTATGAACTTCTGTGCGGTTTACCTAATTGAAAAGCTTCACACTTGTATACCATGTGTTGACCTTCAACATTTGGCAATCCAAGAACTAAATCATTCTTTTACATTTCTTTTATGGCTCTCTTATTATAATTACCTAGCTTTTATGCCATAGATCTAACTCAGAAATATTTTAACTTCCATAAGTAAACAATGCATGTTCCACATTGCCTTGGACCTTGTGAGTAAAAATCCTTCCTTCCTTTTGACCTGTAATGATACTTCTATATCCTAGATTTGGATCTTGCACATAAACACCGTCATTTGTGAATCTGACTTCATATCCTTTCTCCACAATTTGTCCTACACTTATCAAGTTTTTAGGAATAGTAGGAACATAAAGTACCTTGCTTAAGAGTGTGCTTCCACTCTTTTTCCTCATTGATCCAATGCTTTCCACTTTATGCTTGGTGTTGTGTCCTATTTGAACTCTATGTCCACTCACCTTTGCTTCCATATTAGTCATTAATGATATGTTGCCACTCAGATGATTGCTACATCCTAAGTCAATAAAAAATACCCTTTCATCTTCTCCTATTGCTTGATGTGTTGCATTCAAGATAAGATTCATGTCATCCTTCTGATTTGATGTATAATTATAATAGTTGTTATTGTAGAATTGAGATTGAAAGCTTCTTCCACCTCCTCTAGCATATGAAGTCCTACCACCTCTTCCTTTGAAGTTACCTCTTTGATTTCTACCTCCTCTACCTCTTTGATTGAAACTCTGATTATGACTTCCACCTTTTTGATTTTTATATCAACAATCATTTGCCAAATGATTTGTTCTGCCACAAATCAAACAAGCTTTAACATAATCTTTATTCTTACGTCCTCTTCCTTTACCTCTTGAATTTATCTTCCCTCTTGTGAAATTAGCTTGGCTTGAATATCCTTCACCATCAATTGACTGCTTGAATATCCTATCATTATCTCCCTTAATGTCCTGGTCAAAAGTTAGCATGTGTCGTAGCCACTGATTAAGATCAGGAGTAAAATGATCTAATGACAATTCTATGGACAATATGAAAGGATTCTTTTTCTCATCTCCTCCCAGACCTGTAAGTACTTGTCTAACCTACTTGTCCTTTTCAATATCCTCATCTACTGCTCCCAAGCTATCTGCAATATCCTTCATTCTTGCCACATAATCAAAAACTGATTGTGAGCTCTTCTTCTTGAAGGTTGTGAATTGAGCCCATAATGAGGACTTCCTTGACTTGGTTGTATTTTGAAAATGCTCTTCCAAATATTTCCACACAGCTGTTGCACTTTCTAATCCTCTAATATGAGTTAGAGGATAATCATTTACAACCATGTAAATGATGCTCCTAGCTTGAGCATACTTCTTCATCCAATTCTTCAAATTTGCAAGCTCTTCCCTAGTTGGAACACTAGGATCTTCAAACACAGATTTTTCTTATTCTCTTATAATGAATGCCATCAAATCTTCACTCATGAGGTGTGCCTCTATCATCATGAACCAAGCTGGATAGTTTTCCCTATCTACCTTATCAATCTACAAGCTTTCTCCCATCTTTGATCTTTGTCTTCTGCAAATGTTAAGATAAATGACTATGCTTTGTACCTTTAATGTAAATCTTTAATCTTTCAGATCCTTTTGAGCTCAATTTTCAGACTTCTATAGGGTGTCTTCAAAACTTTAATCTTGTCCACATTCAATTTGAAAAAACTCGAACGTTTGCAACAATCGAGACTTCAAATGCTCTTTTCTTCTCTTTATATTGCACCTTTTGCTCTTCTACCACTGCTCGAGACCTATTAATCTCCAAATGTTTGATCTATATTGATTTAAGAAAAATTCTATATCAATCATAGACCAAAGTTTACATAAATATTACCATAATTTACAAAATCATTCACAAACACTTCTCTGTGTGAAGTTTCTTCTTCTTCAAGAAGTTTGCTTCACAATTTAACTTCATTACCTGCACCTAGCTTCAAATTTCTTCAATTTGATGATGCAAATAACTGCATGCTACTTTTTTGCAACCGTAACATTGATTCGATCTTAAAAAGAACCATTAAAACTCTGTTTTGATCAATAAGATCAAAGGTATGTCAGAACAAGCGACTTTGACATGGTCAACTTCTCAAGTTGATTTCTCACAGCACAAGTCCCGTTTTGCTAAATGCTTTTAGCCATAGCTTCCTTAGCTCCTAACTTAGATTTTGAGTGCTCATTTATAAAAACTTTACATTGTGCACTGAGATCCAAGCAAAACTCTAACACAAAAAAGTGTGCAACTCTAAGAGGTCTACCTGCAGACTTTACATATACATGTTCCTATTGATCATACACACAACCTGAAAGGAATTAGACCATGAAAATTTGAACATAGCTTGACTACTTTCTAGATTAGATGTGTACAAAATATTTCCTGATCCACTTGATCAGGCTGAGAGAAATGAGAGAAAGACTCGACGCTAACTCAGGAAGATAACTCTCTACACATCTATCACATGGACCCTTGACTTGTAATGACTCTCTCATTCATTTCTTTACATTATTGACTCTCTAATAATTATCTATATCCATTATACAAGAATTTCCATCTGTAATGTACATTCATATACAAGCTACATTTCTGATGTCTCTTCACTTCCTTCAGTGACTTCTTTGACTTCATTTTGATTTCTGACTTGCTTCAAGTTCTTCATAATCATCAATTAGGTATTGCTTTGTTCCAAGAGGTTGAATAAGAGGCTATCATGAGGTAGATTCTCAATGGGATTGGAAGCAATATACAATAATAATCTTTCACAATGGCTTATGATCTCATCATGGATGTGCAAACTCTAGAGTTCAACATCTTTTTTGGACAACTCTTCAATCAAGAGGTCAACAATAGGATAAAGGAAGGTAACTCCTATCATCGTAATTCAACTAGTGCTCTATATGCAGAGAACAAGGATAAGAAGATGAAAGGAAAGAAGAAGGAAGAAGATGAAGAAGAGACTTCCCAAGACAACTTTGCAAGGAAGAGCAAGTGGAAAGGGAAGAAGAAAGGACCAAATCATGACAAAGCCAAAGGTCAAAATGTTCAACCTTTCTCCATATGCAGTACTACCAACCACACCACTCAGAATTGTTGGTTCAATGGGAAGACCCTGAAAGGATGTGGAAGAGGTGGATATGGCAGCAATAGAGGTAAACTTGGACAGAACTTCAACGATAACAATAGAGGCTATAATAGAAGGGACTTCAAAAATTATTCAGAAGATCAACCACATGAAGACATTGATTCTTATGAATCTAAGACACAAGGAAGGTAAAGAAGATGATCATTTCTTGTACATAGATTCAGGATCTTCAAATCAAGTTGTAGGCAACATTGCTCTTCTATCTGATTTGGAAAGTCGAAAGCATAGACATGAAGTACAAACACGGCATGATACATTAGCTTCCAATGGTAGAGACAAACATTGTGAGTAATGTTCTCTATGTACCTACTATCACTAAAAACCCAATAAGTGTAGGCCTAATAGTTGAAAAAGGCTTGCAAGTTAGGTTTACCCAGCATGGAGCTTTTATGGAAGATCCATGTAAAGGTTTCAAGAAGATAGCCAGAGGTGAGAAACATGTAGGCTCTTTACTTTTGAAGTAGGAGAAACCAGGAACATAGCTCTATTCAATTTTGGGTCTCAAACCCTAAGTGAGCTTGAGGTGAGGCATAAGAGACTTGCTCATGTGAATGAAAGAACCTTGAAGGATATATACAAAGATCAAAGTGTTCTAGGACTACCGAACATATCAAAGCAACACATGATCAATAGGCTTGATGGATGCGAGATTGGGATGGCACAAAGAAAACCATTCAACCACAAAGGCTACATCCATAACGACTTATTAGACTTAGTACATAGAGATGTATGGGAAGAAGTCTTCTCTGCTAACAGTAATCTTGCAGAGGCTGTTGCTCTCTCTACAAAGCTCAAAATTGGATGCCAAATGGCTCATTTGAAAGATATTAGTGTCTAGTCTATGCATATAAATGTTCATAGAGTTTGGGAAGAAATCTGAGTTTTTCTGTCTTGGGGTCAATCTTTGTGTATTCCTCAAAAATAGGAGGTACCACCATTGAGTGTTTGATTCATTCTTATAGCATATTTTGCTTATTCCTTGTACTTTTGTGCATCATATACACTCAGACCTATGTGTATCACTCCCACAAAGGACTGTTTCTAATTGTAAGCACAGTGGTCGCTATGAGCATTTGAAGTTCATTTTCTCTTCCATATATACTAAGTTTTTTTGAGCTAGTCGATGCTTGAACCTATCTGTTTTGTATCAACTCTTTCTCCTTGATCATAGTGCATTTTATTGCACTTATCACACGCCTATTAAGTATATTTGAGTCTCCATAAGCTCAAGGGTTGGTGTTGTGCTGTTTGGTTGGACCGAACTTCATCGCTTCGAAACTCACTTTTCTACCTCCTACAAGCTTCTCCAAGTTCTTTGGTACCTACTCATGATGGCCAAATAAGTAGATGGACTTTAGAGAGAACTCTAGATGGTGACTAGGCAAGGGCTATAAATAGGCTAGGAGGTAAGTCTAAGGCATGCCATTCTCCACTTCTCATATTTGGTATTAGAGCAACATGCAGTAGATCCATGGAGCATGATGGAGATGAAGAACAAAGATTTGATCATGATGACTTTATGGAAAGCTTTCATGCCAATTTTGGGGGGCATCTTTATCATCATCTTCATCTTGCATGAAAAAGACAAACAACCAAAGAGTTTCGCATAGAGCTCAGAAGGAATAGAAGCAGGATGTCTCTCATGGCCAGCATCGTCATTACAGAAGCAAAATAAAGCTTTCCAAGTTTTCCTTACTACACACACATCTTTGCGGGTGCTCAACGATAGGTATTGAACTATGAAGCTCTAAACAAGAGGCAAATACTCTAACCACTAGCCTATATGAGCTTTTTGAAGGGATTCTGATGCTATTTTATAGGATGAATTTTGCCTGTTGTGCACGATAGAGAAACACGAAAAGCATGAAATATAGTGGGAAAGAGAGAACAAAAGAAAGAGATAGAGAGGGAAAAAGAGAAGAAGTAGAGAGAGAAATAAAGAGAAGGAAAAAGAGAAGGAAAGATAAAGAGAGAACAAAATAAATGATGAGAAAGAGAGAAAACTAGAGAGATAGAGAAAGAAAAAAGGGATGTAGAAAGAGATAGAGATAGAAACAAAGAAATAAATGAGAGAGAGAGAGAGCAAGAGAAGGGAAGAGAGAAATGTAAAGAAAGAAAGAGATAAAGAGATAGAGAGAGATAGAGAAGAAGGAGAAAGAGAGGAAGTAGAAAGAGAGTGAAGAGAAAGAGAAAGGTTAGCATACCTACCTTTACTAAAAGGGACATAACTCTATCATTTGATATTCTAACTGGATGATTCATTTTGGTATAGAATGTAGACTCAAAGAGCTTTCAATGCATGGTTAGAAGCTATGATTGGATAAGCTCAAAGCCACCTGTAGAGACCATTTTACTCTCCACATATCTCTTCAAGGAAAGATGTTGCCCACTCACCTAACTCCATTGTTTTGGCCATAACTTCCTCATAGACTATCGAAATCAAGATATTCAAATTGATATGGATTCTAGACTTCAAGCCCCTATTGTAAATGGCCTGCATGCCATATTCTAACCATTTCAAGCCATCTCTACACAAGATTTTATATGGCTATTGGCTAGCAAGAAACTCTTTTTGAATTACTAGACTATCCAATTATGATAATTAGGAGTTCCGAAGAACTTTTTAACCATTTGGGATAGGAATGAATTCATTTTCATACCTTTGTATCATATTTTTGCTCTCAAATATATTCATTTGAATACTTTTTGCATCAAATTTTATAATTTTGCATTGTATTGTCTTCCAATTTTATGAAACCAATATTGGAATGTGCATGAAAGTTAGTTTTGATATGAATTCATCTATGCACATGAAGTTACACTAACTTATGTTGATTCACAAAAGCATGCAAAGATTTTTGTTGTGTGTTTAAAGATCTTTGTGTAGGTATTGGAGTGAGAAAAGACACTGTTATGAGGGCATGTAGTGCCCAACAACACATATTGGAGAAGTTTCTTATTTGGATGATTTTGCAGCTAAGAAATTGGTTTGCTTACCACTACCCTGATGTCTATCATTATATCATTGTTATAATTTTTTTCGGGCCTCATTTTCCTAGGGAAGTACTGTCGAAATTTTTTTAGCCATATGGCATTATATGCCATGTGAGAACTAGGGTGATGTTGTGTTGTAAGAGAGAGGAAGTATTATGTGTGCAATATAGCTTAAAGCATATAAAGTAATTGAAGTAGAGAAGAAGATGCATGAGTGGATGCATACATACATAGATAATATGATTTCTAGAAAGGTGAAGTGCATGATGCATTTTCTATCCATAGAAGAGCATTTTTATGTATCACCATGATGTGTTAGGGTGAGCATGAGGTACATGATAGAAGTACCATGAATAGGCTAATTTTTCCTTTAGAAAGTAAAATCTCAAAGATATACTCCTCAAGAACAATTAAATTGCATTTTCGTACACTAAGTCATGAGCACATGAATTGTTATTCATGTGATTCTATGTACTTGATATAAAATTTTATCCCACGTCAGTACGAGAGTGATATAGTTATGATCATCAATATGAGTAATAAATGATTGTATGTGATTTATTGTGATGAGGTTAATAAATATACAAGAGGCACAACGACTAGAATGACATCCATAGATATTCACTTTCATTGAAAGGTGGATATTATGTAAAGACTCGATTTTTTGATCATTATATACATGGATATGTCTCCAGTCATAGTCCACCAAATAGAATGAATGAATATGTCTAAATCATAAGGATTAACATGTCTCATCATTTTTAGGTTTTAAAAAATAATTGAGTAGATAGTTAGTGAGCTAACAACCTCATAGAGATTTGGATGATGCTCATTCAGGGAATGCCCAAATTTATTGAAATTTGGAGAGCCATTAAATCATAGGTTTTTCTTTAGTCTAACCAATTTTCAAGTAATTTGGGTATTTTCTACAAAGATCAAATGACTTCTGCATTAGAAGTGCTATTAATAGTGGTAGAGGCCT
This sequence comes from Ceratopteris richardii, assembly GCA_020310875.1. Taxonomy (NCBI): domain Eukaryota; kingdom Viridiplantae; phylum Streptophyta; class Polypodiopsida; order Polypodiales; family Pteridaceae; genus Ceratopteris; species Ceratopteris richardii. Next base: position 85,997,697 of record CM035408.1, on the reverse strand, counting down.
GAAACAAGTGACATAGACCTGTTACAAAGCACATTTCTCTTCATTTGTAGATCCCAATTGCATGATTTTGTTGGCTGCATAAGCTGGATAGAACAACATTGTCTATAACAATTTTCAATAGTTTTAGAGATCATTTGATAATTCAAATAATCTCTACACATGAAAGTATAGCCTCTTGAATTTATGAAATGACCATAGTCCATGTCACCTAGAGGTGATTGGTTCTCGTAACGCATTTACTGAAATTGGAAATGTATCCCCAAGAGGAAATGTATCCCCAAGTAGGAGATATAAAGAAAAGAGTAAAAGTTAGCTTATGCAAATTTTAAAAATATTGTAGGTATAGAGGCTTAGTATTTTGGTCATTGTGAAAGCCTCAAATGTCCAAATACTATGAGTTTATAACAATAAAAGTAGATAGTAGTAGCTATATACTAATAAAACAAGGTGGATTTAGTTCTTTTAGCTAAAGATCCACCTATTTACTTTCCTGTAACGTGTTTGGAAGAAAGTGGACATCAATTGGTAGGTCAAATAACCTATTCTTCTTAGAAAAATTTCTGGTAAGGATTTTCCAAAGAGAGGTAAATGTGTCTACTAAACACATGGATTTTTTCATATTGGAAGCTCCAATTTAAAAACTTTTTCTTGGACAACCTACTCTAGTATAGACCCTATGATATGCTCAAAATTCAAAGGTTTTGGAAATTATCTTTATAGTTGGAGGATATTCTAAAACTACAGCAACATTGTTTATAGGCTCATCTAAGTGCGGGTGTAATAGAGATAAAATGATACATTTAATTGAGTATTTGATCAAATTTAAAATTGAAATTTTATAAAACCAAACTAAATAAGTTTATCTAGATTTGGGCATAAAGAAATCTAATTTGGAGTTTGTTTGATCAGTCTAAAGGCTTCAAGAAAATGACCTTGTACACTTCCAAAGTTGGTCGTCAAGTGTTCAACCCTTCCAATGAATTGGTGATAAGAAAATATCCAAATCAAGTGTTTTTTTGGCCTAATTGAAGCTTTAGAGAAGCTATATAAGGCTAGAAAATTTCATAGGTTTTCAAGTTAGTTAAAGTTAAGCTTTAATATGCTAATATGAAATTTGTTTATGTAAGAGATATTTTCAAAAAGAAAACATTTTCCACACCATTTTTATGATTTTTTTTTTTGGCTATGGTGTGATAACCATGGGCTAGCCATGCACTAGATATGTGTTTATTGATCATTGGTTTATGGAGATCATTTTTAGTAGGACAGAGTAGATTGTGTTGAAATTTTTCAAAAATATATGTAATGACATGAGAGCATGGAACTGGAGAACTTTAGTAGTTTTTCTCATTTCATATATTTTGGATTGATACACGTTGTATAAATTCCAATTTCTTGTGAATTAATATTTCACTCAGGTTGCATGAGTTGATATTTGATGCAAGCCGCATCCTTCACAACTCTAGTTGAGTTGATGTATCATATAACTTCTCATTTCTCAAATCAAGATGAGGTGATGTTAGAGATAGTTGTGAGTGATAGAGTCATAGGAATGACTCTATTCTTTCGATCGGGGGAAGGAAACACTTCAGGAACACTTCGTGATTTCATTTTTTTATTTATAGTTGTGAGTACTCACTGATTTATTCTTGTCTTTTTGAGAGAAGTGTCTGACTTTAGTCTCATACATGCATCTATGTGGGGTATAATGTTTGGTGGTATGGGAGATATCAAGCTTTGTATTCTACCTAGGTGTAGGATAGACGGTATAGGAGAGAAGCCTTTGAGATTGTATATATGATTTGCAGTTCATTCATATGATCTTCTTATTATTAGACAAAAGAGGGGCAATTGAGACAGTCACTTTGAATGTGATTGCAAACCAAGGCAAGTCCTCAGGCTAGTAGCCTAGAAGAGAAAAAAAAAGGTTTGCACATATGAACTATGAATAGGCAACCGCAATAAGAAGAATTTCATAGAGTGTGTACTACTCTATTTCATATGCCCGAGGATAGGCCATGGTTAATACATAGTGTGTATGACGTGAGCTAGATGCTTAGCTTAGTGAGCTATGAGTGTGCACACATCTACTTACCATTTTTTAGTGTATTTAGTGGACTCATATTATGGTCCTCATTATATATGGAAGTGTCATATTATTGTAGTAGTTTGCTAGAGACACCTCATTTCCTTTTAGGAATGATTTGATCATAGTGATGATGAGATGGTGGTCAAAGATACAGGAAGTTTTATCCACTTGGAACATCTTGCATTTTATTTGTGAGAAGGCAGTGGTAGTTCCACTAGTTGTTATATTTTTTTAGCCGTCTTCATTTGGCATGATGTACTTAGTTCCACAGAGTGGGTTGAGATTTAGTATGTACGAGAGATATTTTGATCCATAGTTTGGATTATTATATATCATAGATCGACATTTTGGTCCATAATTTGGATCATTGATAGATTGACATCTTGGTCCATAGTCTAGACCATTGACAAATTGATATTTTATATTCACAATTTGGATCATGATGGGAATCTCTTGAGTCTCATTTCGTTACATTGAGTAAATCAAGCATATTTCCTTGATCTTAGAGATTGAGCACTACTTGGAAAAGATTTCCATTTGTTTTAGTATTTTTTCGCAAAGATTTGGACATAGTCGATTGTTTTGGATGAGCATAGTATTATTTGTTTACTCTAGTGGAGTAAGTGATTTCTCATGATTATACCATATGAAAAGCTATCAGGGGGTATTTGAGGGAGACAAGGGGCAAGATGCCAATGTCTATATAGGTGACAAGCTGTCACAAGTTAGTCGTCAAGGTCTAGGCATAGGGAGTCCGAGGATATTCCGAGAGCTTATGCTGCACATATATGGAGTCATAGGGCCTTAGAGGGATTCCTATAATATGCCTAAGGAAAGGAATATTATTTATTGGTGGAAATGCTAGATAGGAAGCACATAGACTAGTTCTCTACTTTTTGAGCATCTATTATTTCAGAAACCTAGGACACTCTACTCTTATTATTTGGAATCACATATTTTTATTCCCAAGTCTATAGCCCCTTCTATATCATTGAGGAAAATAATCTTTAGAAAGGTGAGAGAGTGTTATATTTTAGAGATGTACGTGCCTAGAGGAATGAGAAATTCCTTGCTCGGGGGATAGCCAAGGCCAAAAGCTAGAGAGTTCATATGAGGTACCTATTCATGATGGCCAGATGAGTAGAGGGAATTTAGAGAGAACTCTAGATGGTGACTAGGCAAGGGCTATAAATAGGGTGGGAGGTGAGTCTGAGGCATGTCATTCTCGACTTCTCACATTCCATGGTAGAAGCCATCTTGTGTGTGATCTTATGGGGCTATCGCTAGTTGATTCTAGCCAAAAGACTTCTATAAAACTATAAACTTTCATACGTGCTACTCATTCCAACAAATGCTCACTGATACAAAGTGCATAGCTATCTCTAACTGTGGCTACATTGCCTGGTTAAGAGTTAATAAAAATCCATAATTTTTTATTCTTTTTTGCCACTTAACAATTATGGGCATACCCATTCGATATGCTCAATTTCATAGATGAGTCTCACCTCTTTCAATTGTTCACATTCTTCTTGTATTTTAGCAACATAGGTATCACTATACGTGTAAGCGTTTTTTGTTTTATGGGTTTATCCATTGGTGCCATATGGATTTTATCTAAACAAATGTCTAGTTCTACACCTTTCAATCTTGTGTATGTCTATGTGAACAAGTCCCTATATTTCCTTAGGAGACTTATTAACACTTCTTGCTCTTTTGAGCTTAAATCCTTTCCTATGTATGTGCATCTTTCCTCATGATCCTCAATTGTTAGAATTATTTTCGTTGTCACTCCTTTGTTGTCATTAGCTTCTCCCATTAGGGCTTCTTTCTTTGGCATCCTCAATAGGATTTCTCTATCTTCAATATCATAGTTCCTAACATTATGTGGAATCCTAAACAATGATCCCTCCTCTACCTAAGAGGGTTTCTAAATTTTCTACTTTTCCTTTCTTTCTTCTACCTCATTGACTATGCATAATACGTTTTTGGGTGCATTGTGCTCTTCTTTATTTGCTTCCATAAAATACAAATATTATTCCTTTGATTCAGAGATAGAATCTATCACTATGGATGCTTAATACTCTTCATCCTTGATAGGCTAACACATGAACAAGGATATTTCATAGCCATATTCATTACTATGGGGGGTCCATTGTTCTTCATTTACTACTTTGCCCATATTTGCTAGGATTTTGCACAACCTTGGGGCGTGAATCCCTCATCAAGGAATACCATCAGTGCAAATATTGGGTCTTGAACATGTCTATTGTTGTGAGAGCTTCCTGATCCTATCCTCTCTTATCATCCCATATTCCTTAGCTACATTACATATACACTTATGTGTATCTTCATCAATCCAAGATGAGTCAAAAAGAGTTCATTGATTGTATTGGTGTAGAGTCCTATTGTATCTTGTGGATATGACTCATGGTTCTTTCCAAACTCTATAAAATCTTTATGCTCAGAATCCACACAAGTGGTGAGAGTAATCCCTTTCCTCAATCCTAATGGATGCTGAATATGACCATATGCCATGTAAATCTTATTCCATGTAGGTCACAAAGAGTGTTTCTCCGAACACATCCATAATAATGTGGTAGCAATGGCAACACCTATGCATGAGTCTATGATGGCCGTGGTAGTTTGCACTTGGTTGTTCATGGGAAGATAGGCATTACCATATTCACCTTTGCTCATGTCTCCTATCTTATCTATCGAGATCTTGGGTAATTTCCCTTTGGATCCTTATTTTTAGTGGGAGAAATCACATTCAAGGACTTTATTTTCCACCTATTTCCACAAGCCTAGTTTCACTTTTAGAAGCTCTTCTAGGATGAGATGACATTGCACCTTAGTGTTATTTACTATCTCCATGGAGTCTTGGGTATGATGGAATCTTCATTGCTCACTAAGACCATATGGGTTCATAATTACATTGATCTAGATTCCCATGGTCCCACAAAATGTGTTAACTCTTGTAGGGATGTTAGATTTAGAATCTAATTCATCTTCTAATTGTAGTCTCCATAGAGAGATAGAATAAGTTGGAGAAATTGATCTTATGTTTCATCTATTTCCTAAATTGTTGGGTGAGGGGGGGTTCTCTTGTTCTTTGACCCACTTTTCTTCTTGTATTTACCACAATGACTGTTGAGAGTACTTGGTGATGGAGGGAGGATTTACACACTCTACTTAGTTGGGAACATAATATTCTATTTGGCACAGTCTTCCTCTCTCATTTTCCAAGGAGCCTTTAGTGGCACATTTTGATGCATTAGCTAGGTATTTAAGGCAATAAAAAATGAGATGTTCTTTGCCACAGTCTAAACAAAATCCTTGAATCATAATGCATCGAGGTTGACTTGAAGATAGAGTATTTGTACATTCACATACAAAATTATCACCTTGACATCTAAATCATGGTCCTCAAGGAGTCTTTGGCCTAGCTTTCCTCATCTAGAACTTAGGATTTGGATTCATATATATGGGATTTTTAGAATTTTGTTCCCAATTGAACTCTATTGAGGGGCTTCATATTGATAAGATTTTGGATGCTTGGGTGAATCAATATAATAAGTGGATACATTATTGCCATGTGATGAGTCAAAGCTATTGGCATTAGGATCATTATGTGTTATCAAGGATGATGTAGTTTCTAATGCTCTATCTTGATTTTAATACTTCATTGCATGCTTCACAAAGACCACATTTGCAAAGGGTGGTGGTTTCTTTAATAAGGGTCATTTAGGTGTTGGTTGGGATCCATAAGGTTGTTGATATTTTTGTGGTGAGCTATAATATTCTTTTGGCAAATATTGGTGTTGAAATCTATAAAATTGTTGATAGCTTTGCGTACCTACCTGTTTGTTGTAGGGACAATCTTGTACTAAGAGGTTGGTGTACTCTCCTTCTACTTTGCAGTAACATGATCATGTAGTTGGCATATTTTGTACTTGCACAAGATATGCATGCTCCATGTGATCACCTCTCCAAGCAATACTTCATTATGATCACTCTTTGGGTTTGCGTATTTCAAAGGTTTCCTCATAGCGTTTCAACAACCAATTCTATGATTTCTTTCACCAATGAAGAAGGTTTTGAAATTATACGATCCAAATAATTTGATCCCTTGTAGAGTTTCTTAATGTCAACACACTACATAACACACTGATCTAGGGTATTTGGCTCTTTTTGATAAACATATGACATAATACTTTGACTTATAAATTTTTCTACAAACAAGGACACTTGCTTAACCTAAGTAGGTAAATTAGGGGGTGGTACATCTTTCAATGTACTATTTGAAACTACATCCTTGTAGCCGCATTATTTCTTTGGGGGTCTATTTGAATCTATGAATCAGGGATTATGTATTTTTCTTGATTCCACTATTTGAAAGCTCAATGGTCCTAAGGAGAATCATATTGTTCAATTTAAGACTGTTTGCACACCTCTCTTAAGACATCAAGATTTGGGAATTTGCATCATTTTTTGGGTATTTAGTTTATGCAATTTGATGAGGGAACAAATTTTTCTTAAACAAAATATATGGACACATCATTAAGACATTTTGGCTTTGAAGATTGCGAACCTATTGCCACTCCCATAGAGATAAGTTTATGAATGATTCTTCATGATGTTGGAGATGCTTGATTTGCTTATTCATAACTTGGCTTAATATTTAGCTTTTTATCTCTCAAATGAATAGGTTAATGCATTGCCCAAGAGTCAAGCATTGGCACGTGGTCAAGCACATCTTTTTCTACTTGAGTGGTACCGGAATACTTGGATTCCTCAGCCGAAAAGTGGATCATTATGACCATGTTTACATGATTTCTGTAACTCAAACTAGGATGGTTTCTATGATACTCATATTTCCACTAATGGCCTTTACTTCTTGCTTGTTAACGTATGCATATCTTGCTTGAGCAAGAACTAGCCTACCATAACCTCTTCTAGTTTTGAGGCTGAGTATAGGGTAACTTTCACTATGAGTATTGAGTATGTGTGGCTAGGATCCCTTATGACTAATTTAAATCATGGCCAGTATCTTGCCACCACCATCTTCACTTGCTAATACATTCTTTATTGTATTGTGCTCCAAGCTTCTTCTTCTTCTTCATTGTGTTGTTTGTATGCTTTTTTACACCTTCAACTAGAACACTGTGGTAGTCATATACATTGACTTTCTCCTCTTTTCTATGAGAGACTTCATGTGTTGGTTTCCTTTATTCATGATAGTAAACAAGAACGATTCAATTCATACTATTGATTCTCACTACCTTATACACGCATTGAAAATTATGGGATTCTCTTCATTCCTACCTTTCCAAAACCAAGTGTTTACTACGTGTTATCATAATTTTATAGGAGGTATCTATGTGTCATCATAATTTTAGGTTGTCTGCTAATTTTTCATAGTTTTCATATTGGCCTTTAGTGGGAGGTTGTTATTTTGAATGTCCATTTGAAAAGACGAATGGTCACTATGGTAATTTATCTAGATAAAAATGAACTTCTTTGGGAGAATATTTCTTTTTACCTTAATTCTATATCTTTTGATATGATGGAAAACATGGGTATGATATAGAGATATTTTCATTCATTTTGACAAACTTATCTCAACTCGCAAAGTCAGGGACGAGGTAACTTGCCAAGTGACTCAAGAGCTAGTTTTCTCTTGTGTAAATGAATTTGGTGGATATTTGATCTCATTATATTGCTCATTCCTATATAGTTTCTTTTGGATAGGAGGAGAGAACATGAGATTGTTATTTGCTTCCATGAGTGTGCTCCTTCCTTCTTATGGATCTGATGGTTGCTATGGAGTCCAAAAATGATGTTATTATCAAGATGTTTTTGACAGTTGCTATGTAGTTAGAATATGATGTTTTTGATGGTTGTTATGCAGTTAGAATGTGATGCTTCTAAGTGTTCTTCATAATGTTAAAGATGCTTGATTCACCTATGCATAACTCGACCTAATATAGAGTCTTTTATTTCTTGATTGAGCACGTTAATGCATTGTCGAGGTGCAAAACATTGTAATGTGGTTAAGCCCATCTTTTGCTACTTGAGTGGTATGCAGGTGCATGGATTGGTTTATCCCAAGGGGGATCATCACGACCATGTTTACATCCTTTTTGTCTAGCTGAGAGACATTATGACATTCATGTGTCCACTAGTGGTCTTCACTTCATGCTCAATAACTTACTTACACATATTTTGGTTGAAGAAGAAGTAGCCTACTCTGGCCACTTCTAGATTTGATCAGGTGGAGTATAGGGCAACTTTCACAATGACCATTGAGAGTGTGTGTGTGTGTGTGTTTCTGTGGTGAAGATCTATTTTGAATGATTTGTGTGTTAGCTTGTCTTTTGCCACTACCATCTTCAATTGATACTACATTCTATATTTTTTTGTGCTCCAAGCCTCTTCTTGTTCCTTGTGTTCCTTGTGTGCTTCCGTAGACGTGGGGTCATGGACACTCAATTTCTCCTACTCATTTAAAAGAGAGAGCTCAGGTGATAGGCTACAACTATCGAAAGTGCATGTATTGTTCTGTTAGGGAACTAAAGAAGTGCCATATGGGTGCTGAGCAGCAACTTTTAGGATAATAACAAACAAAAATAAAGCATGAGATATTGTGATCATCAGAGTGAGAGAATAGAGTGCGGGCTTTTCTTCGCATGAGTGGCATAGTTTGAGCTCCACTCCCTTGATTGTGGGTGTCCACTAGTCCATTCCAAGTGCATGGGTGGTTTATTTGTGTGAATTCCCATGTTGAAGACCCTGAATGGTTGTTCCTACCCTGATCGGGAGGTCAAAGTTGCATGAGGTTTTTGCAAAGTTCATGTAGAAAGAGTTCAGATGAGGCATCCTTTACTCCTTCTCCACGAAAAGGATTTCCCTGGAAGCTTTGATGCCAATGTTGTGAACTTGTTCCAGAACTTGTTTCAGTGTTAGCATGCGCATATTTAGGCATATGTAGAGACATTTTCTACTCTTCTAGAGTCTTTTGTGTCATAACTCTACCATATGTGTCACTTGAGTCGATGTAACTCAAAAGCTAACTCAGGTGGACGCTTATAGAAAGATCTAGAGAAGTGTTGGCAAAAACACTGTCTCCGATGTAGCTGCCTAGACCAAAGACCTTCACCTTCACTTCACATGGACTTAACCACTAGGCTCTTATTAAACCTTGCCAAGATACTTTATAACTGTTTAGCTAGGGGCATGGTTCATTTTGGCAATGAAACCTAGACCATGATTGCATTGATTACAGTTCCACATAGAATGCTCTGTGGGATTCGGGGGATCCCATGGGCATTAGCCCCCTTCTCTTGTTCTTTTCTTTTAATTAATTCAAGTCCGAGAGAGTAGGCTAAGGCCGAACTTCCTTTATTTATAAAAAAAAAAGAATTTCACTCCTCGCACATAAGAACAGCTGAAAAGAGTTTGCATACGTTGCTACAAAATGAGTGAGTGACATGTTCTATGAATGGTTTTACTTGATATATTTTGTAGGTATATTTATTCGACAAACGCAGGTAAATGCTCGCTCGCTCGCTCGGTTTCCGACTTGTAAATCCCTCCCAAAGTTTATGTGTTTCTTCAGAAGCCTTAAAAAGCCCCCGCTTCTCCTTTACAAGCGCACATTCTCAATCAATCCTAAAATGCTTGTACGCTTCTCTTCTCCTTTGAGAGCAGCCCGTCAGCCACCATCAACACTCGCGGAGTCAACCAGCACCAGCAGTACCCTGCTCTCACGCTCCACAGTAGCAACACAAAGGAAGATGCAGCCACTCCGTTGGGGCACAAAAGCACAGAGATCCTTCCGGGCGAACGAGCGCAACATAGCAGACGTCGCTCCGGATGCGAAGCAACCTCCTCCTGAGGCACGTGTTCCATCCACACTCCAAGAAGCTTCATCCAAACAGGTGCTACCTGTTAGGATAACATTGAAACAGGGTCTACCTCTTTCAATAAAGCTGAAGATGGGGGGTTGCCCTTTGAAGGAGCCCCAAGGCAGCGCTACCACTACTCATCCTCCTCCTACTAGGGCCGACCAAGCTGCTTACACTGATGAAGACGTTGAAGCGGGCATGCGTGCCCATGATATGAAATGCAGGAGACTATGGCGTGCTTGAGCACTCCTTCTGAAAGCGGAAATAAGTCGTCGTCGACAGGAGAAACAAGCAGAAGACACAAAGAAGCTCGCAGTTGTCCGCATAGTAGCACCCCCACGCAGAAAGAGTATTGTCATTCTCTTTTCACCCTACGCTAAAATACCTCCCATTCGTGAAGGCTTGCCATCGCCCAAGCGGCTTGTGTTTTACTACAACAAACACGGGAAAAGAGAGTTGCCATCGATGTCTGCTGACGGCCCAGCGCGCAAGCGTCAGAGAGTATTGTCAGGTGTGTCGGAAGATCCCGCCAGTTATGAGTGGGGATTGGCATGTGATGGCTCATTGCAGAAAAGGCTGGAGGACTTGGAAGTACTCCATTCCAAGCTGGCGATCAAAAGGCAGAAGCGCAATGGGCGTCCCAGTGTGAAGAACTTCTGTAAATTACCCTCTTATCATCAGCAGCAGCGTCGTCTTGCAGATTATACCCCCTCTTTGCCGCCCATCGCTGAAGTAATGAACGACGAAAATGAAGATGTGCCTTCCTGTTGTTGACAACAGAAGACGTTTCATCTCTGCCAAAAATAGATATATGTTGTACACTCCTTTTCGAGTGCCAATGTACATTATCAAGGAAATTTCATTTTCTGCTCTCTTGTGATTTTGTTGTATCCTATCCTGACTCTCGAGATGATGAGAGGCTCCAAATTTTTTTTAAGGAGGACATTGATATACAGTGTCTATGATTCCAACCCATATTTGAAATGAAGAAAAATTTTCATCGGCTCCCTGAAGGCTGCTACTGACATAATGATGCTTTCATGATGATCCATATTTTGAGTACCAATTCACATTGATTTGTCGTCGATATTTCAGACATCATGATGTGGTGATAATCCATATTTCAGACATCATGATGTGGTGATGATGAGAAATTTTTTTTGGCATGTTCTCTCTCTCTCTCTCTCTCTCTCTCTGCAAAAGAAGTGTATCAGTAGCCACATAGAAATCCAGGATTGCGGAAGTAAAGAGACAGAAATATTTAAGTAAACATGAGAAAGAAGAGTTGTATTAAAGGAATAAGAATAGGTTAGAGATACATTTAGGATCCCTCCATTTGTAAAATTAGGAAACAAATGTTTTCATGTGTTATCGGCCGCCGGATTGGAAGTTTTAAAATTGAATCTTTTGTTCACACACGCGAAAAGTTGTTACACTCACAGTTGTAATCTTTTATATAAAGCAAGGAAAAGAGATGCTCAGTGACGATTCGTGGAATCATCAGACTGTCCATCTAGGTGATTGTCTGAACGTTGCTGTAGCGTTGTTTGTCTAATTTCTGAGTACTCTGAGTATACTGTGCATATCCGTGTTGTTGTCTATCGATCTCTGTTGCGATTGTGCGTTTCATTTACAGACGGTAGATCGTTGTATTGTTGTGTGAGTAAGTGGTTTGCGAGTATCTATTGGGATTGTTGTGTTAGTTCGCGTATCGTGTTCTTATTCTTTCTTGAAATGGTCTGCCAAAGTTTGGTGAAGTCTGTGTAGCTATGGTAGCTTTTCTGGTATTCGGGTTCGTATTGTGTTGACTTCAGTGTCGAGGTCTATCTTCGTACAGCAAAGATTAAGCTACAGTAAGGGTCTTCCTAAGCTGCGTACTGAGTCTTCAGTACTGTGTGATTGAAGTTATTGAGCCCTCTGTCTCTTCGGCGTTGTCTGATTGTTTGTACCTAGTTGGTAAGGGTTGAATCACTGCTATTGTCTCTGGCATTCCCATAAATTTATGTGCAGAACAGTATAGCAATTTAGTGTATTCGGTACACTTTGGACAGGTTATGATCGAGCACTATAAAACTCCTAAGCATAACAGAGTCCTAACAGAGTTCTGCGCATCCGTATGTTGCTGTATGAAAAATGGTTAGTTTGGGAACCAAGTATAGGGCCTCTGTCTGACAGACCCCTTCCACTCCCAAGAACCCAACAACTTTTAAACGCACTTCTGACAGTTAGAACACCGCGTTTAACACTAGCGCCGTCTGTGGGAAGGTCAAAACAGATCAGATTGTTGCAAATCGATTGTGGTAACGTGCCTATAGATTGGAAATCGATAGTAATAGTACGCGATTAGTACAAAAGATGATACATGCTGGTTACTCGATCCGGTGAAACGTATCCGAAGAACCAACAGCCCTGGGTACCTAATTTGCTAAGGACACCTCGAGGAGGTAGAAGCGCAGAAAGGTCTTACCCAGAAGTCAAGAAAGTGAAGAACGTCAGTAGTGATTCCGGCCATACTCTGGTGGAACGCACAACCTTTCTGGTAGATTCCGGTGCGATTTTGGCAAATTCGTTTATGAATAGAAACGTCTTGGCCAAAGAAACCAGTGAAGGAGAAGGAGCACTTTGTTTTGGTGAAAAATCGACACCTTCCGGTGTCATTTCGGTGCAAGTTATCGAGAATTCACAGTTTTTCGGTGACGGTTTACCATTTTTTGGTGAATCATCAGTCCAGTCACCATGATTGGGAGTAAGCTTTCCTACATTTGACATCAAGAAGAAAGGTAGCTTGTTCGAAACCGAGATTCGAAACATACTGAACAAGATTATCGACCCCGAAAGTGCACATGCTGACGATACAAATTCCGATGATTCAGATATTTAGCCTCGGGTTACAGAAGATAGTCACAATATAATCATCAGTGCCATGAACGGGCAACAACAACAACAATAACCATGCCCACCAAGGCCGACTCCAACCGGAGTAACGTACACTAAATTCGGTGGATTTCCAGGAGATGACCCAGATGCTCATGTATGCACATTTGAGATAAGTTACGTAGTGCTCAACCATCCACCTGATCCGGTGTATAAAGCTATTGTCTTCCAAACGACATTGGTTAATGAAGCAGCTAGATGGCTTACAGAATATGATATTAACCACTTTGGCACCTATGAAGCGGTAAGGGATGCATGTTTGCAGAGATTGAGGCTAAAGAAGAATCCAGCCGAAATTTTCGACTACCTACAAAACAATAGACAGAAGATAAAGCAAACAGTGCAGGAATATGCCACTCTATTCAGAACCCATTTGAGACAATTACCACCAGCACATGCCAACCTGCCAGATGACGTTATCACACAATGGTTTATCAATGGATTGACTCCGCAACTTAAACAGATTATGATCATACGCTGTGTAGGAGCTATGACACTAGATGCAGTTATTGCAATGGCTTTGCAGCTTGAGAAGAAGGTTGGAGGATTTACAGAAGACTTGGAATGGTTAAAGGCAAATAAAAATATTGTAGAAGATCCGACCAAACAGATGTTCTGCACCACATGCAAGAACTCAGGGCACACTAGTGCCGCTTGTGCACTTAATCAGTTGTTCTGTGCTATCTGCAACACGACCAGACATACTACCGAAAACTGTGCATACAACGCCAAAGTGCAGGGAACCGCAACTGTCAATGCTGTTATACAGGAACCAAGACAGCCAACCAATCATTATGTACCTCCGCAAATGAGAAACAACCAGCAACAAGCTATCGAAATTACAGAGGACAGAGAAATAATAACTACAATGCAAATCGCTAGCACGTCGGACCAGCACAGGAAAATCCCAATTTGCCACCACCGCGCTGCCATTTTTGTGGTGAATTTGGTCACATTAGAAGATTTTGTAAGGATGCAGCTGAGTATGATCAGAGGAAGAAAGAACGTCAAAGCCCAATGACTAATATGGTACAAATCACACTAGTAGAAATGCAAGCTGCAGTAATTCAGACCCGATCCGGTAAGCAACTGCAACTAGCAGCAGAAGTCTTTGAACTAGGCATACGTGAACAACAAAGGATGTATGATAAGGCCAGTCAATGGACCACCGCCGAACCTCCAGTGCTTCCAGATCTTATTCCGGTGACCCAAGCTCCGCTAACCAAGGAAGGAACACAAAAACAAGATTCTAATTCAGTAGCAGGCACATCAACTTCAGCAGATACATCCTCTTCAGCCAGCGCATCATCTTCAGAGTCCGAGGAAAGCACAATTCAATCACATAAGGCCTGGGAGATTTTATCTATGCATCATCTTCAGAATCCGAGGAAAGCACAATTCAATCACATAAGGCCTGGGAGATTTTATCTAAAGCGTCCATTACTCTTCCTCTTGGCCAATTACTTGCACTAGTACCAGGAGTTCGACAACAATTCCAACAACAGTTCAGTCCTGTACCTTCTTGCATTCCAGCAACAGCGGCAGTGCAACCGGAACCTAATTCTACGGTCGATCATTCGGTTCCTTTAAAAATTGATGGAGGTATAAAAATCATAAAATTACACAGGTACTAATTGATGGAGGATCTGGTGTCAACATTGCTACTACTGCACTGTGTAAGAAGTTAGGATGGACTGAAATCGAACTAGTTCAGTTCTTTGTCAGAATGGCTGACCAGTCAAGAGTCCATCCAGTAGGACTTGTATGGAATGTACCAATAACTTTGCAGGGTACCACATTTAAGATGACCTTTGTCATCCTAGAATTACCGGAATCCACCCTTGATTATAATCTTCTTTTTGGCCGTCCTTGGTTGAAGCAAGCTAAGGTTATACAAGATTGGTCTGCACAGGAACTCACTTTCAAAGACAACAATCGTAAATATGTTGTAAAATTAGATGCTATACAGCCTTGCGAATTGCATGCTAGACCGTATTTTGTAGAACCAGTTCATATGTTAGATGGTCTGTCAGATGATGAGGAAGAAGAGTTTTTAAAGAATAATATTGACTTGATCTCCCTAGGAACTGTTGATCTACAATCTGTTGTAGATAATTGGAATCCCGCAGTTTGTACGGTGATGCCTGTAACAAAAGAAAATAAGAACGAAGATACTACTTCTATAGATGATGCTCAACTGCAACAACTTTTTAAGCAAGCTGACGATACAGAGAAGCCCTGACAATTTTATGTTCCAGAGGATCAGTTGATCACTTATAATTTAGGAGATGAAGACCATCCGCGTCCTCTCAAGATAAAAGAAAACTTACCGGAAACATTTCAAGCAGACCTAATCCAGCTACTCTGAGAGTTCTCCGATGTCTTTGCATGGGATTACAAAGATATGAAGGGTTTGGACCCGCGCATTTATCAACACAGGGTCATGCTGAAGCCGGAAGCAAAACCAATCAAACAACCAAGCTACCGGATGAATCCGAAATATGCATCACAGGTAAAGGCAGAACTTGATAGGCTACTCAAAGTCGGATTCATTGTACCAGTAGATCATGCTGAATGGACCTCACCAATTGTTATTGTGCCTAAAAAGAATAAGCAGCTTCGAATATGTGTAGATTATCGGAAACTAACGCAGCTACGGTGCCTCATCCATTTCTGCTACCTTTTCTTGACACAATGCTTGATAGAGTAGCAGGACATGAAATGTATTCATTCCTAGATGGATACAGTGGGTATAATCAAGTTAGAATGGTTGAACAAGATATACCAAAGACCGCTTTCATCACCAATTGGGGCGTTTTTGCTTGTACCGTAATGTGGTTTGGATTAAGAAATGCCCCAAGTACTTTTCAGAGGTGTATGCAGGAAATATTCTCCCCTTACCTTACCTCGTTTATGCGTTTATCTTGATGATTTTTTGTTATTTGGCAAGATAGTAGCACACTTGTTCCATTTACGTTGTTGCTTTGAAAAATGCAGAGAATACAGACTTTGTTTGAACCCAAACAAATCTGTGTTTGCGGTTTCATGTGGAAGGCTACTTGGCCACATCGTATCTGCACAAGGTATACAGGTGGATCCAGATAAAATTACAACTGTGTTAGAAGCACCTGTGCCCACTACACCTAAGGAAGTGATGCGCTTCATGGGCCAAGTAAGATGGCATGGTCGGCACTTACTATGGCTTGCTCATTTGAAAATACCACTAAAGCGAATCACCAAGACTCCTCGACAATTTGAGTGGACTCAGGAATGTCAGATAGCATTTGATTGTTTAAAGTGTTTATTAACACAAGTTCCCATCTTACAGCCTCCCGACTCGGATCACCCCTTTCATGTATTTGTTGATGCCTCAGATATAGCAATTGGAAGCGTATTAATGCAACAATTGAATAAGTGGTTCAGACTAGTATACTATGCAAGTCGAAGGCTTGCCCCTGCGGAAAAGAATTACTCTGTAACTGAAAGGGAATCTCTGGGTTTAGTATACTCTATCAAGAAGTTCAGGCATTATTTACTTGGGCGCAAATTTACTTTTCATGTAGATCATGCTACACTTGTGTATCTGGTTCGGCAACAACACTTAGGTGGCCGATTAGCACGATGGTTTCTGCTTTTACAAGAATTTGATTACAAAGTTATTCATCGGCCTGGCAGTTCACATGCCTTAGCAGATTTTCTTTCTCGCTTAGATTCCGGTGAAGCTCCGGTCGGTGTAGATGACACAACACCGGCAATTTATGTTTCTGAATCGATTAATGATGAAATTGCAGACCCACCTATGCCATCTACATACTATGATCAGATATTGACCTTTCTTATTGATGGATGCCTCCCTTCTCAGACTTCTAGTGCAATGCGAAGGAAAATTGCAATTTTCAGCCGCCGATTTCGATTGATTGCTGGGGAATTATACTATATGGATCACACTGGAGTTTTACTTCGTTGTATTCCACCACATGAAGTTAACTCAGTCATTACTTTAGCTCACTCAATTCCTTCTCGTGGCCATTTTGCAACAGATTTAACGCACCGAAGAATTCTGCAAAACGGACTTTCGTGGCCTACTATATACAAGGATGTATCACAGTTTGTCAAACAATGTGATAGTTTTCAGAGATCTGGACAGCCCCTGCAACGTCATCTTTTCCCTCTACAACCTGTCTTGCCATTAGAGCCTTTTCAGAAGTGGGATCTAGACTTTATCGGACCTATTACACCGCTAGCAATACTCAGCAATAATCATTATATTCTGACTTGTATAGACTATACGACCAGATGGGTAGAAGCATGGGCTTTAAAGTCTGCCACAACTAATTCCGTAGCAAAGTGCCTAATGAAAGATGCCTTTCTGTGTTTTGGATTACCTTTAGAGCTTGTTACAGATCAAGGCACTCATTTTGTCAACAATTTAATGAAAGTACTTACACATTCTTTTCAGATCACACATAAATTGAGTTCACCATATTATCCTCGTGCAGATGGTTTGGCTGAGAGTACAAACAAGAGCCTGTTGAATATGCTTCAAAAACTCATTCTGGAAGCACCCGAAAGATGGGACCAACTGTTACCTGCAGTCCTGTGGGCATACCAAACTACCTATAAGGTAGCAACAGGTCTAACACCCTTCAAACTAGCTTATGGATTGGAAGCCATAGCACCCATGGAAATTATTGTGCCAAGCTTACGTGTGGCTCTCACTCAGAAATTAATACCAGAAGATTATTTATCATTTCGGCTAGATACACTCAGAGAACTGGATGAGCACCGATGGCAAAGTTTTCTAACTATGTAGGAAGTACAATTAAGACAAGCTCGAACACATGATCGCTATCTAAAGACCCCAGTTTTTACGGTGGGACAACTTGTACTATTTTACAATGCAAAATCAAATCGCTCTACTGGCAAATTCAAGTTACGATGGTTTGGCCCCTACCGGATTTTTGAACAACTGGGCCTAGCAACTTTTCGGTTGATTACTTTGACTGGAATTCCTCTTCCAAAGGTGATAAATGGATCAAAGATGCGGCCGTATCAACAAGCATCCGATCCACACTGAACGTTCAACGGATTGGCCGCGCATTTTTGCGTTTTCTTTTCTTTTCTTTTATTTTCTTTTAATTTTGCATGCTTAATAAATTAATATAAGTCTGTAAATATCCGCGTTTTGATACCTATCTATGTCAACAGCCGCCCTGCCCTTTCCAGCTACTTATGCATGCACACCGAAGTTAAGAAGTTATCATCTCAATGACGAACGATTATTAGTGATTTTGATTGCTCCCCACTGCCGAACATCTACTTAACTTTCTTCGTTTTGCCAAAAATGGCTATTGTGCTTGCGTGATTTGTGTGACTGTGTATACCCTGTGTGTTAGCGTCTTGTGCTTGCTGTCATCGTTTGCACCATGGAAGCTCTGGCAAACTATGCCGCTTTCCGTGACAGACTCCCTATCAAGGTAGGAGAGATTCTACACACCCATGGGTTATCCAATTTTGCTGAAGTGCCGTGGCATTCAGCGGAATCCCACCCGTTTTTTGCTCAGATCATCGCCGCTATCGCTAAAACACCTGCCAACGAGCAAAGTTGGGCTATCACATCCCTACCTGCATGAACCGTAATCACCTTTCAAGCTTTTGCTGAGGCGTTTAGACTCCGTCAGCAAGTTCGGGAAAGTGGCCCGAATCTGCCAATAGCCACCATGAACCAACTATTCCCTAGGAGTTCCTCTAACGAATACGCCATCCTCTGCCGTCCTGAACTTGAGAGATCCGCGCTACAGTTCTTAGTAGCCACCCTCAATCTCCAAAAGCGCACATATGGAATATCTCGACCCTTCTACTCCGCCATAGACTTAGCTACCCGAGAACCTATAAATTTTGCATCCTACTTCTTCCACCGCATTCACAAGGAATGTGTTTCAATAATTAAACAGGTAAACAAAGGAGGAAATGCCAAGGTCCAGATTGCCGCACATTATTTCTTTTCTTTTTCCGGCCATTCTTGCAGCACAACCACCACCCAGAGGCACGGTCCTGTGCCATGAAGATTCTGTGCAATTATTCGAGGACGATGAAGAAGACGAAGAGGAACTCAATCAACTCTTCCGTCGGAAAAGAATTAGAATCAGCTCATCTGAAAGTGAAGCACAAGGTTCAGACAAAGGAAATAAAGAAGATGACAAAGAAGAAGAAAAACAGGACGAAGAAACCTTCCATGACACCGCAACATCTATGCAGCACGAATCATCAGCACAGTCTTCGTCAGAAGGGCAACAAGAACAGGAGGATCACACCGACTCCGACATAAGCTCGTCCCAAGAAACATCTTAACAACAATTTGAGCAGGAACAGCGAGGAGATGAGGAACAAATCATTAAAGAAGTTTCTGAAGAGCTATTGAAAGCAGTCGAGTCCACAATTGCCAACACCGCCGACACCACACAACAAACAACAGAACAAGTAACAGAACCTAACCCTGTCCTGCCCACCCCACCACCGGGACATCCGCTCAACGCCATCCTTCCTATTCCACCCAATGAACCCGATGTACTCGCAGCTCCTTCATCTTTATCGCCTAACTACTCTCCACCGAACTCCCAGCAACTCCTCATCGCATCCTCTTCCCAACCTCGTCCCCCTCCTCCACTCACGTCCATCCCCGTATTCTTTGAGTTAGCGTCAATGGGTCAACTACTAATCAATTTATCACAACAACTCCCTGCACAAATGAAGCAAGTAACAGAGAATATTCGCAATGAATTCCAACATAAAGTAGATCTACTCGAGGCTGACATTAGCCCCCTACAGGAAGAATTACTAGTAGCCAAAGTCGAAAACCAATCTCTACAAGAACAGCTGAAGGAATTACAGGCCCGAATTGCCAAACAGGAAATGGTTACCAGACAGAGAGATGGGGCGGTGGCTGAGCTCACAAAGAAAGAAGAATCATTACAGAATGCAAATGCCGAAATCAATAAAATGAAGCAAGAGTTACAGGACAAAGAAGATGCAAGAATCGCATTAGGAAATCTGCTCAAAGAAACTAGAGTTCAACTAGATGAAGTGGTACAAAAACGCCAAGAACAGTACGGTCTGGCGATGAAAACAACCGAAGAACTCCAGAAATGTAAGATAGAATTTGACGAGGTAAACAACATTCTACGGCGAAAACTGACATTAGAAGCACAATTACAAAAAGTAATAACAGATCTCCGAAAAGAAAGGGATGCATATTCCAGAACCATACAGTTTCAGAATCAAGAGATCGAAAGAAGGGAGAATCAGCTGGACATTCAGAAAGAAAGAGTAAGCAAGATGGAGAAACAAGTGGCAGAAATGAAAGTTTCTAGAGATGCGGCCCTATCGAACGATTTCTACCTACAAGAAGCCTTTCTGCAGACGCAAGCAGAAATTTTGCTGACCGAAGCTATAGCTTTAAGTTCTGTAAGAGTAGATGCACAACTAGTAGAACCGGATACTCTCAAACAGCTGTTAGAAACTTTAAAGAAGAAAATTGCCCGAACCTTTAGATTAGCCAGAAACATGTATTTAGACGGCATTATAGAAGAACAATAATTTTGATTAGCCTGCGGGTTCGAGTCCACCGTGCATGCCAGAGTGTCATCGACCGCCGGATTGGAAGTTGTAAAACTGAATCTTTTGTTCGCACGTGCAAAATATTGTTACATTGACAGTTGTAATCTTTTATATAAAGCAAGGAAAAGAGATGCTCAGTGACGATTCGTGGAATCACGAGACTGTCCGTCTGGGTGATTATCTGAACGTTGCTGTAGTGTTGTTTGTCTAATTTTTGAGTACTCTGAGTATATTGTGCATATCCGTGTTATTGTCTATCGATCTCTGTTGCGATTGTGAGTTTCATTTATAGACGGTAGATCCTTGTACTGTTATCTGAGTAAGTCATTTGCGAGTCTCTACTAGGATTGTTGTGTTAGTTCATGTATCGTGTTGTTATTCTTTCTTGAAATGGTCTGCCAATGTTTGGTGAAGTCTGTGTAGCTATGGTAGCTTTTCTGGTATTAAGGGTTCGTATTGTGTTGACTTCAGTGTCGAGGTCTATCTTCGTACGGCAAATATTAAGCTACAGTAAGGGTCTTCCTAAGTTGCGTACTGAGTCTTCAGTACTGTGTGACTGAAGCTATTGAACCCTCTGTCTCTTCAGCGTTGTCTGATTGTTTGTACCTAGTTGGTAAGGGTTGAATCACTGCTATTGTCTCTGGCATTCCCATAAATTTATGTGCAGAGCAGTATAGCAATTTAGTGTATTCGGTACACTTTGGACGGGTTATGATCGAGCACTGTAAAGCTCCTAAGCGTAACAGAGTCCTAATAGAGTTCTGCACATTCGTATGTTTCTGTATGAAAAATGGTTAGTTTGGGAACCAAGTATAGGGCCTCTGTCTGATAGACCCCTTCCACTCCCAAGAACCCAACAACGTTTAAACACACTTCTGACAGTTAGAACACCGCGTTTAACACATGTTTCATGGATCCATTAACGTTTTAGCATAATGTAGGAATAGTATTATGATGAGCTTTTGTGAATCTTAAGATCCTAGGGATAATGGGTGTATAATACAAAACTGCACAACTATGAACTATTGCATGAGGGTTCTAAGTAAATATATAAATGAGGATAATGTGAGAACACTCCCCCTGAACTCCCAACATCTAGGTACTTCATTCCTAAGCATGGGTTCAAGTGTTATGGCATTACTCCATCCAATGCTATGGTCAACATATTTGGATATTTGTCCCTTGTACAAACAGGCTCTACCTTTACATCCTCTCACGTGAATTTCTTTCTCATAAAGTGATAATGCACATCTATATATTTAGACCTTTCATGGAAAACAAGGTTTTTATGCTCCCACAAAAGATACATCCTTGCTTACCTTAGAAATCAAGATGAATAAACAATTTCTCGAGCCACATAAGCTCACTAGAGACTTGTATTAAGTGTGTATACTCAACTTGAGATGGTGTTCTTCCCTTTCATGATGACATATCATGAGTGCTCCTCTTTTCATCCTTGGAACTTTCCCAATGATTTCCAAAATAGGCTTCTATATGTAATCCATCATCAAATCCATCATTCATAGTTCGTTGGAGGCATCGAAATACTATATATTCGTGCATAAGTTGATATAAAAAAATAGCATGTGCAATGTCTAATCCTGTAATTGCAGCTTACAAGACAGATCCAACAGTTGACCTGCAAATGTTCACATCCTACATTTCCACTCCTTCTTGACCACTCACTTCAACATCCCTCATGACCACTTAACTCCTTATTAACCTCTAATGGATCTGAAATCAACTTGCAATCACACAAGCCATACTTTTTCAAGGGATCTACGATTGTTTTTCTTTACATCAAATACCTACCTTCTTCTTTTTACAATATATTATTCCAAAGAACTCACTTTAATATCCCTAAATAAGATATCTTTAACTCACATCTAAAGCTACCTCTTTATGTCCTTGATGTTGGCTAGCTCTTCCCCTAAATGACAGAATCATATATATATATATATATATATATATATATATATATATATATATATATATATATATATATATATATATATATATATATATATATATATATGTGTGTGTGTGTGTGTGTGTGTGTGTGTGATTATGTATATATGAAAATAGTTTCACTAGCTTCCTTCTTCACAAAGAAACGCATGGTATGCATTCCTATGATTGTATCCACATTCTACAAATTAATCAACAAGTCTTTTGATGCCTACATATATGATGTGAAAAACTCTGATTTTTAAATCCTTGGGGTTGCTCCATAAAAACTATCTCTTCAAGCTCTATTTTGGAAAGCATTCTTCATATCCAATGAATCGATTCTCTAATCCTTTCCACCAAATATTGCAATGAAAAACCTAATGTTGATGCCATATGTTTGAGAAAAACCTTTGGTAACCAGCCTACCATCTACGTGTCTTCTTGCCATGAACACCCATTTGTTTTCAATTACTTTCATGTTTTTCCTTGGCTTTATTCCATTCTCCATGCTATTTGTTTATTCAAATCGTTTTGGTTCTACACAAGCGAAAGTGAACATTGGAATGAATAAAAAGTGAACATTGGAATGGGTTATTTCACCCTTTTTAAGACCTTACATCAGCATCAATAGTAGGTATATTCTTCCCTTTGTTTTGGATGATTTACCACTTGGATTTACTTATTTCTCCACTTCTTCATATTGAGTAGATCCCATATCTACCCATGGATGGTCTTCATCTCTTCCTTCTCTTTACCTTTTCTAATTCCTTCACTTAGATGATATCTCTGTCTTGCCTTTCCTTGCCAAGCTGATGAAATCCTCCCCTCCAACGATTTGTTGAATAGGTTGGACCACTTTCGTCCATGGTTTGTTGTTGTTCTTCAACTTCTTCTCTACTTCATATGTATCTTCAATTTGAAACACATCTTTGCTACCCTGCAAAGGTACAAAGCTTCTTCATGTTATAGTTATAACACATAAATCCCCTTTTCTTCTAATAATAAACATGAAGTATACACCTACCTACCAATTCAAATTGATTTGTCGTCGACGTGGTGATAATGAGAAAATTAGCGAAAATTGTCGTCGATGTGATGACCATTTGTTGGCATGTTCTCTCTCTCTCTCTCTCTCTCTCTCTCTCTCTCTCTCTCTCTCTCTCTCTCTCTCTCTCTCTCTCTTTCTCTCTCTCTCCAAAAGAAGTATATCTGTGTAGCCACACAGAAATTCAGGAAATAAACAAGCAACAAGCAAACAAGCAAACAACCTAACAAGCAAACAAACTCAGCCCCCCCCGCGTAACCCCTCTCTCTCTCTCTCTCTCTCTCTCTCTCTCTCTCTCTCTCTCTCTCCCCCTCTCTCCCTCTCTCTCTCTTCCCCTGCCTCCCCCCGTTGACCCCGCCCCTCACCCCCGCTAACCCCGCCCCCGCCTTCCCCCTAAGCCTCTCTCTCTCTCTCTCTCTCTCTCTCTCTCTCTCTCTCTCTCTCTCTCTCTCTCTCTCTCTCTCTCACCCTGCCCCACACCCCCGCTAACCCACACCGCTGACCCCCTTAGCCCCCCCCGTGTACCCCCCCTCTCTCTCGCCCCCTCTCTCTCTCGCGCTCTCTCTCTTCCCTCGCCTCCCCTCGTTGACCCTGCCCCTCACCCCTGCTGACCCCGCCCCCGCCTTCCCCCTTAGCCCCCTCTCTCTCTCTCTCTTCCCCTCCCCACACCACCTGCTGACCCACACCGCTGACCCCCTCACCCCCCCCCCCCCCCCCCGCGTACCCCCCCTCTCTCTCTCTCTCCCTCTCTCTCTCTCTCTATCTCCCTCTCTCTCTCTCTCCGTCTATCTCTCTCTCTCTCCCTCTTTATGTCCTTGATGTTGGCTATCTCATCCCCTAAATGACCGAATCATATATATATATATATATATATATATATATATATATATATATATATATATATATATATATATATATATATATATATATATATATATATAATATATATATATATATATATATATATATATATATATATATATATATATATATATATATATATATATTGGTATTTTTATATATACACACACACATATATATTGTCGTGTCGCTCTGTCTCTCTCTCACCCCACCATCCCCTCCACCTGCCAGCCCCCTCACCCTGCCAGCCCCCTCACCCCGCCAGCCCCTCCACCCGCCACTCCCTCCCCCCACCACCCCTCAGCCCCCTTCACGTCCCTCTATCTCTCTCTCTCTCGCTCTCTCTCTCTCTCTCTCTCTCTCTCTCTCTCTCTCTCTCTCTCTCTCTCTCTCTCTCTCTCTCTCTCTCTCTCTCTCTCTCTCTCTCTCTCTCTCTCTCTCTCTATTCCCCCGCCTTCCCCCGTTGACCCCGCCCCTGAACCCCGCTGACCCCGCCCCCGCCTTCCCCCTCACCCCTCTCTCTCTCTCCCTGTCTCTCTCTTCCCCCGCCCCACACCCCCGTTGACCCACACCGCTGACCCCTCAACCCCCCCCTACGTAACCTCTCTCTCTCTCTCTCGCCCTCTCTCTCTCCCTCTCTCTCTCTTCCCCCGCCTCCCCCCATTGACCCCGCCCCTCACCCCCGGTGACCCCGCCCCCACCTTCCCCCTCTGCCCCCCTCCCTCTCTCTCTCTCTCTCTCTCTCTCTCTCTCTCTCTCTCTCTCTCTCTCTCTCTCTCTCTCTCTCTCCCCCCCCCCCCCGCCCCACACACCCCCTGACCCACACCGCTGACCCCCTTAGCCCCCCCCCACCGCGTACCCCCCCTCTCTCTCTCCCCCTCTCTCTCTCCCGCTCTCTCTCTTCCCTCGCCTCCCCCCGTTGACCCTGCCCCTCACCCCTGCTGACCCCGCCCCTGCCTTCCCCCTCAGCCCCCTCTCTCTCTCTCATTCTCATCCCCCGCCCCACACCCCCTACTGACCCACACCGCTGACCCCCTCACCCCCCCCCCTGCGTACCCCCCTCTCTCTCTCTCCCTCTCTCTCTATCTCCCTCTCTCTCTCTCTTCCTCTCTCTCTCTCTCTCCCTCTCTCTCTCTTCCCCCGCCTCTCCCGTTGACCCCGCCCCTCACCCCCGCTGACCCCGCTCTCGCCTTCCCCTTCAGCCCCCTCTCTCTCTCTCTCTACTCGCCAAGTTATCAAATGAAAGCTCTACTCGCCTCGGCAACCGAAAGAGAATGTCTCTCCAATGATATACGCTCAAAGGTTTGCGTTGGCATACCCTACTTTACAATCGTGTAGAAATACAAGTGTGAACGCCTTACCATACATCATGAGAAAATGAGATAAGCAAAATCTTTGAACTTGAGAAATTTTGCTAGTAAGAGCAAAATCCTTGAACTTGAGAAATTTTGTTTTTCGTATGATTCAATAAATTAGCCAACAATCAGTCCACTGCACTTTTTGGTAGCTAATTGAAAGCATTTGATTCCAAATTTCTTCCCTCCTTTTTTATTTTCCACTTGAAAAACTCGTGGTTCAGTCATTTTTAAGGTTGGATTCTTGATTGTGAACTGCTCCCCTCAATTCTCAACGCCAAAATCCTTCATTCCTAAGTACTCCTTGAATTGATGGCACATGAAGCATTAATGGAGATGCCATACCTTTTCGAAACATAGTATTTTATGAACATATTTTATGAGCATCTCTTACAAACGGAAACATGAAATTCAAAAAAGATCACACTGATCAATTGTAATATCTGTTCTTGTAGTTGTATCATCCAAAATAAGTCCAACAATTGATCTCTAAATGGTCAAATCTTGCACTCAATTGAAAATTTACCTCTAATGGATTCGAAATGGTCCTGTAATCACACAAGTCAAACTTCTTCAACATGAACTTACAATAGTAGGAATATCGTTTGCCATATCTATCAACACATGGTAAACATAATGCTCTCCTGATTTGATGATGCTTTTAAGGTGGTTGCAGCACTTGCATCCATGTTTTGTTGTTGTTCTTCAAACCTATTCTCTATTTCATATGCATCTCTTATCTGCAACACATTTTTGTCCATGAGGCATGGGAATGATTCTAGCCATCACATAATGATAATATGAAATTTACCAAAGATACTTTTACGTGGACCATTTTTGCATGTTCTCTCACTCACTCTCTCTCTATCTCGCTCGGGTCTTTGTTGATTCCACTATGCTCAAACAATTAATGAGAAGCCATGATTTTCCATATCTGGATACAAAAAATATGAGAAAGAAGAGCTGTATTAAAAGAAGAGCTGTTAGAGATAAATTTAGGATCGTGGAAGTAAAGAGGGAAAAGAATTCCCTCCATTTCTAAAATTAGGAAAACAAATGGTTTCATGTTTCATGGATCTTAAAATACACAACTACGTACTATTGCATGAGGGTTCTAAGTAAATATATACTTCATTCCTAAGCATGGCTTCAAGTTTTATAGCTTTACTCCATCCAATGCTATGGTCAACATATTTGGATATTTGTCCCTTGTACAAACATGCTCTACCTATACATCCTCTCACATGAATTTCTTTCTCATAAAGTCATTATGCACATCTATATGTTTAGACCTTTCATGAAAAACAAGGTTTTGACCCAAACATATACTACGTATGCTCCCACAAAAGATGAATAAACAATTTCTTGAGCCACATAAGCTCACTAGAGACTTGTATTAAGTGTGTCTACTCAACTTGAGATGGTGTTCTTCCCTTTCATGATGCCATATCCATGAGTGCTCATCTTTTCATCCTTGGAACTATCCCATTTAATTTCAAAATAGGCTTCAATATGTAATCCATCATCAAATACATCATTCGTAGTTCCTTGGAGGCATCTAAATATATATAATCTCGTAATTGCAGCCTACAAGAGAGATCCAACAATTGACCTACAAATGATCACATCCTACAGTTCCACTCCTTCTTGAGCACTCATTTAAACATACCTCATGAACACTTAACTCCTTATTAACCTCTAATGTCAAAGGGGTTTAATTCACACACGCCATACTTCTTCAAGGAATCTGCAGTTGTTTTTCTCTGCATCAAATACATACCTTCTTCTTTCTACAATACATTAATCCCAAGGAATCACTTTAATATCCTTAAATAAGATAAGTTGAAGTCACATCTAAAGCTTCCTCTTTATGCCCTTGATGTTGACTGTCTCCTCCCTTAAATGACTGAATCATCATATATATATATACACACACACACACACACATATATATATATATATATATATATATATATATATATATTAATATATATATATATATGAAAATAGTTTCACTAGCTTCCTTCTTCAAAAAGAAACTCATGGGATGCGTTATTGTGATTGTATCCACATTCTACAAATTAATCAACAAGTCTTGAGTCTGAATCGATAAGGATCCTCTTGAAGCCTACATACATGATGTGAAGAATTTTGATCTTTAAATCCTTGGGGTTGAACCATATAAATTACCTCTTCAAGCTCTCTATTTTGGAAAGAATTCTTCATATCCAATGGATAGCGCTTCCAATCCTTTCAACCAAATATTGCAATGAAGAACCTAATGGTGTTCATCTTGGCAATAGGTCTATGCCAGAGGTTTGAGAAAAACCGTTGGCAACCAGCCTACCATCTACATGCCATGAACACCCATTTGTTTCCAATTACTTTCATGTACTTTGTTCTCTAATGACCAATTATCATTGTCTTCAAATGCTTGAATTGTTTTTCCATGGCTTTATTCCTTTCTCCATGCTATTTGTTTATTCAAATTATCTTGGTTCTGCAAAAGCGATAAATTCTCTTATTTAGGTATAGTGCCTTGCATTGAATGAATCAAAAGTGAAGATTTGAATGGGTTATTTCACCCTATTTAAGACATTACATCAGCATCAATAGTAGGTATATCCTCCCTTTGTTTTGGATGATTTACCACTTGGATTTTCTTATTTCTCCACTTCTTCATGTTGAGTAGATCCCATATCTACCCATAGATGGTCTTCATCTCTTCCCTCTCTTTACCTTTTCTAATTCCTTCAATTATATGATATCTCTTTCTTGCCTTTCCTTGCCAAGTTGATTCAATCCTCCGCTCCAATGATTTCTTGAAGTGGTTGTAGCATATGTATCTTCAACTTCTTCTATACTTCATATGTATCTTCATTTTGAAACACATCTTTGCTACCATACAAAGGTATAACTCATCAATTATTACATCTCTATATACCTTAAGCTTCTTCATGTTATATTTATAGCACATAAATCCCCTTTGCTTCTAATAATAAACATGAAATATAAACCTACCTACCTTTGGTTCTAACTTATGTTTCAAATATTGAGGTATGTGAATATAACACACACAATGAAACATCTTAAGATGTAAAAGGTTAAGTTCATTACCACACCATACGTTGTGAATCCATATAGTCATGAGTTTCAATACCTATTGATATTGTATATGGCAATATTTCTTGAATAAGTTCAATAAGAACTAGGGGCACTCATTTCATTTAGCATAGTTGTAGCCACCTCTCTTATATATCTATTCTTCAATTCCACTAGCACATTTTCTTCGGGTGTTTACCTCCAAGCAAACTTACTTTTGATCACACTCACATGTAGAAAAAAAAATCCTCTCAAAAATATTATCTCCCTCCATCTTATATAAGGATCTTTATAGTTTTCCCTATCTCCTTTTCCATTGGTTTCTAAACCTCTTGAAGTGGATGGCTCCCTCTGAATGAATCCCTTGTATCTCCCATATATCTCTAATGAGATTCAATACAGCATTTCTGATATTTGCTCCATTCATAAAATTCAAACTCTTTTCATTCCATTGCTAAAAGCATGTCACAAATTTACAGATTTTGAGATGTAAAATGAGGTAGAAACTCATTAATCCTTTCTTTTGCATATCCTTCATTCTTTGTAAGTTGAAACGGCCAATTCTTTTGTGAGAGGAACCAATCTTTGCAATATCCTTAGTTTTTTCCTCTTCTTACGAGTTTGTATTCTTGCTTTGGACCTTCAATAGAAAATTTTTGATCATTGAACTTTTCCACTTAACCTCTTTCAACCATTTGACCTTCTAAGACCTAGTTCTTTTAATGATAGTTGGCACATGCAAAACATTTTTTTAACACCCTTTAATCTAATATCTCTTAATGTGACATCTCCCAAATGTAAATTATATTGTGCTCAATATCATCCCATGTCTTTACATGTCCCTATTATAATTCATATGATTGCTACAACTACTCTCCATGTAGCAAGTATAATTAATCTAAATTGACTCTTTCATTTGAAGCATGCATTATTGACATGTTTGTAGTTTTTTGAGTTTCTTAAATTAAGATCACAATTTCCTTGAATTGATGGGTGATTAAATCAAACTTTGGGCACCCATAAACTAGATGCACCAAGGCATCCCTTTAAAAGGTGCTTAGGTTTCCAAATTTGTTGTATAATTCTTGGTTGATTTTTCATACTCTGGTCGCTCAATCTCATGTTCTTTAGACACAATTGAGACTATGATTTTGATATGAGCATGGGTGGTATCTCACCTTTTTTTTCCCATATCTTTTTTCTTTTAGGATAGCGTTTCTCCTATGGTTGTTTGTTGTATGAGTGTGATTCTACATTTTCTTTACTTGTTTTTGTGGTGATGGACATGGTACCTAAGGTCATTCCTTAGTAGTGGCTTCACTTTCCTTTGGAAAAGAAGGAGGATCCAACACTCACATGTCACACCCACGAGGGATTGAAGGATTATGATCATTGGAGTTTTGAACACATGGTAAGTATGTGGACTTGGAATGCAAAGCTTCATGGCCTTCTAATTCATTGTAAGACATTGTTTATTAACTCAAACTTGAAGAATTCTTCTACTAAGGTTTAGTCCTACTATATAATCATATATGCAATAATAGCCCAATAAAAGAGGTTCTCTTAGATTGTCGTCATTAAAAAACAAAATCCTAACTATTAGAGGAATTTCATGCAAGAGAATTGGCACTTTTATGCTATATAGAGATCCAAGTTGCTCATTCATTAGTGTGTGTTGGAACAAGAGCACAAGTTGCTAAGGTTCCTAGCTTTGGGGGATATCCTAACGTACCTAAGGGGTAATGGGAATGAGTGTGCATGATGGAAACATGTCCATAGTAACGCATTCTAGATCATTCCTAAATTATGTGCAAGAGGATTTAAAGGATGGGATTAGAGTAGCAGACATGCCATTTTCTCAAGTTTCATTTATGACAATCTCATACCTGGTATCAGAGTTTCAGTTAAGGATCATGTGCAAGATAAAGAGAGAGAGAGAGAGAGAGAGAGTATTTGTGTCTTCTTTGTTAATGTTCTTGGCATGAGAAGATGGAATGTGGACATTTTCTTGAACATCTCCATCATCGTGTTTGTGGGGAGTTGTTATGAATCACAGCAAGTTGTAGAGGCTATTCTTCATCAAAAACAGGCAGAGAATGAGCCTTTCAGAATCTCATGTAGCTCCAACAAAACTTACCCATGTGTACATCACATCCAGTAGGTCTTAAGGACATACAAGTTGGATGTCAAATAGTCACCCTACCTGCCCATGTGACCATGAATTTGAATGGGTTTGGGGACTCCCTTTGATTCCCTCCGTCTCTTGGTTGGAAGGCTTTCTTATTCATGAGGCCATTTAGAGGCGCACAAGTTAGGATTTCGTATCTATGTGGGATTTAAGAGAAACTATGTGTGCTCTCCTACCTTCTTTCTAGGTGTGCATCCTCATTTCCCCTTTTTGGAGATTACTTCTTTGTATTCACCTCTCTACAGGAGCTAGTTTACAACACCTCTTCTCATTATTTTGACCATAACTCTTTCAATTCTCAACAAAATTCATTATTTAACTTTGTATAAGTCTTTCCAATGGGTAGCATAAAGCCATAATTGGATTATTAAAAACGATACGCATAGAGAACTTTATTTGTTGCATGTATGTTCAAAGAGAGATGCTTCGTATCTAGCTACTTGCTTTGTTTTGGCCATAACTTCCTCATAGAACCTCTAAATGGGGTAATTTAAATGGATCTAGATTCTAAAATCTAGGGCCTCTCTTTAAGTGTTTATATGTCATATTCTAGCATTGGAAAATCATATCTACATAAGCTTTTAGATGGATTTTGTCTAGCTACGAACTCTATTTGTGTGACATAAGTGTTTAGTCATGAGGTTAGGGAGTTCCTAATAACATCTAGCACCATTCAGGCTATGAATGCATCTATTTTTATTGCTATCAATCACTTTTTTACTCTAAATTACATTCATTTTGATACTTTCTGCATCACTATTTGTAAATTTGCATTTTTTTCTCTTCCAATTTTACGAAACTAACATTGGAATCTACATCAAAGTTAGTTTTTTATATGACTTCATCTGTGCACATGAAGTTACATTAATTTAAATTGGTTTATAAAAGCATGCACATGTTTTCTTTGTGTGATTTAGAATCTTTTGCAGGTATTGAAGCAAAAAAGAAGATATCATCATGAGGGCATGAAGTGCCCAACAACACATGTTGTGAAAGTCTCTTGTTTGGACATTTTTAGAGCTACAAAAGGGGTTTTGCCATCACTCGGCTTATGCTTTCATTTTTACATGGTTATTCTTGTTATAGGATTCAGTTTGCTGAGGGATTCTATTGCAATTTATGTATCCACCAAGATAAGTTAGGGTGAGCATAAAATGTATAATGAGTGGACCAAGTTTGCTCTTAGAAAATAAATAACAAAGATATATGATCTTTTTTATCTAGGTTTGAAATGGTTGGAGGATGGAATCCTCAAAGTAATAGAGATCCCCTCCAAGAGACCCTTTTTAGTTAGGTAACTAGATGCAAGAGTCGAATCTATGTCTAAGAGAGACAAATAAAGAAGTTTGGAATACCTAAGAATGATTGATAGAAAATAAATAGTTCTCTTGAACTACTTAAAGATGCCACAAGAATTGTAGGTTAGGAGACTAACTCTAACATTGTGTATTTTTTATAGCTTTAGATTACAAGAATAAGAGAGTAAGTTTTTGTCTAGTTGATGGACAGATAAGAATCTAAGTCAATGTGTAAATTTGTATTATCGACATTAAGAGACAAGAGTAAACTCGATTAAAAAGGTTAACTTGTTTACATCAAGGCTTGGAAATGGGAAATAATTTGTAAAAGTTGTAGAACACTTTGAATAAGAATGAGTTAAGATATAAAATTATAAATTAGAAATTTTACCATTGCCAAAATGATTTGTGATGTGAAACAAAGAGCAATAGTGCTCATAGTGGTTCTTTCGAGACAAAATAAGAACTTAGCAGTTGATTAAACAGAATATTATGATTAGAGAAATGGATAAAACAAGGGAAAATTAATGCTAAGTAATTCAAGATGTATGAATCATAAGATAAGAGAACTCTAAGAAGAGCTACAAGTCTAGGATACTTATAGAATAAGTATCTAGTTCACACTTAGTTACCACAACTACATAGGTATGAGTACTAGTGCACATTTCTATGCATAGAACAAACAAGTTTATTGCATAAGAACTATAGGATTTAGAACTGTGGAATAAAAGGGAAAATCAAGTTTTATTAGAATGCTATAGTCAAAAACTAGTAGTGGGAAATCATCAAAGAATTTGGAAGATGGAAGTTGAGACATAGATTTACGAGATAGTAGCTATAAGGAAGGAATCATATCTTGATTCCATAGTAGTTTAGTATAAGCAGCAAGCTTGGTTCCATCTATCTCTCTACCTAAGAATGAAGAATATAGATCCTACATGGACTCATCTTCATTCACCAAACAAGTCAAGTTTGAAGGCCAAGTACTCAAGAGAGAATGGCCAAAATACATAGAAAGGCAAGCTTTGCAAAGAGAAAACAAGGCAAGGCTATATTCTAGACTCCTAAGAGGGAGACACAAGGTTTGGAATGTGCAAGCAAGGCAAATTTATGGTCTAGATTCCTACCATGGAGATTCTTGTAAGGAGAATCGCATGCAGAACTAGTTGACTCCAAAGTATTTGGAAACTTGAAAGAGTGTCCACTAAGAGTCTCCTCTTGGATCATTGTGGACAATGATTTTTAGAAGGAAGAGATAATTTCAGACATAGATCCAAGCTAGAACATTCATGAGTGTGTGTTGGAACAAGAGCATGATTTGTTAAGGCTCCTAGCTCAAGAGATATCCTAAGGTACCTAGGGGGTAATGGGAATGATTGTGCATGATGGCCACATGTCCACACTAGAGCATTCTAGATCATCACTATTTTTGGTGCAAGAGGATATAAAGGATGGGAGGAGGGTAGCACACGTGCCATCTTTCTCAAGTTTCTTTTGTGAGAGTTCCACATTCTACCTCTCCTAGGCATGAGGTCTCCATACCTCTTTATCCAATGAGGTACACCTCTAATGGATTCACATGTATACCCATGTCTTGAAAACAAGAATATCTAATGACACTTGTGGTAGCTCCTAAATGTTATATCTATAATGCTAGGGTTGGTCGTTGTATGTTATATCACATTTCCATGTGATAATGGAGGGCATTGGGATTTCATACCAAGCCTTGTCACCTTAGCTTATTTTCTGAATTCGCTCTTTTGACCCGCTGCCTATGCTTCTTCTCTTATCCTTTGTTCCTTTTCTTTATGTTTCTTAGCTTTATTCAGGCATATAAGCATGTCCTCCATAAGGGTTTGATGATAGAGCTTCACTTTGCATCCACCAATATAGTTTAGTACTACTTCAGCTATGGGTTTTGCCAACACACATTCAATAGTGAAATCAGATGCATTAACATGAACATGAAATGATTTTATCTAGTTGAGGGTTTAATTATTGACACTAGGCACAAATTTCTTTTGCATTCGTAAAAAGATTTTTTGCGTTTTCGGTGCATTCAAAAATGTTCAAAAGATTATCAAAGTTACTTTTACGTGGACCATATTTGCATGTTCTCTCACACACTCTCTCTCTCTATCTCGCTCGAGTCTTTGTTGATTCCACTATGCTCAAACAATTAATGAGAAGCCATGATTTTCCATATCTGGCTACGAAAAATATATATAGCTATGAACAAAGAAGTATATTTAAGAAAACATGAGAAAGAAGAGTTGTATTAAAAGTAATGAGAATAGGTTAGAGATAAATTTAGGATCGTGGAAGTAAAGAGGGAAAAGAATCCCTCCATTTCTAAAATTAGGAAACAAATGTTTTCATGTTTCATGGATCCATTAACGTTTTAGCATAATGTAGTAATAGTGTTATCATGAGCTTTTGTGAATCTTAAGATCCCAAGGATAATAGGTGTATAATACAAAAATACACAACTACGTACTATTGCATGAGGGTTCTAAGTAAATATATATATATATGACGATAATGTGAAAACTCTACCCCTCAACTCTCAACATCTAGCTACTTCATTCCTAAGCATGGCTTCAAGTTTTATAGCTTTACTCCATCCAATGCTATGGTCAACATATTTGGATATTTGTCCCTTGTACAAACATGGTCTACCTTTACATCCTCTCACATAAATTTCTTTCTCATAAAGTCATTATGCACATCTATATGTTTAGACCTTTCATGAAAAACAAGGTTTTGAGCCAAACATATACTATTTATGCTCCCACAAAAGATAGATCCTTTCTTACCTTAGAAATCAAGATGAATAAACAATTTCTTGAGCCACATAAGATCACTAGAGACTTGTTTTAAGTGTGTCTACTCAACTTGAGATGGTGTTCTTCCCTTTCATGATGACATATCCATGAGTGATCATCTTTTCACCCTTGGAAGTTTCCCATTTAGTTTCAAAAT
Organism: Ceratopteris richardii; assembly: GCA_020310875.1. Lineage (NCBI taxonomy): Eukaryota > Viridiplantae > Streptophyta > Polypodiopsida > Polypodiales > Pteridaceae > Ceratopteris > Ceratopteris richardii. Next base: position 85,962,369 of record CM035408.1, on the reverse strand, counting down.
AGGCTTCTATATGTAATCCACCATCAAATACATCATTCATAGTTCCTTGGAGGAATCTAAATACTATATATTCGTGCGTAAGTTGATATAAAAAACTAACTTGTGCAATATCTAATCTTGTAATTGCAGCCTATAAGAGAGATGCAACAATTGACCTACAAATGATCACATCCTACATTTTCACTGCTTCTTGAGCACTCATTTAAACATCCCTCATCAACACTTAAATCCTTATTAACCTCTAATGGATTTGACATCCTCTTGCTATCACACAAGCCATACTTCTTCAAGGGATCTACAATTGTTTTTCTCTGCATCAAATACATACCTTCTTCTTTGTACAATACATTTATCCCAAGGAATCACTTTAATATCCTTAAATAAGATATCTTGAACTCACATCTAAAGCTTCCTCTTTATGTCCTTGATGTTGACTGTCTCCTCCCTTAAATGACTGAATCATCATTATATATATATATATATATATATATATATATATATATATATATATATATATATATATATATATATATATATATATATATGTATATGTGTGTGTGTGTGTGTCTCTCTCTCTCAATATATATATATATATATATATATATATATATATATATATATATATATATATATATATATATATATATATATATATATATATATGTATATATATATATATGTATGTATGTATGTATGTCTCTCTCTCTCTCTCTCTCTCTCTCTCTCTCTCTCTCTCTATATATATATATATATATATATATATATATATATATATATATATATATATATACACGCACACACACACACATATATATATATATATATATATATATATATATATATATATATATATATATATATATATATATATATATATATATATATATATATATATATATATATATATATATATATATACACGCACACACACACACACACATATATATATATATATATATATATATATATATATATATATATATATATATATATATATATATATATATATATATATATATATATATAGTTTCACTAGGTTCCTTCTTCACAAAGAAACTCATGAGATGCGTTATTGTGATTGTATCCACATTCTACAAATTAATCAACAAGTCTTTAGTCTCAATCAATAAGGATCCGCTTGAAGCCTACATACATGATGTGAAAATTTTTTATCTTTAAATCCTTGGGGTTGCTCCATAAAAACTATCTCCTCAAGCTCTTTATTCTGGAAAGAATTCTTCATATCCAATGGATAGCGCTTCCAATCCTTTCAACCAAATATTGCAATGAAGATCCTAATGGTGGTCATCTTAGCTATATGTCTATGCCATAGGTTTGCGAAAAACCTTTGGCAACCAACCTACCATCTACATGTCTTCTTGCCATGAACACCCATTTGTTTCCAATTACTTTCATGTACTTTGTTCTCTAATGACCAAGTATCATTGTCTTCAAATGCTTGAATTGTTTTTCCATGGCTTTATTCGTTTCTCCATGCTATTTTTTTAGGTATAGTGCCTTGCATTGAATGAATGAAAAGTGAAGATTTGAATGGGTTATTTCACCCTATTTATGACATGACATCAGCATCAATAGTAGGTATATCCTTCCCTTTGTTTTGGACGATTTACCACTTGGATTTTCTTATTTGTCCACTTCTTCATGTTGAGTAGATCCCATATCTACCCATAGATGGTCTTCATCTCTTCCTTCTCTTTACCTTTTCTAATTCCTTCAATTAGATGATACGTCTTTCTTGTGTTTCCTTGCAAAGTTGATGCAATCCTCCCCTCCAATGATTTCTTGAAGTGGTTGGAGCACTTAGTTTTTGTTCTTCAACTTCTTCTGTACTTCATATGCCTCTTCAATTGAAACACATCTTTGCTACCATACAAAGATATAAACTCATCAATTATTACATCCCTATATACCTTAAGCTTCTTCATGTTATATGTTAGCACATAAATCCCCTTTTCTTCTAATAATAAACATGAAAAATAAACCTACCTACCTTTGGTTCTGACTTATGTTTCAAATATTGAGGTATGTGAATATAACACACACACAATGAAACATCTTAACATGTAAAAGGTTAAGTTCATTAACACACCAAGCTTCATACGTTGTGAATCCATATAGTTATGAGCTTCAATACCTAATGATGTTGTATATGGCAATATTTCTTGAATAAGTTCAATAAGAATTAGGGGCACTCATTTCATTTAGCATAGTTGTAGCCACGTCTCGTATATATCTATTCTTCAATTCCACTAGAAAATTTTCTTGGGGTGCTTACCTCCAAGTAAACTTACTTTTGATCACATTCACATGTAGAAAAAAAATCATTTCAAAAATATTATCTCCCTCCATCTTATATAAGGATCTTTATAGTTTTCCCTATCTCCTTTTCCATTGGTTTCTAAACCTCTTGAAGTGGATGGCTCCCTCTGAATGAATCCCTTGTATGTCCCATATATCACTACTGAAATTCAATACATCATTTCTCATATTTGCTCCATTCTTAAAATTCAAACTCTTTTCATTCCATTGCTAAAAGCATGTCACAAATTTACAGATTTTAAGATGTAAAATGAGGTAGAAACTCATTAATCCTTTCTTTTGGATATCCTTCATTGTTTATAAGTTGAAACGGCCAATTCTTTTGTGAGAGGAACCAAACTTTGCAATATCCTTAGTTTTTTCCTCTTCTTACGAGTTTGTATTCTTGCTTTCGACCTTCAATAGAGAATTCTTGATCATTGAACTTTCTCACTTAACCTCTTTCAACCATTTGACCTACTAAGACCCAATTCTTTTAATGATGGTTGGCACATGCAACACATTTTTTTAATAGCCTTTAATCTAAGATCTCTTAATGTGACATCTCCCAAATGTAAATTTTATTGTGCTCAATATCATCCCATGTCTTTACATGTCCCTATTATAATTCATATGCTTTCTACAACTACTCTCCATGTAGCAAGTATAATTAATCTGAATTGTATCTTTCATTTGAAGCATGCATTATTGACATGTTTGTAGTTTTTTGAATTTGTTAAATTAATATCACAACTTCCTTGAATTGATGGGACATTAAATCAAGCTTTGGACACCCATAAAATAGATGCACCAGGGCATCCCTTTAAAAGGTGCTTAGGTTTCCAAATTTGTTGTATCATTCTTGGTTGATTTTTCATACTATGGTCACTCAATCTCATGTTCTTTAGACACAATTGAGACTATGATTTTGATGTGAGCATGGGTGGCATCTCACCTTTTTTTACCCATATCTTTTTCTCTTTTAGGATAGCTTTTCTCCTATGGTTTTTTGTTGTTTGAGTGTGATTCTATATTTTCTTTACTTGTTGTGGTGATGGACATGGTACCTAAGGTCATTCCTTAGTAGTGGCTTCAATTTCCTTTGGAAAAGAAGGGGGATCCAACACTCACATGTCACACCCACATGGGATTGAAGGATTATGATCATTGGACTTTTGAACACATGGTAGGTATGTGGACTTGGAATGCAAAGGTTCGTGGCCTTCTATTTCATTGTAAGACAATGCTTATTAACTCAAACTTGAAGAATTCTTCTACTAAGGTTTAGTCCTACTATGTAACCATATATGCAATAATAGCCCAATAAAAGAGGTTCTCTGAGATTGTTGTCATTAAAAACCAAAATCCTAACTATTAGAGGAATTTCATGCAAGAGAATTAGTAAGTGTATGCTAGATAGAGATCCAAGTTTCTCATTCATTAGTGTGTGTTGGAACAAGAGCACAAGTTGATAAGGTTCCTAGCTTTGGGGATATCCTAATGTACATAAGGGGTAATGGGAATGAGTGTGCATGATGGCAACATGTCCATAGTAAAGCATTCTATATCATTCCTAACTTATGTGCAAGAGGATTTAAAGGATGGGATTAGAGTAGCAGACATGCCATCTTCTCAAGTTTTATTTGTGACAATCTCATACCTGGTATCAGAGTTTCAATTAAGGATCATATGCAAGATAAAGAGAGAGAGAGAGAGAGAGAGTATTTGTGTCTTCTTTGTTAATGTTCTTGGCATGAAAAGATGGTATGTGGACATTTTCTTGAACATCTTCATCATCGTGTTCGTGGAGAGTTGTCATGAATCTGAGCAAGTTGTAGAGGCTATTCTTCATAAAAAACAAGCAGGGAACGAGCCTTTTAGAAGCTCATGTATTCCAATAAAACTCACCCATGTGTACATCACATCCATTAGGTCTTAAGGACACGCAGGTTGGTTGTTAAGTAGTCACCCTACCTTCCCATGTGACCATGACTTTGAATAGGTTTGGGGACTCCCTTTGATTCCCTCAATCTCTTGGTTGGAAGGCTTTGTTATCCATGAGGCCATTTATAGGTGCACAAGTTAGGATTTCCTATCTATGTGGGATTTAAGAGAAACTATGTGTGCTCTCCTACCTTCTTTCTAGGTGTGCATCCTCATTTCTCCTTCTTGGAGATTACTTCTTTGTATCCAACTCTCTACGGGAGCTAGTCTACAACACCTCTTCTCATTATTTTGACCATAACTCTTTCAATTCTCAACCAAATTCATTATTTAACTGTGTATAAGTATTTCCGATGGATAGCATAAAGCCATAATTGGATTATTAAAAACCATATGCATAGAGAATTTTATTTGTTGCATGTATGTTCAAAGATAGATGCTTCCTATCCAGCTACTTGCTTTGTTTTGGCCATAACTTCCTCATGGAAGCTCTAAATGAGGAAATTCAAATGGATCTAGATTCTAAAATCTAGGGCCTCTCTTTTAGTGTTTATATGTCATATTCTAGCATTTGAAAATCATATCTACATAAGCTTTTAGATGGATTTTGTCTAGCTAGGAACTCTATTTGAGTGACTTAAGTGTTTAGTCATGAGGTTAGGGAGTTCCTAATAACATCCTAACGACATATTTTGCAGGTATTGAAGCAAAAAGAAAAAGATATCATCATGAGGGCATGTAGTGCCCAACAACACATGTTGCAAAAGTCTCTTGTTTGGGGATTTTTAGAGCTACGAAAGGGGTTTTTCCATCACTAGGCTTATGCTTTCATTTTAACATGGTTATTCTTGTTTTAGGACTCATTTTGCTGAGGGATTCTATTGCAATTTATGTATCCACATGCCATCATATGCCATGAGACAACTAGAGAGATTTTATTTCATAAGAGAGAGGACGTCTGATGTGTGCAAAATAATTGAATGCTTGTAGAGTAATTTAAGAAGAAAACAAGATGCATGAAAGTATGTAGGGATATATAGACCGTATGATTTTAAGAAAATGTGAAGTGCATAAAGCATCTACTTTCTATAGAAGATCACTTTATCTATCACCAAGATAAGTTAGGGTGAGCATAAAATGTATAATGAGTAGATCAAGTTTGCTCTTAGAAAATGAATAACAAAGATAAATCACCTTTTTTATCTAGGTTCAAAATGTTTAGAGGATGGAATCCTCAAAGTAACAGAGATCCCCTCCAAAAGACCCTTTTTAGTTAGGTAACTGGATGCAAGAGTCGAAGCTATGTCTAAGAGAGACAAATGAAGAAGTTTGGAATACCTAATAATGATTGATAGAAAATAAATAGTTCTCTTAAACTACTTAAAGATGCCACAAGATTTGTAGGTTAGGAGACTAACTCTAAGATTGTGTATTTTTTATACCTTTAGATTACAAGAATAAGAGAGTAAGTTTCTCTCTAGTTGATGGACAGTTAAGAATCTAAGTCAATGTGTAAATTTGTATTATCTACATTAAGAGACAAGAGTAAACTCGCTTAAAAAGGTTAACTTGTTTACATCGAGGCTTGGAAATGGGAAATAATTTGTAAAATCTCTAGAATACTTTGAATAAGGATGAGTGAAGATATAAAATTATAAATTAGAAGTTTTACCATTGCCAAAATGATTTGTGATGTGAAAGAAAGAGCAATAGTGCTCATAGTGGTTCTTTCAAGGCAAAATAAGAACTTAGCAGTTGATGAAACAAAATATTATGATTAGAGAAATGGATAAAACAAGGGAAAATTAATGCTAA
>CM035408.1:85721291-85953791 GCA_020310875.1 Ceratopteris richardii | reverse complement strand
TAACAAAATAGTGTAACGAAATTGTAAATCAACCACAAGGTTAACTCACAAAAGATAGTTACAACCACCTCGTAGAAGACTTCCTGCTGCAATGAGAGTAGCCTCTCCTTCACCACAACTTCACCTCCTTCAAGAGTGTGAGAACACTCTGTCTTCAAGAAGATGTCCAAGCTCTAGATCTTTGAGTGAGTGATTATACAAGGAGCCAAGGCCTTGTTTATATAGTTGTTGAGTATCCATGAAAAGCTGTACTAAAAGCTACCTTCGCTAAAATAAAAGCTACGATAAAATTTGATCGCGTTCGACAATAAACGCAGCCCGCCCGTGTGTTTTTCCTAAAAACAAATAACTCAAAAAGTTGTCTTCGCGCTGCGCCCGACGGGATTTGAACCCGGGTGGATTGGGAAGCTTTTAGAACTCTTGAGTTAGACCAACTGCGCCCGTCAGCTTTCCATAGGGGTGTATAGAATGGAATTTATATATCAGCATTCAGTCCGCCTGGAAGATTTATATAGAGATACAATTGTTGAATTTAATTGCTGGACCAATGAGGACATTGACTTCCAACAATCCCTCCTTCAATGTCATATTGGTACAAGATTCAGTAACCTGCAAATCTTCTCATGACTATCTCTAGTCAATGCTTTGGTAAAAATATCTGCAACATTCTCACTAGTAGGAACATAAACCAGCTCAATGTGCTTCTTAGCTATCTGCTCTCAAATATAGTGGTAGTGTACCTCTATATGCTTTGTCCTCGCATGATGCACTGGATTCTTAGCTATTGCTATAGCACTTTGGCTATCTGAAAATATCTGAATGGGTTGATGTACTCTTACATCAAGATAACTGAAAATCTTCTGCAACCATACAGACTCTAGAGTAGTTGTAAATGCTGCACGATATTCAGCTTCACACGATGAAGTGGCAATAGTGGGTTTTCTTTTTGAAAACCATGAGATAAGACAATCTCCAAGATAAAAAAAAAAATCCACTAGTACTTCTTCTTGTGTCTCTATCACCTACCCAATCAGAATCTGAAAATCCTTTTAGTAACAAATGTGTAGATTTCAAAAATACCATAGCATAATTTGAAGTTCCCTTCAAATAACGAAAGATCCGCTTTACTGCTTTCCAATGTAACACTGTCGGATTCTGCATGAACCTTGATACTTGAGAAACTGCAAACTGTATATCAAGACGTGTATTACAAAGATAAATCAAGCAACCTACTGCTTGACTATATAGAGTAGCATCAAATGGTTCTGCATCTGCTACCATTTGTAAAGACGTGTTCTGATCCATAGGTGTTTGCATAGGTTTAGAATTACCGATCTGAAACCTTTCCAAAAGTTTCTCAATGTACTTCTGCTGTGTCATGTAGATACACTCATCTCGAAACAGAAACTGAATCCCAAGATAATAATGTAGAATGCCTAAATCATTCACATCAAATGTTTGCTTCAATTCTTCTTTGAACATCTGCAAATCTTCATCTCTGGGACCTGTGACTATAATATCATCCACATAAATGATTGCTATAATCATCATACCTGTTTCAGCTTTGACATAAAGAGTTGGAGCTGCATCTGAGTTATGGAAACCAATGGATAAAAGATATGTATGTATCTTTTCATACCATGCTCTAGGTGCCTGTTTTAAACCATACAAAGCTTTTATAAGCTTACAAACTAAGTGTTCTTTACCTATCTCTTCAAAACTTTCTGGCTGCTGAATATACACATCCTCGTGTAAATCACCATTTAGAAAAGCAGTCTTAATGTCAAGTTGATATATATGCCAACCAAAATGTGCTGCTAGAGCAAGTACTGACCTAATAATAGTCATCCTAGACGTAGGAGCAAATGTCTCATCATAATCAATACCTTTTTGTTGTGCATATCCTTTGACAACCAACCTGGCCTTGTATCTATCAATAGTACCATCTGCTTTCCTTTTGATTTTGAAGATCCATTTTACACCTATAGCCTTCTTTCCTTCTGGTAACTCACATAGCTGCCAAGTTTGATTCTTATGAATAGAATCAATCTCTTCTTGCATAGCTTTTCTCCAAATAGGAATTTTAAGTGCATCTTTAACACACGCAGGTTCATCTTCAATAGTCGTAAGTGCCAAAATATCATGAATCTCGAAGTCTTCAGCAAAACTTACATGATCTTTTTGCTGTCTAGTCTGACTCCTTGTTCTTCCAGTAAAAGTCTTTATGCCACTATCTATCCAAGTCTGATATAACCACGTAGGTGTATCCTTGAATAGTGGTGAAACTCTTTCTGAACTTTCAGCTTCCACAGGTTCTGGAACTTGTCCTGTCAACGTACTAGGACTTTCTAGAACTTTAACTTCTTCCATTTCTGGAATCAAAGTCTCTTGTGGAACTGACTCTGTAGAAGGTTGTGAAATTCCTCTTTCTTCAATTTTTTCTTGAATACTAGGAATTTGAGGTTTAACTCCCTCCTGATATGGCTGAACATCTACATCCAGAATCTTTCTAAAAATTCCATAGTCATTTCCACTAATGAACTCCGGAATTTCTGCTTCTTTATCATAAGCCTTATCTTCAGCAATATAAGCATTACGTGAAAGAATAACTTCACCTGTCTCTGGAACATAAAACCTGTATCCTTTGCTTTCAACAGGATATCCAATAAAAACAGCTTTCTTTGCCTTTACATCTAGTTTGCCTCGGTCCTTTTTCTCAACATGTACATAAGAAAGTGATCCAAACACTTTGAAGTAACTCACATTAGGTTTTCTACCATAATAAGCTTCATACGGTGTGATTACCTTTAAAGCTTTTGTAGATGACCTGTTTAAAATGTGATTAGCTGTATGTACTACATCAAACCAGAATTTTGGTGAAAGCCTCTTGGACGCCATCATGCTCCGCATCATTTCAACAAGCACTCTATTCTTTCTTTCTGCAACACCATTTTGCTGAGGAGTATAAGCAATAGTAAGATGTCGAGTAATACCTTTCTCATCGAGAAATGTTTGAAACTCATTTGACAAGTATTCTCCACCTCTATCACTTCTTAGAATCTGGACAGTTTCATGACTTTCATTTTCAACCATAGCTACAAACTTCTTGAACATAGAAAAGACTTCTGACTTCGACTTAAGACCATAGATCCATGAGTATCTTGTAAAATCATCCACAAATAGGACAAAATACCTGAAACCCTGAATAGAGTCTGCTCTCATAGGACCATTCACATCTGAATGAATAATCTGCAATTTCCTGGTAGCTGTAATATGACCATGTTTCTTGAAAGGTAGTTTATGCATCTTACCTTCAAGACAACCTTCATATATATCTGAATCATCAGGTAGCTTGAATGAGGGTAAACTCTCAACCATACCTCTGTCTTTGATATTCTTGAGAGCTCCAAAACTGATATGTCAAAATCTTTCATGCCATAGCTTCATATCTTCCACCGGTGACGAAGATTTGACTGCATATGCTTGACTGATTTTTGACAAAACAAAGATCCCTCCTTTATGCTTACCTTGTAAAAGACACTTGTCTTCTTTATGTGATAAGACCTTACAAAGATCTTTCTCAAATACAACTTTAAAACCATCACTTAAAAATGCAGATATAGATAGCAGATTTATCTTCATTTCAGGTACATAAAGGACATCTGAAATTTGAAAAACACCACCTTCTCTTGACTTTAGGGTTACTGTACCTATTCCCACAACATCCAAACCATTGCCATCTGCAATAGTAACTCTTCTACCTGAAGAATAGGAGAGAGAAGAAAATACATCTCTACAACCTGTCATATGCTTTGTAGCACCTGAGTCGAATATCCAAGGACTTGCTGAAAGAACTTGTAAAGCTGCTTGATCAAAAGCTACTTCCTCAATAGTGATACAGGCATAAGAATCACCTTGAGATTTCCCTTTTTTATCATCTTCTGCAACATTACCTGATGCCTTTTTCTTTTCTGTTGCAATCCTTTTATAACATTCTAACTGAATATGTCCACGTTTCTTGCAAAAAGAACATATTTTTACCTTCTTCTTAGAAGAATTCTCTTTAGATGTCGTAGATACAGAATCTGAAGTAGAAGGTGAGAGGGATCTACTTTCCTTCTTGGATTGTTTTTCCTTCTTCTTATCCTTATTCTTCTTACCCTTTGATGAAGATGAAAGCGCTTCTTCATTCTCTTCCATTCCCTTCAACTGATCTTCATCTTGAAGCAACAAGAACTCTAACTCTTCAAATGTAACCTCTCTATCTCTTGTGGTAAGGGTAAGAGTGGTTATGAAAGATCGATATGAAATAGGAAGTGAATTAATCAGCGTATTTACCATTTCTTCATCTGATATCTCAACTCCTACATTTAGAAGTTGATCTCTTAAGTCAACGAGTCTTGTAATGTGGGTTTGAATTGACTCACCAGCTTTCATCCTTGTATTTGCTAGTTGTCTCCTCAAGTGAGCTTTTCTAGCAGGATTTCTGCTCTGAAAAAGATTCTCGAGCTTTAACCAAGCTTGACTAGAACTTCTGCAAGATCAGATCTGTGGTAGAATATGCTTTTTGACGCTCATTGCTATGAATGAAAGTGCTAAAGCATCTCTAGCATCCCATCTTGCCTGATCTTCAGTAGGAGGAACTCTAGGTAAAGACCTAGCAGTGACTCTGGATGTCGAAGTGGTTACCTCTTCTTCTGTTGGTTCTGTAATAGCAATTCCAGTACCTGTTGAAGCTTCTGTAGATCCTTCTTCGCCTTCTCGTCTTGGTCTTGTTAAGGATCCATTGACGATACTCCATAAATCCTTTGTCACTAACAAGTTCATCATCATGAAACTCCACATGGGATAATTAGAAGATCCATCCAACTTGTCTTCAATCTCAATTCTAATCTCACTCATCTTATCTTAAGTGTGTATATCAATTATGTAGCTCTGATACCAAGTGTTGGAATTTGGGGCCCCAGGATCGTTCCAATACTAAAACCTCTTGAGCATACACAACTTAATTGACAAGATGATAAGTGAGATAGAGAAAGAAAGAGATCTTGAGACAAGGATAGGGAACGTAAGCTGGATGCTTACTTCACTAAAGATAATAGATGTCCAAATTACAACATGGGAGTACTACTCAACCATATAAAGTGGTGCACTCACTAATGGAAGAATAAGAAGATGATGATACAAAATTTAGATTATGTCGAAATAATCTAAGTGTGTGTGAAGAGAATGAAGCAACGAAGCTAGCAAAATAGTGTAACGAAATTGTAAATCAACCACAAGGTTAACTCACAAAAGATAGTTACAACCACCTCGTAGAAGACTTCCTGCTGCAATGAGAGTAGCCTCTCCTTCACCACAACTTCACCTCCTTCAAGAGTGTGAGAACACTCTGTCTTCAAGAAGATCTCCAAGCTCTAGATCTTTGAGTGAGTGATTATACAAGGAGCCAAGGCCTTGTTTATATAGTTGTTGAGTATCCATGAAAAGCTGTACTAAAAGCTACCTTCGCTAAAATAAAAGCTACGATAAAATTTGATCGCGTTCGACAATAAACGCAGCCCGCCCGTGTGTTTTTCCTAAAAACAAATAACTCAAAAAGTTGTCTTCGCGCTGCGCCCGACGGGATTTGAACCCGGGTGGATTGGGAAGCTTTTAGAACTCTTGAGTTAGACCAACTGCGCCCGTCAGCTTTCCATAGGGGTGTATAGAATGGAATTTATATATCAGCATTCCGTCCGCCTGGAAGATTTATATAGAGATACAATTGTTGAATTTAATTACTGGACCAATGAGGACATTGACTTCCAACACCCCCTCTCTCTCATTCTCTCTCTCTTTCATCTCTCTCTCTCTCTCTCTCTCTCTCTCTCTCTCTCTCCCCCTCTCTCTCATTCTCTCTCTCTTTCATCTCTCTCTCTCTCTCTCTCTCTCTCTCTCTCTCTCTCTCTCTTTCTCTCTCTCTCTCTCTATCTATCTCTCTATTTATAAAAAAGAACAAAACAATCACTTACATCGATATAATTCTTTTTATCGCTCTCTTCAAAGCCCAATCGATGTCGTCTTTTGTCAAATTCCAAAGAATCGATGCCAAAAAGCTCCTACAAAAGAAAAGAAATTAAAAAATAGAAGACGTAGAGAAAGAGAGACAGTGAAAGAGTACACACATCATTTACCAAGATGTGTGAGAGAGAGAGAGATGTTTGTGTAGGGAGAGAGAGAGAGAGAGAGAGAGAGAGAGAGAGAGAGAGAAAGAGAACCCTAACCCTAAAACATGTATATGTGTGTATGTGTGTATGTATATGTGGTGTGTGTGTATGTGTATGTTCATGTATGCATGTGTGTGTATACATATGTGGATGTGTATATATATGTGCATGTGTATGTAATATGCATGTGTGTATGTATGTATGTGTGTGTGTACATGCATATGTGTGTGTATGTATGTATGCATATGCATGTGTGTATGCACATATGTGCATGTATACATATGTGAGTGTGTATTTATATGTGCGTGTGTATGTAGTATGCATGTGTGTATGTATGTATGTGTGTGTACAATCAAATATGTGTGTATGTATCTCTCTCTTTCTTTCATCTCTCTCTCTCACTCTATCAATTGAAAACAAAACAATCACTTACATCCATGTAATTGTTTGGAGCATTGTCATCAAAGTCCACTTAATGTTTTCCTTCGTCGAATTCCAAAGAACTGATGCCAAAAATCTCCTGCAAAACAAAAGAAAAGAGAAATTCATAAACCCTAATCCTAAAACCCTAACCCTAAAACATGTATATGTGTGTATGTATATGTGATGTGTGTGTATGTGTATGTGCATGTATTCATGTGTGTGTATACATGTATGAGTGTGTATACATATGTGAGTGTGTATATATATGTGTGTGTGCATGTAATATGCATGTGTGTATGTATGTATGTGTGTGTACATGTATATGTGTGTGTATGTATGTATGCATATGCATATGTGTATGCACATATGTGTGTGTATACATCTGTGAGTGTGTATGTAATATGCATGTGTTTATGTATGTATGTGTGTGTGTACATGCAAATATGTGTGTATGTATGTATGCATATGCATGTGTGAATGTATACATGTGTGTGTGTACATGTGTGTATGTATATGTGTGTATACATGTATGTATGTATGTGAGTATGAGAATGAACATGTGTTTGTATGTATATGCATGTGTGTCTCTAATATGCATGTGTGTATGTAATATGCATGTTTGTTTGTAATATGCATGTATGTATGTCGGTCGATTCAAAGTTGTTCAAAAGATCATCCAATGATTTGGCTACTATCAAGTACACATGTATAAATCTTATATACTAGACACAATGGTTCATGAAGTCTTGTACTTCCTTTATAGTCTTATTATGTCGACACAGTTTCAAAATCACTCTAATTGTAGCTTGATTGGTTGATATTCCATTTTTTGAAGGAATATGGCCCAAAAATGTTTATAGTTGTATCATGAATACATAGTTTTCTCGGTTCCTACATAATCTTTACTCCCTACATTCCTCAAATATGGAGCTTAGCTCTAGCATGTGGTCTCATCATATGTGGGAATGTGCTCATAAATAATTCACTTAGGTTTCTAAAGTCTTTCACATAAATTCCTTAAATATCTTACACATCAATTGCTGAAACATAGCAAGGGCATTTGTGTGCCCAAATGGCATCACACGGAAGGCCTAAATTCCCCATTCCATGTTATATTTCAAAGATGTACTTGACCGGAGGAACGAAAAGTTCCTAGCTCGGGGGATAGCCAAGGCCAAAAGCTAGAGAGTTCATATGAGGTACCTGTTGGAACATCAAGCTTACACTATGCTTGAGGTGGATTTGATCTACATCAAAAAGATATCGCTTGGATTACGTCCAAGTTATATCCGTTAGAGAGTTCTTTTACTTATGCTCATTTATTGTATCTTTTAAAAAAATATTTTTCATGGATCTTTTACCATTTTAAAAGCATGGAGATTTACACATGTAAAATTAAAAAGAGAGAGCCCAAATTTCATGAATTTGTGGTGGTTGAGTTGCATTCAATCAATCAATCAATCATGTGAAAGTAGATCAAACTAGATCCTCACTTTTCCAAGATTGTAGGAAAGTGAATTGATTCCATCTAAAAACCATTCCCACCGTCATTTGAATTCAAATCCACTTGTAGAATTCATGGATCACTTCTAAAGTCTACATAAACACATCAAAACACTTTTACAATACATGGAAGCAATATACATACACTTGTGACCATCATTGTCTTGCTCCTTCCTTTCTTTGCATCATCGTCTTCACCAATAGTAATCTTGTGGAGGATACTGCACTCTCTAGAGAGCTCCAAGTTGGATGAGACATGGCTTATTGAAAACGCATTAATGTCTAGTTTATTCTTGTAAACTGTAAGAGCATTTGATTTAGTAGATTAGGAGAAATCTCATTTTTTTTATCTTGAGGTCAATCTCTATGTATTCCTGAAAAATAGGAGGTACCACCGTTGAGTGTATGATTCATTCCTATAGCATTTATTGCTTAGTCCTTATACTTTTGTGAATTATATACATGAAACATTATTTATATTACTCCCATAAAAGGATTTTCTCTAATTGTAATTATGTTGGTCACTATAAGCATTTGAAGTTCATTGTCTCTTCCATAGATAGTAAGTTTTTTGAGCTAATCGATGTGCCAACCTATCTATTTTGTATTGACTCTTTCTCCTTGATGCTCCAAAGTACAAAGTGCATTTTAGTGCACTTATCACATGCCTCTAAGGTCTATTTGAGTCTCCATAAGCTCAAGGGCTGGTCTTGTGTTGGTTGGTTGGACCAAACTTCGTCACTTCAAAACTCAATTTTCTACCTCCTTCACGCTTCTCCAATTTCTATCAGTGGTATGCGAGCTAGATCAAGATGGGTCACAACTTTCCCTCAATTGATCGAGAAGCTTGACCGACACAATTAGAGGGCTTGGAGAAACAGAATAGAGGCCTATTTGGAAGGTAGAAATGCTAGTACCAAAGCAAAAATGAATCATCTTTAGAACAAGTTCAACTAATTCAAGAACACATCTAAAAAAACCATAAGATAGTTTGTTACCAAGGTCAAGGAGGTTGCAAAAAATGACCTAGCCATTTATGCCATATGTCTAACTCAGACATCTTTTGACTTCCATAAGTAAACAATGCATGTCCCACATCGCCTTGGACCTTGAGGGTAAAACTCCTTCCTTCCTTTTGACCTGTAATGATACTTCTATATCCCAGATTTGGATCTTGCACATAAACACAAGCATTTGTGAATCTAACTTCATATCTTTTCTCCACAATTTGTCCTACACTTATCAAGCTTTTAGGAATAGTAGGAACATAAAGTACCTTGCTTAAGATTGTGCCTCCACTCTTTGTCCTTATTGATCCAATGCTTTCCACTTTATGCTTGGTGTTGTGTCCTATTTGAACTCAATGTCCACTCACCTTTGCTTCCATATCAGTCATTAATGATATGTTTCCACTCAGATGATTGCTACATCCTAAGTCAATAAAAGATACCCTTTGATCTTCTCCTATTGCTTCATGTGTTGCATATAAGATAAGAGTAATGTCATCCTTCTGATCTGATGTATAATTATAATAGTTGTTATTGTAGGACTGAGATTGAAAGCTTCTTCCACCTCCTCTAGCATATGAAGTCCTACCACCTCTTCCTTTGAAGTTACCTCTTTGATTTCTACCTCCTCTACCTCTTTGATTGAAACTCTCATTATTACTCCCACCATTTTGATTGTTATACCAACAATCATTCGCCAAATGATTTGTTCTACCACAAATCCAATAAGCTTTAACATTATCTTTATTCTTACCTCCTCTTCTTTTACCTCTTGAATTCATCTTCCCTCTTGTGAAATTAGCTTGTCTTGAAGATCTTTCATTATCAATTGAATACTTTCCTTTGACATTCTTTTTCTTATCCTTAGAGTACATAGCTTGACTTGCACTCCTATCATTATCTCCCTTGATGTCTTGGTCAAAAGTTAGCATGTTTCCTAGCATCTGATTAAGATCAGGAGTAAAATGATCTAATGGCAATTCTATGGACAATATGAAAGGCTTCCATTTCTCATCTCCTCTCAGACCTGTAAGTACTTGTCTTAACAACTTGTCCTCTTCAATATCTTCATCTACTGCAACCAAGCTATCTGCAATATCCTTCATTGTTGCCACATAATCAGAAATTGATTGTGAGCTCTTCTTCTTGAAGGTTGTGAACTGAGCCCATAAGGAGGACTTCCTTGACTTGGTTGTATTTTGGAAATGCTCTTCCAAACAATTCCACACAGCTGTTGCACTTTCTAATCCTCTAATATGAGGTAGAGGATAATTATTTACAACCATGTAAATGATGCTCCTAGCTTGAGCATCCTTCTTCATCCAATTCTTCAAATTAGAAAGCTCTTCCCTAGTTGGAACACTAGGATCTTCAAAACAGACTTTTCTTATTCTCCTGTAATGAATTCCATCAAATCTTTGCTCATGAGGTGTGCCTCCATCACCATGAACCAAGCTCGATAGTTTTCCCTATCTAGTTTATCAATCTACAAGCTTTCTCCCATGTTTGATCTTTGTCTTCTGCAAATGTTAAGATAAATGAATATGCTTTGTAATATAAAGCTTTAATCTTTCAGATCCTTTCGAGCTCAATCTTTAGACTTCTTTAGGTTGTCTTCAAAACTTTAATCTTTTCCACCTTCAATTTGAAAAAACTCTGATGTCTGCAACAATCAAGACTTCAAATGCTCTTTTCTTCTCTTTATATTGCACCTTTTGCTGTGCTACCATTGCTGGAGACCTCTTAATCTCCAAACGTCTGATCTATATTGATTTAAGAACACTTCTATACCAATCATAGACAAAAGTTTACATAAATATTACCATGATTTACAAAATCATTCACAAACACTTCTCTATGTGAAGTTTCTTCTTCTTCAAGAAGTTTGCTTCAGCATTTAACTTCATTACCTGCACGTAGCTTCAAATTTCTTCAATCTTATCATGCAAATATCTCCATGCTACCGTTTTGCAACCATAACA
The DNA here is from genome assembly GCA_020310875.1 of Ceratopteris richardii. NCBI lineage: Eukaryota > Viridiplantae > Streptophyta > Polypodiopsida > Polypodiales > Pteridaceae > Ceratopteris > Ceratopteris richardii. Next base: position 85,942,667 of record CM035408.1, on the reverse strand, counting down.
TTGATTAAATCTTAAAAAGAACCATTAAAACTGTGTTTTGATCAATAAGCTCAAAGGTATGTCAGAACAAGCCACTTTGACATGTTCAACTTCTCAAGTTGATTTCTCACAGCACAAGTCGCGTTGTACTAAATGCTTTTAGCCATAGCTTCCTTACCTCCTAACTTAGATTTTGAATGCTCATTTATAAAAACTTTACATTGTGCACTGAGATCCAAGCAAATCTCTGACATGAAAAAGTGTGCGACTCTAAGAGGTCTACCTACAGACTTTACATATACATGTTCCTATTGATCATACAGACAACCTGAAAGGAATTAGACCATGAAGCTTTGAGCATAGCTTGATTAATTTCTAAATTAGATGTGTACAAAAGATTTCTTGATCCACTTGATCAGGCTGAGAGAAATCAGAGAAAGACTCGACGCTAACTCAGGAAGATGACTCTCTACACATCTATCACATGGACTCTTGACTTGTAATGATTCTCTCATTCATTTCTTTACATTATTGACTCTCTAATGATTATCTATATCAATTATACAAGAATTTCCATCTGTAATGTACAAATGTATACAAGCTAAATTTCTGATATCTCTTCACTTCCTTCAATGACTTCTTTGACTTCATTTTGATTTCTGACTTGCTTCAAGTTCTTCATAATCATCAATTAGGTATTTCTTTGTTCCAACATATTGAAGAAGAGGCTATCATGACGTAGATTCTCAATGGGATTGGAAGAGATAAGCAATGGTACTCTTTCACGATGGCTTATGATCTCATCATGGATGTGCAAACTCTAGAGTTCAACATCTTTTTTTAGACAACGCTTCAATCAAGAGGTCAACAATAGCATAAAGGAAGGTAACTCCTATCATCATAATTCAGCTAGTGCTCTATATGCAGAGAAGAAGGATAAGAAGATGAAAGGAAAGAAGAAGGAAGAAGATGAAGAGGAGACTTTCCAAGACAACTATGCAAAGAAGAGCAAGTGGAAAGGAAAGAAGAAAGGACCAAATCATGACAAAGCCAAAGGTCAAGATGTTCAACCTTGCTCCATATGCAATACTCCCAACCACACCACTCAAAATTGTTGGTTCAATGGGAAGACCCTGAAAGGACGTGGAAGAGGTGGATATGGCAGCAATAGAGGTAAACTTGGACACAACTTCAACAATAACAGTAGAGGCTATAATAGAAGGGAATTCAAAAATTATTCAGAAGATCAACCACATGAAGACTCATTGCTTCTTATGAATCTAAGTCACAAAGAAGGTAAAGAAGTTGATCATTTCTTGTACATAGATTCAGGATGTTCAAATCAAGTTGTAGAAAACATTGCTCTTCTATCTAATTTGGAAAGTCCAAAGCATAGACATGAAGTAAAAACAGGGGATGACACATTAGCTTCCAATGGTAGAGACAAACATTGGGAGTAATGTTCTCTATGTACCTACTATCACTAAAAACCTAATAAGTGTAGGCCCAATAGTTGAAAAAGGCTTGCAAGTTAGGTTTACCCAGCATGGAGCTTTTATGGAAGATCCATGTCAACGTTTCAAGAAGATAGCAAGAGGTGAGAAACATGTAGGCTCTTTACTTTTGAAGTAGGAGAAACCTGGAACATATCTCTATTCAATTTTGGTTCTCAAACCCTAAGTGAGATTGAGGTGTGGCATAAGAGACTTGCTCATGTGAATGAAAGAACCTTGAAGGATATATATAGGGATCAAAGTGTTCTAGCACTACCGAACATATCAAAAGTAACACATGAACAATAGGTTTAATGGATGCCAGATTGGGATGGCACAAAGAAAACCATTCAACCACAAAGACTACATCCATAACAACTTATTAGACTTAGTACATATAGATCTATGGGGACCAAGTCAAGAACCTTGATTGGTAGTATCAAGGTATCATGTCTCATTTATTGACGACCATATTAGATGGACTATTCTATACTTCACCAAAAGTAAGAATGAAGTGTTTGATTGCTTCACAAAGTATCTAGCACATGTGGAGAATCATAATGGTAGATCACTCAAGAAGCTCAGATTTGATAGAGAGGGAAAATACTTCTCCAAATATTTTGATGAGTTCTTGCAAGAAAAATTTATCAAAAGAGAAGTGACTAGGAGGTACTCTCCTCAACTAAAGCAGAGAGGAGAAACAAGACATTGGTTGGATCAGCTCAAACAATGTTTGAACAGAAGAAGTTGCCACATTATCTTTAGGCACAAGCTATTTCAACTGTTGTGTACCTTGTGAATAGACTACCATTCCAATCATTTCAAGTTATGACTCCTTATGAAGCATGACATGGAAGAAAACCTAGTCTTGGACATTGCAAGGTGTTTGGTTGTTTAGCTTATGTTCATGTACGATCACAAATAACAGGTAAGCTAAATGAGGGCAACAAAGGCAGTGTTTATTGGCTATGACTCCACTTAGATACGTTACAGGTTCTATCATCCTTCAACCAAGTTTTTCACTACAAGTAGAGATGTCCTGTTTGAAGAAAAAAGGTCTTGGTATGATGAAGACAAACAAAAGATACCTCTACCAAATGATCTTGATTCTGATTCTCATCAATTAGGAAGCAAGCATGATACACAGGTCTAGGATCCAAGAAGTGGTACAAATGATGACCAAGATGAGAGAGAAAAGGATTACAAACTATGGACGTCAAGAGGCAAAGAAAAGATGCAAGAGGTTGAAGAATGCTCCAAACAAGCACCTAGAAGATTAGCAAGAGAGAAGAAACAACTAGAAAGGTATGGATATGATTCCACATTTGTTACAAAGGATTCAATCTACTTGGTAAAATATTCAATTTCAGAGGAACCCTCAACCTATGAAGAGGCAAAGGGAAACCCTAAATGGGAAAAGGCCACGAAGAAGAAATAGATGCAGTGAAGGAGATGGACACTTGAGATTTGGTTCCAATGTCATCCAATCAAAAGGTAATTATTGCAGATGGGTATATAAAGCTAAAAGAAATTCAAATGGATCATCTTGCACCTACAAGGTAAGACTAGTTGCCAAAGGATGCTCTCAAACTCATTTTATAGACTATGAGGAAACATTCTCACCAACTGCAAAGATGACTACAATTAGAACATTGATAAGCGTAGCTGTTGCAAGAATTGGAGACTCCTCCAACTTGATGTAAAAAGTGTATTCTTAAATGGTTGGATAAGTGAAGAGGTATACATGTCCCAACCTCTAGGTTTTGAAGACCCTAACCATGCATCTTATGTTTGCATGCATAAGAAAGCATTGTATGGATTGAAACAAGATCCACGAGCTTGGAATTAGAGGTTCCTTACATATCTTCAAGATCAAGCATTCAAAGCTAGCAACTCACATCGTTCTCTATTCATCAAAAGGGATCACAATGAGGTTATCCATCTATGGGTATATGTAGATGATATTATTGTGAGAAGTGATGATTTGAATGGCATTCAAAGGATCAAGAGACAATACAAGAGGAGCTCAAAATCAATGACTTAGGTGAGCTCACATTTTTCCTAGGTATGCAAGTGATGTACACAGATGAAGGAATATATTTGACTCAAAGAAAATACATTTAGGATCTGCTTCTGAAGTTCAAAATGGAGAACACAAAACTTGAAGGTACACCTTTGGAGATGAACCATAAACTTAGTGTTTATGAAGGTGAGAAAATTGAACACATGAAAAAATATCAAAGCTTGGTAGGTAGATTGATCTATGCTTCTCATATGAGGCAGACATCTCATATAGTGTCGGTGTCCTTAGTCAATTCATGCACTCACCAAGAAGACCACATATGGATGCAGCTAAGAGAGTACTTATCTCAAAGGTACAATCAATGAAGGTATATTCTATCCTTAGTCTTTAGATTTGGAAATCAAAATCTATTTAGATGTAGATTGGGCAGGAGCTAAGGATGAGAGAAGAAGTACTTCTGGTTAGTTAGCATTTGCACATTCAAAGATAATGTCATGGAGTTCAAAGAAGCAACGTACAGTTGCTTTATCCTCAATTGAAGCAGAGTAGAGAGGTTTAACCATAGAAACTCAAGAGGCAATATGCTTAAAAGCATTGTATACAGGTTTGGGACTTGTGAGTTCCAAACCTCACATATTTGGAGATAATGTAAGTTCCAATCATCTAGCAGCAAACCCTATTTTGCATGCAAGAACCAAACACATAGAAGTTCATTACCACTTTATCATGGAAAAGCTCATGCAAAGGAGATTGACACTTCTTTTGTTCCTACTCAAAAGCAAGCAGTAGATATGATGACGAAGGCACTTGATGGAATAAAGCCTTGTAGATTCAAAGCTATAGTAGGTATTCAACCTATTAGATTCCCTCCAACAACTATTCCCACCTTCATTTCAATTCAAAATCCACTTTTAGAAGTCGTGGATCACTTCTAGAGTCTATATAAAGACTTCAAAACACTTGTACAATACTCCAAATTGGATGCCAAATGGCTCATTTGAAAGATATTAGTGTCTAGTTTATGCATATAAATGTTCATAGAGTTTGGGGAGAAATCTCAGTTTTTGTCTTGGGGCCAGTCCTTGTGTATTCCTCAAAAATAGGAGGTACCACCATTGAGTGTTTGATTCATTCCTATAGCATATTTTGCTTATTCCTTGTATTCTTGTGCATTATATACACTCAGCCCTATGTGTATCACTCCCACAAAAGGATTGTTTCTAATTTTAATCACAATGGTCGCTATGAGCATTTGAAGTTCATTGTCTCTTCCATATATACTAAGTTTTTTTGAGCTAGTCGATGCTTGAACCTATATGTTTTGTATCGACTCTTTCTCCTTGATCATAGTGCATTTTATTGCACTTATCACATGCCTATAAGGTATACTTGAGTCTCCATAAGCTCAAGGGTTGGTGTTGTGCTGTTTGGTTGGACCGAACTTCATTGCTTCAAAACTCAATTTTCTACCTCCTACAAGCTTCTGGCTAGGACGTAAGTCTAAGGCATGCCATTCTCCACTTCTCATATTTGGTATTAGAGCAATAGGTAGTAGATCCATGGAGCATGATGGAGATGAAGAACAAAGATTTGATCATGATGACTTTATGGAAAGCTTTCATGCAAACTTTTGGGGGGCATCTTTATCATCATCTTCATCTTGGATGAAAAAGACCAATAGCCAAAGAGGTTCACATAGAGCTCAGAAGGAATAGAAGCAGGATGTCTCTCATGGCTAGCATCGTCATTACAACAGCAAAATAAAGCTTTACAAGTTTTCCTTACTACACACACATCTCTGCGGGTGCACAAAGATAGGTATTGAACCCTCAAGCTCTAAACAAGAGGTAAATACTCTAACCACTAGCCTATATGAGCTTGTTGAAGGGATTTTGATGCTATTTTATAGGACGAATTTTGCCTGCTGTGCACAATAGAGAAACCTGAAAAGCATGAAAGATGGTGGGAAAGAGAGAATGAAAGAAAGAGATAGAGAGGGAGAAAGAGAAGAATTAGAGAGAGAAAGAAAGAGAAGGAAAACGAGAAGGAAATATAATGAAAGAACAAAATAAATGATGAGAAAGAGAGAAAACTAGAGAGATAGAGAAAGAAAAAAAGATGTAGAAAGAGATAGAGATAGAAACAAAGAAAAAAACTAGAGAGAGAGCAAGAGAAGGGAAGAGAGAAATGTAAAGAAAGATATATATATAGAGATAGAGAGAGAGAGAAGAAGGAGAATGAGATGAAGTAGAAAGAGAGAGAAGAGAAAGAGCAAGGTTAGCATACCTACCTTTACTAAAAGGGACATAACTCTGTCATTTGATGTTCTAATTGGATGATTCATTTGGGTATAGAGTGTAGACTCAAAGAGCTTTCAATGCATGGTTGGAATCTATGATTGGATAAGCTCAAAACCACATGTATAGAGCATTTGACTCTCTACATATCTCTTCAAGGAAAGATGTTGCCCACTCACCTAACTCTATTGTTTTGGCCATAACTTCCTCATAGAATATCAAAATCAAGAAATTCAAATTGATATGGATTTTGGACTTCAAGCCCCTATTGTAAATGGCCTACATGCCATGTTCTGACCATTTCAAGCCATCTCTACACAATATTTCATATTGTTGTTGGCTAGCAAGAAAATCTCTTTCGATTATTAGACTATCTAATTATGATAATTAGGAGTTCCCAATCACTTTTTAACCATTTGGGATAGGAATGAATTCATTTTCATACCTTTGTATCATATTTTTGCTCTCAAATATATTCATTTGAATACTTTTTGCATCAAATTTTATAATTTTGCATTGTATTCTCTTCCAATTTTATGAAACCAATATTGGAATGTGCATGAAATTTAGTTTTGATATGAATTCATCTATGCACATGAAGTTACACTAAGTTATGTTTATTCACAAAAGCATGCAAAGATTTTTGTTGTGTGTTTCAAGATCTTTGAGTAGGTATTGGAGTGAGAAAAGACACTATTATGAGGGCATGTAGTGCCCAACAACACATATTTGAAAAGTTTCTTATTTGTAGGATTTTGCTGCTAAGAAATTGGTTTGCTTACCACTACGCTGATGTCTACCATTATATTATTGTTATAATTTTCTTTTCGGGCCTCATTTTCCTAGGGAAGTACTATCAAAATTTTTATAGCCATATGGCATTATATGCCATGTGAGAACTAGGGTGATGTTGTGTTGCAAGAGAGAGGAAGTATTATGTGTGCAATATAGCTTAACTCATACAAAGTATTTGAAGTAGAGAAGAAGATGCATGAGTGGATGCATGCATACATAGATAATATGATTTCGAGAAAGGTGAAGTGCATGATGCATTTTTTATCCATAGAAGAGCATTTTTATGTATCACCATGATGTGTTAGGGTGAGCATGAAGTACATGATAGAAGTACCATTAAAAGGCTAATGTTTCCTTTTGAAAGTAAAATGTCAAAGATATACTCCTCAAGAACAATTAAAATGCATTTTTGTACACTAAGTCATGAGCACATGAATTGTTCTTCATGTGATTCTATGTACTTGATATAGAAGTTTATCCCGAGTCAGTACGAGAGTGATATAGTTATGATCATCAATACGAGTAATAAATGATTGTATGTGATTTATTGTGATGCGGTTAATAAATGTAGAAGAAGCACAATGACTAGAATGACATCCATAGATGATTTTTTGACGAAATGATTTGGATTCTTAATTGGTTTGCATTGCTCTAGATGATCATTATATACATGGATATGTCTCCATGTCATAGTCCATCAAAGAGAATGAATGAATATGTCTAAATCATAAGGACTAACATGTCTCCTCATTTTTAGGTTTTAAAAAATAATTAACTAGATAGTTAGTGAGGTAACAGCCTCATAGAGATTTGGATGCTGCTCATTCAGGGAATGCCCAGATTTATTGAAATTTGGAGAGCAATTAGCTCATAGGATTTTCTTTAATCTAACCAATTTTCAAGTAATTTGGGTATTTTTTACAAAGATCAAATGACCTCTACATTAGAAGTGCTATTAATAGTGCTAGAGGCCTGAAACAAGTGACATAGACCTGGTACAAAGCACATTTCTCTGCATTCATAGATCCCAATTGCATGGTTTTTATTGGCTGCATAAGCTTGATAGACCAACATTGTCTATAACAATTTTCAATAATTTTAGAGATCATTTGATAATTCAAATAATCTCTACACATGAAACTATAGCCTCTCGAATTTATGAAATGATCATAGACCATGTCACCTAGAGGTGATTGGTTCTCATAGCGCATTTACTCAAATGGGATGATTTTCCTTTCTAATATTAGATGAAAATTTCTAGATGGTGTGTACAAAATATCAAGAGGATATGTATTCCCAAGTAGGAGATATAAAGAAAAGAGTAAAAGTTAGCTTATGCAAATTTTTAAAATATTGTAGGTATAGAGGCTTAGTATTTTGGTCATTGTGAAAGCCTCAAATGTCCCAATACTATGCGTTTATAACAATAAAAGTAGATAGTAGTAGCTATATTCCAATAAAACAAGGTGGATTCAGTTCTTTTAGCTAAAGATCCACCTATTTACTTTCGTGTAACGTGGTTGGAAGAAGTTGGACAACAATTGGTAGGTCAAATGACCTATTCTTCTTAGAACAATTTTTGGTGCCCATTTGCAAAATAGAGGTACATGTGTCTACTAAACACATGGTTTTTTCATATTGGAACCAATTTCAAAACTTTTTGTTGGAGAACCTACTCTAGTATAGACCCCATGATATGCTCAAAATTCAAAGATTTTGGAATTTATCTTTATAGTTGGAGGATATTCAAAAACTACAGCAACATTGTTTATAGGCTCATCTAAGTGCGGGTGTAACAGAGATGAAATGATACATTTGAATGCGTATTTGATTGAATTTTAGATTGAAATTTCTTAAAACCAAACTAAATAAGTTTATCTAGATTTGGGCATAAAGAAAATCAAATTTGGAGTTTGTTTGATTAGTCTAAAGGCTTCAAGAAGATGACCTTGTACACTTCGAGAGTTGGTCATCAAGTGTTCGACCCTTCCAATGAAATGGTGATAAAACTTTGAGAAAATATCCAAATCAAGTGATTTTTTGGCCAAATTAAAGCTTTAGAGAAGTTATATAAGGCTGGAAAATTTTATACGTTTTCAAGTTAGTTAAAGTTAAGCTTTAATATGCTAATATTGAAAGTTGTTTATGTAGGAGATATTGTCAAAAGGAAAACATTTTCCACAACTTTTTTATGATTTCTTTTTTTGGCTATGGTGTGATCACCATGGGCTAGCCATGCACTAGATATGTGTTTATTGACCATTGATTTATGGTGATCATTTTTAGTAGGACAAAGGAGATTGTGTCGAAATTTTTCAAAAATATATGTAATGCCATGAGAGCATGGAACTGGAGAACTTTAGTAGTTGTTCTCTTTTCATATATTTTGGATTGATACAAGCTGTATAAATTCCAATTTCTTGTGAGTAAATATTTCACTCAAGTTGCATGAGTTGATATTTGATGCAAGCCGCATCCTTCAGAACTCTAGTTGAGTTGATGTTTCATATAACTTCTCATTTCTCTACTCAAGATGAGGCCCATGTTACAGATAGTTATGAGTGATAGAGTCATACAAATGACTCTATTCTTTCGATCGAGGGAAGGAAACACTTCAAGAACACTTCATGATTTGATTTTTATATTTATAGTTGTGAGTACTCACCGATTTATTCTTGTCTTTTTGAGAGAAGTGTCTGACCTTAGTCTCATACATGCATCTATGTGGGGTATAATGTTTGGTGGTATGGGACATATTAGACAATAGAGGGGCAGTTGAGACAGTCACTTTGAATGTGATTGCAAACCAAGGCAAGTCCTTAGGCTAGTAGCCTAGAAGAGAAAAGACAAGGTTTGCACATATGAACTATGAATAGGCAATTGCAATAAGAAGAAATTCATAGAGTGTGTACTACTCTATTTCATATGCCCGAGCATAGGCCATGGTTCATACATAGTGTGTATGAGGTGAGCTAGATGCTTAGCTTAGTGAGCTATGAGTGTGTACACATCTACTTACCATTTTTTAGTGTATTTAGTGGACTCATATTATGGTCCTCATTATATATGGGAGTGCTATATTATTGCAGTAGTTTACTAGAGATACCTCATTTCTTTTTAGGAATGATTTGATCATCGTGATGATGAGATGGTGGTCAGAGATAAAGGAATTTTTATCCACTTGAAACATCTTGCATTTTATTAGTGAGAAGGCGGTGGTAGTTCCACTAGTTGTTATATTTTTTTAGCATGTCTTCATTTGGCATGATGTACTTAGTTCTAGAGAGTGGGTTGACATTTACTTTGTATCGGAGATATTTTGATCCATAGTTTGGATTATTATATATCATAGATTGGCATTTTGTTCCATAATTTGGATCATTGATAGACTGACATCTTGGTCCATAGTCTAGACCATTGACAAATTGATATTTTAGATTCACAATTTGGATCAGGATGGGAATCTCTTGAGTTACATTTCGTTACAGTGAGTAAATCAAGCATATTTCCTTGATCTTAGAGATTAAGCACTACTCGGAAAAGATTTCCATTTTTTTTTAGTATTTTTTCGCAAAGATTGGGACATAGTCGATTGTTTTGGATGAGCATAGTACTATTTGTTTACTCTAGTGGAGTAAGTGATTTCTCATGATTATACCATATGAAAAGCTATCAGGGGGTATTTGAGGGAGACAAGGGCCAAGATACCAATGTCTATATAGGTGACAAGCTGTCACAAGTTAGTCGTCAAGGTCTAGGCATAGAGAGTCCGAGGATATTCCGAGAACTTATGCTGCACATATATGGACTCATAGGGCCTTAGAGGGATTCCTATAATATGCCTAAGGCAAGGAGTATTATTTATTGGTGGAAATGCTAGGTAGGAAGCACATAGATTAGTTCTCTACTTTTTGAGCATCTATTATTTCAGAAACCTGGGACACTATACTCTTATTATTTGGAATCACATATTTTTATTCCCAAGTCTATAGCTCCTTCTATATCATTGAGGACAATGATCTTTAGAAAGATGAGAGAGTGTTATATTTTAGAGATGTACATCCCTAGAGGAATGAGAAATTCCTTGCTCGGGGGATAGCCAAGGCCAAAAGCTAGAGAGTTCATATGAGGTACCTACTCATGATGGCAAGATGAGTAGAGGGACTTTAGAGAGAGCTCTAGATGGTGACTAGGCAAGGGCTATAAATAGGGTGGAGGTAAGTCTGAGGCATGTCATTGTTGACTTCTCACATTCCATGGTAGAAGCCATCTTGTGTGTGATCTTATGGGGCTATTGCTACTTGATTCTAGCCAAAAGATTTCTATAAAACTATAAACTTTCATACTTGCTAGTCATTCCAACAAATGCTCAGTAATACAAAGTGCATAGCTATCTCTAACTATGGCTACATTACCTAGTTAAGAGCTAATAAAAATCCATAATTTCTGATTCTTTTTTGCCACTTAACAATTATGGCGATACCCATTCAATATGCTCAATTTCATAAATGAGTCTGACCTCTTTCAATTGTTCACTTTCTTCTTGTATTTTAGCAACATAGGTATCAATATACATGTAAGTGTTTTTTGTTTTATGGCTTTATCCATTGGTGCCATATGGATTTTATCTAAACAAATGTCTAGTTCTACACCTTTCAATCTTGTGTATGTCTATGTGAACAAGTCCCTATATTTTCTTAGGAGACTTATTAACACTTTTTGCTCTTTTGAGCTTAAATCCATTTGTGCATCTTTCCTCATGATCCTCAATTGTCATAATTATTTTCGTTGTCACTCCTTTGTTGTCATTAGCTTCTCCCATTAGGGCTTCTTTTTTTGGCATCCTCAATAGGATTTCTCTATCCTCAATATCCTAGTTCCTAACATTATGTGGAATCATAAACAATGATCCCTCCTCTACCTAACAGGGTTTCTAAATTTTCTATTTTTCCTTCCTTTCTTGTACCTCATTGACTATGCATAATATGTTTTTGGGTGCATTGTGCTCTTGTTTATTTGCTTCCATAACATACAAATATTCCTCCTTTCATTCAGAGATAGATTCTATCACTAAGGATGCTTAATACTCTTCATCCTTGATAGGTTAACACATGAACAAGTATACGTCATAGCCATCTTCATTACTATGGGGGGTCCATTTATCCTCATTTACTACTTTTCCCATATCTGCTAGGATTTTTCCCAACCCTGAGGCGTGAATCCCTCATCAAGGAATACCATCAGTGCAAATATTGGGTCTTGAAGAGGTCTATTGTTGTGAGAGCTGCCTGATCCTATCCTCTCTAATCTCATCCCATATTCGTCAGCTACATTACATATCCACTTATGTGTATCTTCACCAATCCAAGATGAGTCAAAAAAAGTTCATTAATTGTATTGATGTAGAGTCCTATTGTATCTTGAGGATATGACTCATGGTTCTTTCCAAAATCTATAAAAACTTTATGCTCAGAATCCTCACCACAAGTGGTGAGAGTAATCCCTTTCCTCAATCCTAATGGATGCTGAATATGACCATATGCCATGTGAATCTTGTTCCATGTAGGTCACAAAGAGTGTTTCCTTGAACACATCCATAACAATGTTGTAGAAATGGCAACACCTATGCATGATTCTATGATGGCATTGGTAGTGTGCACTTGGTGGTTCATGGGAAGATACGCATTACCATATTCACCTTTGCTCATGTCTCTTATCTTATCTATCGAGATATTGGGTAATTTCCTTTTGAATCCTTGCTTTTAGTGGGAGAAATCACATTCAAGGACTTTATTTTCCACCTATTTCCACAAGTCTAGTTTCACTTTTAGAAGCTCTTCTAGGATGAGATTGCATTGCACCTTAGTGTTCTTTACTATCTCCATGGAGTCTTGGATATGATGGAGTCTTCATTGCTCACTAAGACCATATGGGTTCATAATTACATTGATCTAGATTCCCATGGGCCCACAAAATGTGTTAACCCTTGTAGGGATTTTAGATTTAGAATCTAATCCATCTTCTAATTGTGGTTCTAACTAGTCTCCATAGAGAGATAGAATAAGTTGGAGAAATTGATCTTATGGTTCATCTATTTCCTAAATTGTTGGGTGAGGGGGGGTTCTCTTGTTCTTTGACCCACTTTTCGTGTTGTATTTACCACAATGCCTCTTGAGAGTACTTGGTGATGGAGGGAGGATTTCCACACTCTACTTAGTTGGGAACATAATATTCAATTTGGTACAATATTCCTCTCTCATTTTCCAAGGAGCCTTTAGTGGCACATTTTAATGCATTACCTAGGTATTTAGGGCAATAAAAAAAGAGATGTTCTTTGCCACAATCTAAACAAAACCGTTGAATCATAATGCATTGAGGTTGCCTGGAAGATAGATTATTTGTACATTCACGTACAAAATGATCACCTTGACATCTAAATCATGGTCCTCAAGGAGTCTTTTGCCTAGCTTTCCTCATCTAGGACTTAGGATTTGGATTCATATACATGGGATTTTTAGAATCTTGTTCCCAATTGAACTCTATGGAGGGGCTTCATATTGATAAGACTTTGGATGCTTGGGTGACTCAATATAATAAGTGGATACATTATTGCCATGTGATGAGTCAAAGCTATTGGCATTAGGATCATTATGTGTTATCAAGGATGATGTAGGTTCTAATCCTCTATCTTGATTTTATTACATCATTGCATGCTTCACAAAGACCACATTTGCAAAGGGTGGTGGTTTCTTTAATAAGAGTCATTTAGGTGTTGGTTGGGATCCATAAGGTTGTTGATATTTTTGTGGTGAGCTATACTATTCTTTTGGCAGATATTGGTGTTGAAATCTATACAATTGTTGATAGATTTGCCTACCTACTTGTTTGTTGTAGGGACAATCTTGAACTAAGAGGTTGGTGTACTCTCCTTCTACTTTACAATAACATGATCATGGTGTTGGCATATTTTGTACTTGCACAAGATATGCATTTTCCATGTGATCACCTCTCCAAGTATAGCAATACTTCATTATGATCACTCTTTTGGTTTGCCTATTTCAAAGGTTTCCTCATAGCTTTTGAGCAACCAATTCTATGATCTCTTTCACCAATGAATAAGGTTTTGAAATTATATTATCCAAATAATTTGATCCCTTGTAGAGTTTTGAGAGCTCTAGTCACTGTCCTTGATTTTTCTTAATGTCAACACACTACATAACACACTAATCTAGGGTATTTGGCTCTTTTCGATAAACATATGACCTAATACTTTGACTTATAAATTTTTCTACAAACAAGGAAACTTGCTTGACCTAAGTAGGTAAATTAGGGGGTGGGACATCTTTTAATGTACTATTTGAAACTACATCCTTGTAGCCACATTATTTCTTTGGGGGTCTATTTGAATCTATGAATCAAGGAATATGTATTTTTCTTGATTCCACTATTTGAAAGCTCAATGGTCCTAAGGAGAATCATATTGTTCAATTTAAGACTGATTTGCTCACCTCTTTTAAGACATCAAGATTTGGGAATTCGCATCATTATTTGGGTATTTAGTTTATGCAAGTTGATGAGGGAACAAATTTTTCTTAAACAAAATATATGGACACATCATTAAGAAATTTTGGCTTTGAAGATTGCGAACCTATTGCCACTCCCATGGAAATAGGTTTATGAATGATTCTTCATGATGTTGGAGATGCTTGATTTGCTTATGCATGACTTGGCTTAATATTTAGCTTTCTATCTCTCAAGTGAATAGGTTAATGCATTGCCCAAGAGTGAAGCATTGGCAGGTCGTCAAGCACATCTTTTTCTACTTGAGTGGTACCCAATACTTGGATTCCTTTGTCCAAAGGTGGATCATTATGACCATGTTTACATGATTTTTGTACCTCAAACTAGGATGGTCTCTATGATACTCATATTTCCACTAATGGCCTTTACTTCTTGCTTGTTAACTTATGCATATCTTGCTTGAGCAAGAACTAGCCTACCATAAACACTTCAAGTTTTGAGGCGGAGTATAGGGTAACTTTCACTGTCAGTATTGAGTATGTGTGGCTAAGATCTCTTTTGACTAATTTAAATCATGGCCAGTATCTTGCCACCACCATCTTCACTTGCTAATACATTCTTTATTGTGTTGTGCTCCAACCTTCTTCTTCTTCTTCATTGTGTTGTTTGTATGTTTTTTTACACCTTCAACTAGAACACTGTGGCAGTCATATAGAGTGACTTTTGCCTCTTTTTCTATGAGAGACTTCATGTGTTGGTTTCCTTTGTTCATGATAGTAAACTAGAAGGATTCAATTCATAATGTTGATTCTCACTACCTTATACACGCATTGAAAATTATGGGAGTCTCTTCATTCCTACCTTTCCAAAACCAAGTGTTTACTATGTGCTATCATAATTCTATAGTCGGTACCTATGTGTCATCATAATTTTACATTGTCTGCTAATTTTTCATAGTTTTCATATTGGCCTTTAGTGGGAGGTTGTTATTTTGAACGTCCATTTGAAAGGACGAATGGTCACTATGGTAATTTATCTAGATAAAAATGAACTTCTTTGGGAGAATAGTTCTTTTTAGCTTAATTCTATATCTTTTGATATGATGGAAAACATGGGTATGATATAGAGGTATTTTCATTCATTTTGACAAAGTTATCTTACGTCCCAAAGTCAGGGACGAGGTATCTTGCCAAGTGACTCAAAAGCTAGTTTTCTCTTGTGTAAATGCATTTGGTGGATATTTGATCTCATATATTGCTCATTCCTATATATTTTCTTTTGGATAGGAGGAGAGAACATGAGATTGTTATTTGCTTCCATGAGTGTGCCCCTTCCTTCTTATGGATTTGATGGTTGCTATGGAGTCAAAAAATGATGTTATTATCAAGATGTTTTTGATAGTTGCTATGCAGTTAGAATATGATGTTTCTGATGGTTCTTATGCAATTAGAATGTGATGCTACTAAGTGTTCTTCATAATGTTAAAGATGCTTGATTCACCTATGCATAACTCGACCTAATATATAGATTTTTATTTCTTCATTGAGCATGTTAATGCATTGTCGAGGTGCAAAACATTGTAATGTGGTTAAGCCCATCTTTTGCTACTTGAGTGTTATGTAGCTGCATGGATTGGTTTATCCCAGGGGGAACATCATGACCATGTTTACATCCTTTTTTTCTAGCTCAGAGACATTATGACATTCATGTGTCCACTAGTGGTCTTCACTTCATGCTCAATAACTTACTTACACATATTTTGGTTGAAGAAGAAGTAGCCTACTCTAACCACTTCTAGATTTGATCAGGCGGAGTATCGGGCAACTTTCATAGTGATTGTCGAGAGAGTATGTGTGTGTGTGTTTCTGTGGCCAAGATCTATTTTGAATGATTTGGGTGTTGGCCAGTCTTTTCCCACTACCATCTTCAATTGATACTACATTCTATATTGTGTTGTGCTCCAAGCCTCTTCTTGTTCCTTGTGTTCCTCGCGTGCTTCCATAGATGTGGGGTCATGGACACTGAATTTCTCCTACTCATTTAACAGAGAGAGCTTAGCTATTAGGCTACAACTATCAAAAGTGCATGTATTGTTCTATTAAGGAACTAAAGAACTGCCATATGGGTGTCGAGCAGCAACTTTTAGTATAATAACAAACAAAAATAAACCATGAGATATTGTGACCGTCGGACTGAGAGAATAGAGTGCGGGCTTTTCTTGGCATGAGTGTCATAGTTGGATCTCCACTCCCTTGATTGTGGGTGTCCACTAGTCCATTCCAAGTGCATGGGTGGTTTATTTGTGTGAATTGGCATGTTGAAGACCCTGAATGGTTGTTCCTACCCTGATTGGGAGGTCAAAATAGCATGAGTTTTTTGCAAAGATCATGTAGAAAGAGTTCAGATGAGGCATCCTTTTCTCCTTCTCCACGAAAAGGATTTCCCTGGCAGCTTTGATGCCAATGTTGTGAACTTGTTCTAGAAACAAGAAAAGCAAAGCTGAATTTCCCATCTCTTTAGATAGCTTATAGATTCCAACACTTATAGTCTTAAGCTAGCTAGTGTTAGCATGTGCATATTTAGGCATATCTAGAGACATATTCTACTCTTCTAGAGTCTTTTGTGTCATAACTCTACCATATGTGTCACTTCAGTCGATGTAACTCAAAAGCTAACTCAGGTGGACGCTTATAGAAAGATCTAGAGAAGTGTTGGCAAAACACTCTCCCCGATGCACCTGCCTAGACCAAAGACCTTCACCTTCACTTCAGATGGACTTAGCCACTAGGCTAGAGCTGATTTCTTTTCTGTGAACCTAGAAGAATCTGAAATGGACTTCGTATTAAACCTTACCATGATACTTTATAACTGTTTAGCTAGGGGCATGGTTCATTTTGGCAATGAAACCTAGACCATGATTGCATTGATTACAGTTCACATAGAACACTCTTTGGGATTTGGGGGATCCCATGGGCACTAGCCCCCTTCTCTTGTACTTTTCTTTTAATTAATTCAAGTCGGGGAGAGTAGGCTAAGGCCGAACTTCCTTTATTAAAAAAAAAACAAGAATTTCACTCCTCGCACATAAGAAGAGCTGAAAGGGTTTGCATACGTTGCTACAAAATGAGTGAGTGACATGTTCTATGAATGGTTTTTCCCACCAAACAAATGAGTGATCTATAAGAACATCATCTTTTAGTTGATATATTTTGTAGGTATATTTATTCGACAAACGCACGTAAATGCTCGCTCGCTCGCTCGGTTTCCGACTTGTAAATCCCTCCCAAAGTTTATGTTTCTTAAGAAGCCTTAAAAACCCCCCGCTTCTCCTTTACAAGCGCACATTCTCAATCAATCCTAAAATGCTTGTACGCTTCTCTTCTCCTTTGAGAGCAGCCCGTCAGCCACCATCAACACAAACGAAGATGCAGCCACTCCGTTGGGGCACAAAAGCACAGAGATCCTTCCGGGCGCACGAGCGCAACACAGCAGACGTCGCTCCGGATGCGAAGCAACCTCCTCCTGAGGCACGTGTTCCATCCACACTCCAAGAAGCTTCATCCAAACAGGTGCTACCTGTTAGGATAACATTGAAACAGGGTCTACCTCTTACAATAAAGCTGAAGATGGGGGGTTGCCCTTTGAAGGAGCCCCAAGGCAGCGCTACCACTACTCATCCTCCTCCTACTAGGGCCGACCAAGCTGCTTACACTGATGAAGACGTTGAAGCAGGCATGCGTGCCCATGATATGAAATGCAGGAGATTATGGCGTGCTTTAGCACTCCTTCTGAAAGCGGAAATAAGTCGTCTTCGACAGGAGAAACAAGCAGAAGACACAAAGAAGCTCGGAGTTGTCCGCATAGAAGCACCCCCACGCAGAAAGAGTATTGTCATTCCCTTTTCAACCTACGCTAAAATACCTCCCCTTCGTGAAGGCTTGCCATCGCCCAAGCGGCTTGTGTTTTACTACAGAAAACACAGGAAAAGAGACTTGCCATCGATGTCTGCTGACGGCCCAGCGCGCAAGCGTCAGAGAGTATTGTCAGGTGTGTCGGAAGATCCCGCCACTTATGAGTGGGGATTGGCATGTGATGGCTCATTGCAGAAAAGGCTGGAGGACTTGGAAGTACTCCATTCCAAGCTGGCGATCAAAAGGCAGAAGCGCAATGGGCGTCCGAGTGTGAAGAACTTCTGTAAATTACCCTCTTATCATCAGCAGCAGCGTCGTCTTGCAGATTATACCCCCTCTTTGCCGCCCATCGCTGAAGTAATGAACGACGAAAATGAAGATGTGCCTTCCTGTTGTTGACAACAGAAGACGTTTCATCTCTGTCAAAAATTATTATATGTTGTACATTATCGAGGAAATTTCATTTTCTGCTCTCTTGTGATTTTGTTGTATCCTATCCTGACTCTCGAGATGATGAGAGGCTCCAATTTTTTTTTAAGGAGGACATTGATATACAGTGTCTATGATTCCAACCCATATTTGAAATGAAGAAAATTTTTCATCGGCTCCCTGAAGGCTGCTACTGACATAATGATGCTTTCATGATGATCCATATTTTGAGTACCAATTCACATTGATTTGTCGTCGATATTTCAGACATCATGATGTGGTGATAATGAGAAATTTTTTTTGGCATGTTCTCTCTCTCTCTGTCTCTGCAAAAGAAGTATATCTGTAGCCACACAGAAATCCAGGATTGCGGAAGTAAAGAGACAGAAATATTTAAGTAAACATGAGAAAGAAGAGTTGTATTAAAAGGAATAAGAATAGGTTAGAGATACATTTAGGATCCCTCCATTTGTAAAATTAGGAAACAAATGTTTTCATGTTTCATGGATCCATTAACGTTTTAGCATAATGTAGGAATAGTATTATGATGAGCTTTTGTGAATCTTAACATCCTAAGGATAATGGGTGTATAATACAAAACTACACAACTACGAACTATTGTATGAGGGTTCTAAGTAAATATATAAATGAGGATAATGTGAAAACACTCCCCCTCAACTCCCAACATCTAGGTACTTCATTCCTAAGCATGGGTTCAAGTGTTATGGCATTATTCCATCCAATGCTATGGTCAACATATTTGGATATTTGTCCCTTGTACAAACAGGCTCTACCTTTACATCCTCTCACGTGAATTTTCATTCTCATAAAGTGATAATGCCCATCTATATATTTAGACCTTTCATGGAAAACAAGGTTTTTATGCTCCCACAAAAGATACATCCTTGCTTACCTTAGAAATCAAGATGAATAAACAATTTCTCGAGCCACATAAGCTCACTAGAGACTTGTATTAAGTGTGTATACTCAACTTGAGATGG
Organism: Ceratopteris richardii; assembly: GCA_020310875.1. Classification (NCBI taxonomy): domain Eukaryota; kingdom Viridiplantae; phylum Streptophyta; class Polypodiopsida; order Polypodiales; family Pteridaceae; genus Ceratopteris; species Ceratopteris richardii. Next base: position 85,923,218 of record CM035408.1, on the reverse strand, counting down.
TGTTCTTCCCTTTCATGATGACATATCATCAGTGCTCCTCTTTTCATCCTTCAAACTTTCCCAATGATTTTCAAAATAGGCTTCTATATGTAATCCATCATCAAATCCATCATTCATAGTTCGTTGGAGGCATCGAAATACTATATATTCGTGCATAAGTTGATATAAAAAAATAACATGTGCAATATCAAATCGTGTAATTGCAGCTTACAAGACAGATCCAACAGTTGACCTGCAAATGTTCACATCCTACATTTCCACTCCTTCTTGACCACTCACTTGAACATCCCTCATGACCACTTAACTCCTTATTAACCTCTAATGGATCTGAAATCAACTTGCAATCACACAAGCCATACTTTTTCAAGGGATCTACAATTGTTTTTCTTTGCATCAAATACCTACCTTCTTCTTTTTACAATATATTATTTCAAAGGAATCACTTTAATATCCCTAAATAAGATATCTTTAACTCACATCTAAAGCTACCTCTTTATGTCCTTGATGTTGGCTATCTCATCCCCTAAATGACCGAATCATATATATATATATATATATATATATATATATATATATATATATATATATATATATATATATATATATATATATATATATATATATATATATATATATATATATATATATACATACATACATATATATATATATATATATATATATATATATATATATATATATATATATATATATATATATATATACATATATATATATATATATATATATATATATATATATATATATATATATATATATATATATATATATATATATGTATGTATATATATATATATATATATATATATATATATATATATATATATATATATATATATATATATATATATATATATATTGGTATTTATTTATATACAGACACACACACATATATATATATTGGTGTGTCGCTCTCTCTCTCTCTCTCTAACACCCCACCATCCCCTCCACCTGCCAGCCCCCTCACCCCGCCAGCCCCCTCACCCCGCCAGCCCCTCCACCCGCCACTCCCTCCCCCCACCATGCCTCAGCCCCATTTGTGTCCCCTCTCTCTCTCTCTCTCTCTCTCTCTCTCTCTCTCTCTCTCTCTCTCTCTCTCTCTCTCTCTCTCTCTCTCTCTCTCTCTCTCTCTATTCTCCTCTCTCTCTCTTCCCACGCCTCCCCCCGTTGACCCCGCCCCTCACCCCCGCTGACCCCGCCCCCGCCTTCCCCCTCACCCATCTCTCTCTCCCTCTCTCTCTCTTTCCCCACCCCACACCCCCGTTGACCCACACCGCTGACCCCCTCAGCCCCCCCTGCGTAACCCCCTCTCTCTCTTTCTCTCTCTCTCAATCTCTCTCTCTCTCTCTCTCTCTCTCTCTCTCTCTCTCTCTCTCTCTCTCTCTCTCTCTCTCTCTCTCTCTCTCTCTCTCTCTCTCTCTCTCTCTCTCTCTCTCTCTCCCTCTCTCTCTCTTCCCCCGCCTCCCCCCGTTGACCCCGCCCTCACCCCCACTGACCCCGCCCCCACCTTCCCCCTCAGCCCCCCCCCCTCTCTCTCTCTCTCTCTCTCTCTCTCTCTCTCTCTCTCTCTCTCTCTCTCTCTCTCTCTCTCTCTCTCTCTCTCTCTCTCTCTCTCTCTCTCTCTCTCTCCCTGCCCCAAACCCCCCACTGACCCACACCGCTGACCCCCTTAGCCCCCCCCCCCCCCCCCCCGCGTACCCCCTCTCTCTCTCTCTCTCTCTCTCTCTCTCTCTCTCTCTCTCTCTCTCCCCGTCTCTCTCTCCCTCTCTCTCTCTCTTCCCTCGTCTCCCCCCATTGACCCTGCCCCTCACCCGTGCTGACCCCGCCCGCGCCTTCCCCCTCAGCCCCCTCTCTCTCTCTCTCTTCCCCTGCCCCACACCCCTTGCTGACCCACACCGTTGACCCCCTCAGCCCCCCCCACGTAGCCCCCCTCTCTCTCTCTCTCCCTCTCTCTCTCTCTCCCTCTCTCTCTCTCTCCCTCTATTTCTCTCTCTCTCCCTCTCTCTCTCTTCCCCCGCCTCCCCCGTTGACCCCGCCCCTCACCCCTGTTGACCCCGCCCTCGCCTTCCCCTTTAGCCCCCTCTCTCTCTCTCTGTCTCTCTCTCTCTCTCTCTCTCTCTCTCTCTCTCTCTCTCTCTCTCTCTCTCTCTCTCTCTCTCTCTCTCTCTCTCTCTCTCTCTATCTCTCTCCCCCCCCCCGCCCCACACCCCCTACTGACCCACACCGCTGACCCCCTCAGCCCCCCCGCGTACCCCCTCCCTCTCTCTCTCTCTCTCTCTCTCCCTCTCTCTCTCTCTCCCTCTCTCCCTGTCTCCCTCTCTCTCTCTCTCCCTCTCTCTCTCTTCCCCCTGCACCCCCGCATCCCATTGCTCCCGCCACCCCCTCCCCTCAGCCTCTCCCTCTCTTCCCCCTCCACCCCCGCATCCCACTACCCCCCACCCCTCCCCTTAGCCTCTCTCTCTCTTCCCCCTCCACCCCCGCATCCCACTGCCCCCGCCACCCCCTCCCCTTAGCCTCTCTCTCTCTCTCTTCCCCCTCCACCCCCGCATCCCACTGCCCCGGCCACCCCCTCCCCTCTGCCTCTCTCTCTATTCCCCCTCCACCCTTGCATCCCACTACCCCCCGCCACCCCCTCCCCTCAACCTCTCTCTCTCTTCCCCCTCCACCCCGGCATCCCATTGCCCCTGGCACCCCCTCCCCTCAGCCTCTCTTTCTCTTCCCCCTCCACCCCCGCATCCTTTTGCCCCCGCCACCCCCTCCCCTCAATCTCTCTCTCTCACACACACAGAGTGCGGGATCAGAATGGGAGCCGACACCTATATGCATGAAGGATTACAAGAAATGCTTTAGATTCTTCTTTAGCTGATTTGTAAACTACTAAGCAAGTGAACCATATGAAGGAAGCTATGATGATATGGAGAACATCTCAGCCATTAGATCTCATTAAACGATTCAATGAGAGTCAAGAAGAGTACGTGGTAAAAAGTGGAAGTGGAAAAAATGGTGCCGCCAACCATTCATGACGACTACCTAATTTTGAGGAACCAATTGAAGATTGGTGGCATATTTGATCTACCCCTCCAATTTTGGGCAATCAATCGGTGCATGATCAGTGGACGTGAGTCGGCAAGGCCCTTTTTGCCTATTGGAAACATATAAAAGCAATGGACTTTGATCATTTTGGATACATTCAGATACACCCATATACTTACATGCGTACAGGGGTCCTCTTTGGCTCTCTATGGTTATAAGCCTACTGTAGGAAGTCACTCTCTAGTGTGGATACAGAGCGTGGGCTTCCCAGTGTAGGGCTAATAGCACTATAATGTGAAGAGAGTGGCCTGGCCTGGTCTTTCAGTGTGAGTCAGTGGTATTTTTATGCTGCTTTCCTTAGAGAAATTCTTCAGACTTTGTATTGATCAGGGTTAATCTGCATCTAGCTGTGATCATTGTATGGATTGAACGAATCTCTTGTAATGAATGTGTTTAGTTCTAGAGTGGCATGCTAGCCCAGAGCATCAACATTAGAGCATTTCTCTTGCCTATGTTGTAATCATCTATTCAAACTAAGGAGTGACTGGTCTTCCTTCATTGTTAGTTGTCATTTATATTTTCTTGAGTATTCACAACTCTATGCAAGTATTGATCTTCCTGCTCACAGAAGTGTTGAAGGGTATATTTCCCTAAGGAGAACCTCCCTTGAGTAGGTGAGGTACTGGAGTGCTTGCTGCATGCTCCTGTTAAAAGTAGATACCCCAGTACCTCCTCTACAGTTTGGCACGCACGATGGGACCCTTGTATTTTTGTGATAAGCCTTAAGGATAATAATTAGTCCTCTTTTTTAGTATTTTTGCCCTATTGCATTTGCGAATAAGTACATGACCCATACGCGAGCAGATAAGGAGCCTCTTCGTGTACGAAGGAGCTTAAGAAGTCAGCTATATCTTCGACGAGTGAACCTACCTCCCCTCTACCCTCCTTGAATTTATCTATTGATTTGGGTGCAACACCACTGTCAAAGGAGAAACATAGGAGAACATTAGACTTCTCCTCAAATACGTCAAAAGAAACACCAGTGCAAAAGGAGGATCTCTCTCATCTACTCTCCAGACTCAATATCAAGTTCCCTACCTTCAAGGGACAAGCTTATGAGGATGCTGATGACCATGTGAGGAGGTTCATCTCCTTATGCCGTGGACGAGGTTTGCAGAATAGAGAAGATGCAATGTTGGCACGATTCCCATCCACATTGGAAGGTCTTGCAGACAAATGGTACAGTCAATATGCAGATGGACATTTTGCTACATGGGAGGCTTTGAAGATGGCATTCTCACAGACATTTCGACCGAGTGGCTCCTCCGAAAGAGCTCTAGATCAGCTAGAGAGCTTAAGGCTGATACCAGGTGAATCTTTTCATGAACTTCACACTAGGACAAAAACACTTGTTGCACGTCTTCCACATGTTCCAGGTGATGTCTTGGTTAAAAAATGGATAGAGTAAGCTTTGCCCAAGTCATCTCAGCAGAAGTTACGTGAGTCTCTTAGATTGGATGCAACCCTCAATGATTTTTTTGCAGCAGCATCACGCATTGAAGAAGCTAGGCAACATTTTGAAGGGGATACACAACCAAATTATGTTGCAGAACTAGACCCTATTGGGCAACTAAGGAAGGAACTGGAGGCATTAAGAATGCAAGAAAATCAACAAGAAGAGAAGGTTTTGCCACTGCTACGTCGCACTGATGATGAAGTAGCCCAACTTTGCCATGAGCTTGAAGATTTGCGGACCACTCAGGATATAAGAAGGCAGATTTGGTGCACAATATGTAACAACAATGGGCATTCCAATGCTAATTGTCCTAACAAGGTAAGCTGTCAATTTTGTGGAAAGGATGGTCATGAAGCTAGAGACTGTTACTACCTCAAGGGTACACAACAATGAGGTAACTCTCAAGCTTTGGATTCATATTATGCTAGTACTTCAAATGCACCTAATAGAGAGGATAACAGATCAGTGAAGCCCAGATATAATAGGCCTTTGATGTGCTACCGTTGTGGTGAATATGGCCATATGCAAAAGAGGTGTTCCCTTCCAGAAGATGCACCTCCTTATGAGCATTGTCTCGAGGCTAAGGATCACTACACCAAAGATTGCCCAAGAAGTCGTCCTGCTCCAATCCACATGATTGCAGTCTCTCCACAAGAAGAAGGTATGACCACTCAGTCTTATGCTGTTTCATCTTCTTCAATGCGCATGATGACTAGAGCCACACAAGCAGCAACGATCCATAGAGAGGAACAACAAGGATTCCACGATAAAGAGGAGGAAAAGAAGTCAGGGTGGAAGGGCCAAGTAGAAATTGAAGGAGCTTATGAAAGGATGGCTACTTCATTAAGGGACCAACCAACAAGTCTGCAAGCAGACCCAGAGGAGGTAAACATTGAGCAGATTTTGAATGGCATTCATCACAAGGTTAGTCTATACGAACTTATAAGGATGGATTCAAAAATAAGAAGTGCATTATTGAAGATTATACACTCTGCTCACTTAATCCAATCACCCAGTATAGATGGTTTCATGGTTGATTTTCCCCCTGCACCATTGGCAGACTACCAAAGGTCAAGATTATCTGTTTGTATAAAGGATGAAGCTCTTAGAGGCGTGATCATAGATGGAGGCTCTGGTATCAATTTGATGCCAGATTTCACAATGAAGAAACTGAATTTGAATCCCACCAAGATGACACCATTCACAGTTACACTAAGATCAACATCGGGTTGCGCCTCTTGGCATTATTGAAAAGGTACTGATGATAGTACAGGGTTGTCACTTTGTTCTAGATTTTGTTGATATTGCACTTCCACAGGAGACTTCTTACCCTTTACTCCTCGGGAGGCCTTGGTTGAGGCAAGAAAAAGCTTTGCAGGATTGGGGGAAAAACAAACTATGAATTTCGACAAGCACCAATAGCCAACTGCAACTACAATTGGAAGGATTCGACTCAGGAAAAACTATTGGGTATACTGTGGGCACTCAGGTAATGCCCTCTCTACCCCAAGAAGAAGGTACATTATTGAATTGGATGATGGAAAGTGCAGAATGTTGCACGGTGGAAATCAACGAAATAGAGGAAGAAGTTGCGGATGAAGGAGTTGCAAGAAAAGGCCATGAGGTTCACAAGGAATTGAAGAATGACAGCTTGCACGGGATTACGAATGTTGAAGGGGCAACAACTATAGAGGTTTCAGAATAGGAAGGTTATGAGCCTGAACGCAAAGAAGATCTCCCCTTTTTGGATATACCTCAAGGATGGACTAGAGAACATATTACAGAATATAAGTTAAAGTCCACTCCTGCATATAGTGGAGATGATTTCTCAAACAAGATTAGTCCTGAAACACTGGTTCAAGAAGTAAATATAGGGGATGAAGAGAACCCTCAAGTAGTCCACTTGGCCTCTTGGCTATGGCATTATCCTCCTTTACTACAGATGGTAACTTCCTTACTTTTTGCTTACAAAAATGTCTTTGCATGGTCTTACAAAGATCTAACTGGGATACCAGAGGAGCTCGGATTACATCGGATACCCTTAGTTGAGGGAGCCGCGCCTGCAAGAAGTAGGCCAGATTGACTCAATCCGAAGAATGCAGAGGTGGTAAAGTTGGAAGTTACAAAACTAGAAGAAGCAGGTATAATTGTTCCAGTAGAACATTCAAGGTGGCTTTCTTCTATGGTTATGGTACCCAAGGAAAATAGTGGAAAAATAAGAGTTTGCGTTGATTTTCGTGCCTTAAATAAAGTGACTGTTCAAGATGGATTTCCTCAGCCCTTTTCAGAGCAAGTGTTTGAGGAAGTAGCTGGTCACACTCTATATAGCTTCTTGGATGGTTTTAGTGGCTACAATCAGATAGTGATCCATCCTGATGATAGGGACAAAATAGCCTTTGTTACTCCATGGGGCACTTATGTTTATACTCGCATGGATTTTGGTTTGAAGAATGCACCAGCTTCATTCAATAGAACAATGTATCTAATATTGGGCAAATGGTTGACAACCTTTCTATGCATTTTCATGGATGACTTTTCAGTATTTTCAGGCATAGATAGAAGAGCAACAGTTCAAGATTTCCATGACCATTTGGAAAATCTAAAAGAAATCTTTGAGCAATGTCTTAGAACATGTTTGAAGTTAAATCCTGCTAAATGTCACTTTTTGGTCACTAAGGGCACTCTTCTCGGTCACATAGTATCTGCTGAAGGGATAACAGTGGATCTTGCGAAGGTTAGTGCTATCCTTTCCATGCCTATTCCACAAAGCCCAAAGGAAGTGCAAAGTTTTTTGGGCCATGCAGAATACCATAGAAGATTCATACGAATGTATTCAGAAATAGCTAAGCCCTTATCAAGGCTTACCAGTAAAAAGGTCCCTTTCTCATGGAGTGTTGAAGCTGATAAAGCATTTTGTGAGCTGAAAATGAGGTTATGTACTGCTCCGCTTTTAAGTGTTCCTAACTGGTCATTGGAGTTTCATGTGCATACAGATGCTAGTCTTCATGCTTTTGGTGCAGTTCTAGCTCAACCATCATCACACAAGGTTGATAGACCTATCTCTTATGCCAGCAAACTACTCAACCAAGCAGAAAGGAATTACAGTACAATAGAAAGGGAAGGTTTGGCTATTGTATTTCCTCTTCAGAAGTTTCGGCATTACCTTCTTGGTGTACATTTTATAGTCATATCTGACCATCAGCCTTTGAAGTACTTGATAAACAAGCCTAGAGTGGCTGGAAGGATTTGGAGATGGTTACTCATGTTTCAAGAATTTAACTTTGATATTCACATTAAGCCAGGAAGAGAGCACTACATGGCAGATCAAGTATCCAGGAATGCAATGAGCGAGAAGGCAACAGGTATTAATGATGAGCTGGTGGATAGTGATCTCTTCCTAGTAGCAATTCAGACTGATTGGTATAATGGAATTCTCCATTTTCTCACTACTAGAAAACTTCCAGAACACTTGACACCTATAGAAAAGAGAAGATTGCTTCTCAAGGCCAAAGCATATTCACTTATAAATGGAATTTTATATAAATACTGTGAGGATGATATCTTGAGAAAGTGTGTCTATCCAGAGGAGGTAAATCTTTTACTAGAAGCTGCACACAGCGAAGGACATCTAAAGGGGGAAGAATTGGCTCACAGAATCATCCACAAAGGACTATGGTAGCCTCATATTTACAAGGATGTGATCAAGTTTGCTAAAGAATGCTACATCTGCCAGAGGTGTGCTCCTACGCCAACCAGATTTAATTTCCAACCATTAGTCATATCGACAGGATGGATCCCATTTGAACAATGGGGTCTTGATTTCATAGGACCAATTAGTCCAACTGGGCAACCTGGGGGTAAGAAGTATATTTTAATGGCCACATGTTATGCAACTAAATGGATAGAGGCTAAAGCTACTGTGGGCTGCACGGCGTTAAGAGTAGCTAAGTTCTTGTATAAACGTATTTTCTCAAGATTTGATTGCCCACTGGAAATCACTAGTGATAGGGGAACACATTTTGTAAATCAGCTGCTCCAATTTATATTTGACAGGTACAAGGTCTTCCATAAAAAATCTTGTGCCTACTATCCAAGTGCAAACGGCCAAGCAGAGAGCTCCAATAAGACTTTGATCGGGTTGCTGTGCAAATTATCTTTCGATCACCAAAGCTTCTAGCCACAAGCTTTGATCGGTGCAATTTGGGCTTTCAGAACTACAAGAAGGGGAACCACTGGTGCAAGTCCATTTCGCTTAGTATATGGAAAAGAGGCATTAGCACCATTCGAATTTATTATCAAAAGAGAACTTGGAGCCAAAACCATTGGAATTGAACCTCCCATTAGGAGAGTGGTGGCGTTAGAAGAATACAGAGAAGGAGCAATGCAAAAGCTTCAGATAACCCAAGAAGCGCGCAAGAGACTAGATGATAGGTATCTTAGGTCAAATGAAGTACAGGAAGGATCCATGGTTTTAGTGCATCAGGTCCTAACAATTTCAACCGAATTGGCACCCAAATGGATAGGACCATATAGGGTGATCAAGGTATTACCACATGGAGCAGTGCATCTGGAAGATTTGCAGGGTAAAAGGTTACCCCTACTCAATATCTCGAGGGTGAAGAAGTACCTGAATTAAAGTTAAGTTCAATTGGAAGAACTCCAACCACTGTACATACCTCATTTCATTCAGTATTTGCGGACTATTTTGTTTATTCATAAGCAGGTTGCACAGGGACGGTGCAACGACTTGATGTGGGGGTCTGTTGTGTCGCTCTCTCTCTCTCTCTCACCCCACCATCCTCTCCACCCGCCAGCCCCCTCACCCCGCTAGCCCCCTCACCCCGCCAGCCCCTCCACCCGCCACTCCCTCCACCTACCACCCCTCAGCCCCCTCTGTGTCCCTCTCTCTCTCTCTCTCTCTCTCTCTCTCTCTCTCTCTCTCTCTCCCTCTCTCTCTCTCTCTCTTTCTCTCTCTCTCTCTCTCTCCCCCCTCTCTCTCTCTTCCCCCACCTCCCCCCGTTGACCCCACCCCTCACCCCTGCTGACCCCACCCCCGCCTTCCCCCTCAGTTCTCTCTCTCTCTCCCTCTCTCTCTCTTCCCTCGCCCCACACCCCCACTGACCCACACCGCTGACCTCCTCAGCCCCCTCCCCCCCCCCCCCCCCCCCCCCCCCGCGTAACCTCTCTCTCTCTCTCTCTCTCTCTCTCTCTCTCTCTCTCTCTCTCTCTCTCTCTCTCTCTCTCTCTCTCCCTCCCTCTCCGTCTCTCTCTCTTCCCCCACCTCCCCGCATTGATCCTGCCCCTCACCCCCACTAACCCCGCCCCCGCCTTCCCCCTCAGCCCCCTCTCTCTCTCTCTGTCTTCCCCCGCCCCACACCCCCCGCTGTCGGAAAGATTTCAACATTTCTGTTGATGACCAGAGAAAATGAAAACAACTTTATTGGTGAACTTTAACCTTTTATATCATTGTCAATCAGTTGTGTGGATTGGAATTAACTACTTTGAAAGTGTTTACAGGTACAAATGATGATGAAGATTCTATATTCATATTAGGGTTTACCCTAATTACTCATTTAATGAGTATTTTATATTTATACATGCAAGATTCATGGGTATTCAACCCTAGGATTTCATAAGTTCATATGATTTTATGTTACTTGGGTTAATCTGAAGGGTCTCAAAAGATTTTAATGGGTTACTGTTAGGGTTTATGTCAATGTCAATGAGTTAAGATAGGGTTCAAAAGGATTTTAATGGGTTATCAGGGGTTTCCAAAGGGTTTCATGTAGGTTTTCAAGGGTTCTATTGAATTTTAAGGGTTAATATAACAGGTAATTAATTAAATTAATGTTTAAAATGAATATTTATGTATTAAAAATTAAAATATGATTTAATTAATTAATTTAATCATGTGTGTGAATTTAAATATTAAGGTTCTACTTACTTAAATTCTTATTGTAAGCTTAAATTAAAAGAATTATTTAATTATCAAAATTAAGGTAATTGACTTAAAATGAAAATCAAGTGGATAATTAATGAGTGGTTTATATGAGTGGTGTTTAAAGTGTGGTGTGAAATAAGTGTGTAACTAAAGTGGTTAAAGTGAGTAGATAAAAGTGTGGTAGTTATTTGTGTAAGTTAAAAGGATGGTTTAGATAATTTATGCAAGTAAAGTGGGAAAAAGTGAATGGTAGAAAGAATGGTGTGTGAGTGGAGGTATTAAAAGAGAGGTTGAGTGAGAAAAGTTAAATAAAGTGTGGTAGAGATGTGTGGGAAAAAGTGTGGATGAGAACTTAAAGTACAAAACCAAAAGAGTGGTAAAAAGCAGCTCTTTGTGTGTATAAATATGTGGGTTTTGCTCCATATTGGGGGCAGAATGTTTTTTGTAGGCCACTTCATGTTTTTTTTTTCGGCAGCAATAATATGTGAAGATGGAAGGATATTCTGGTCGACACACGAACGCCAGGGATCTGATGCATAGCAAATAAGGAATGTGAAAATCAAGGGGAATGATGGATGAATGGAATTCTTGGCGATGGATGGTATTCACCTAGCACGAATTTGTTCGAGGGAGGCAGACCGGAAGAAAGGAGAATTCCACGGGGGCAAAGATTCATCATTCTCTTCCGCTCGACACTAGAATAGAAACAGGAGGATAACTCAATGATTGCGCTATTAACTCGGGAATCTCCATGAAGAAGAAGCCTGACACGGCAGCGACTGGACAAGAAGGCCAAAGGAGCTTTGGCGAATGATAGAGGAGGAGGGCGGAGGAAGGTCGATGTCACGGCAATCCACAGCACGATGGGCATTTTGGGGGAGAGTGCATGTTTCTGAGGAAAGGGACAGAGAGTGTTGATGACGAAGCAAAGGACTTTGCTCTGAAATTCTTCGCTTCTGATCTCAAACACACCTATGATTGCCAATCAATTCATACACACCTATGATTGCCAATCAATTCATGAACCTTTGACATGAACCTCGAACTCTGAAGCTGTTATATGGTCTTCTGCAAACGTTCAGAGGATGCTATCAAATCTCAAATATGACAGTTCTACAAAACAAACCAAGATCTTCAGAGACCGATATTCATTCTACTTTTGAAGTTTTTTTTCGCAAATGCTACATCATCATTGACTCCGCGCAAACCTGAAGGATTTTTTTTTCATGAATTTTGCACCTCTGCAGTGATGGCACACAAAAATTTTGATGAATTGTCTAATTTCTAGCTGATCAGAACAGTTCAATGATTTTTTTTTTTTTTCTGCTAGAAAACAACCGGCCACGACAACGACACTTGTGTTGCTGAATTTTACCAATATTCTATGAAAGTTTCCAATACAAATGAATATGTGTGTGACCGCTGCGCCTTGAAATCGTCAACACCCAGGATTTGCTCATGGTATGTCCACACACACATTGAATTTGTATATTGCAATGATATATAATATGCCCTCCGCTCCAATCGTCACTCTACTGATCTGAAGAATTCACGCTCAATAAATTCATAATGATGATTGTTTGAACAATTATAGCGCTTCATTAAATTTTAATGGAATTGATATGTATGATCTGCTTCACGACTTAACTGTCAATTGTTTCCTTATAAACTTAGAATTATGATATGATAGTTTTTTTTTTGTGTGTGATCTGATATCTTTTGTTGTTGTACCTTCATTTGCTGCTTGGTTCCCATCGTTGTTCTACTGTTCTGAATATGCTAAGTCTGGAAACCGCTTATTGATGTACATCTAATGTATGTATGACCACATTGTGTTTTAAAATTGAACTGATTGAAGTCTCTGAATATAAATTCTGCAAGTACATCCGATTCTCTTATGTCAGATGTTGATCTGAATAGAACTTAGAAAACAACTCTTCAGTAATGAAGCAACGATAGTGTCTTCTCCATTGACTCGTATATTTTTGACTCCGTATAGCATATGTACTTAGATGATGGGAATTCTACTTGGAAATTCGAGAATGTTAGATTGACTCATAGAAGTTGTGATCTTGTCGATTATAAGTTGACATTTACAAAGTGAAGGTTGACTTATCTCAATTAAGCAAACTCCTTTCCTAAAAACTCTTGTAAGTGATGTCTTCACCATGTTCCATTAATTGTTTATGAAAGAGATGAAACATATATAAGTCAATATTAAGAGATTCCACCTCCTTGATTTGAATCATGCGATGGTGAAAACTACCCAAATTAACTCTTTGTTTAATACGTTAATTCGCAAACATGAAGGATGATTTCATATAGAGAAGAAACGCATTAATATATATTTTTAGTCGGATTCTTTATGTGTTGTTAATAAACAAAAACATATTCACCTCAGTGTTAATGTTTAAAGTATAATTTCTGGTTGATCTACATAGACGATTGCTATTCGATTCATTTAAGTCTCTAAATTACTCGTAGAGTTGTGTGAATGAACTTTTGATTTGCAAAGGTCATGCATTGATTGTGTTCTAAGCTCTTGAGTATATGATGGGTTATGTTGCAAATGCATTACTAAACAATCTTCTTTGAGTCGAAGACACCTGAGATTGCTCCAAGCACTTCGCGTGCGCCATCATTCCAGCGGTTGGCTTGATCCACCAGCCGTTACTTTCGCGCTGACACTGCTGACCCACACCGCTGACCCCCTCAGCCCCCTCTACGTACCCTCTCTCTCTCTCTCTCTCTCTCTCTCTCTCTCTCTCTCTTTCTCTCTCTCTCTCTGTCTCTCTCTCTCTCCCTCTCTCTCTCTCCCTCTCTCTCTTCCCTCGCCTCCCCTCGTTGACCCCGCCCCTCACCCCCACTGACCACGCCCCTCACCCCCGCTGACCCCGCCCCCACCTTCACCCTCAGCTCCCCCCCTGTATACCGAGGTTTTTACCGAGGAAAATGAACGCGGCTTTATTTATCGCGATGCCGGTGTAGAGGTCGGTCTCTGCGTCGGTACGAAAGAGTCGGTATAGGCGTCGGTCTAGACGTCGGTAAAAGCGTCGGTATAGGCGTCGGTATAAGCGTCGGTATAAGCGTCGGAAATTGCTTTCTGCTGCATACCCTCCTGGGTGTACCGACAGTTATTCCGATGACACTACTGGGAGTACCGTCGCTTATAACGACGACCATACCTGCAAAATTTTTTTTGGGCGGAATGTTTTGTCTTTTGCTACAGCAACATTACCATGATGTTGCTGAACAAAAGACAATACACTCTGCCCAAAAAAAACCGAGTACATGTGATGTGTACTCTTATGACAACCAAAATATGATTTCATGAAACAGAGTATTATTTTACAAAAAGAGATCGATAATCAGAATGAACAATGAACCATGTACAAAAGAAGTTATATATTTCAATAATGAAGCACGTACAAGAGTGTGGCAAACCACTGTCATATATGACGCTTTTACAAAATGTGGCAAAACAATGTATTGCCATATGGAAATCAAATACAAAATATTGGTCTTCCACTGCCATACACATGCAAAGAACGTTCCATATCAACAATCCTGCAACAAAGAAAAATAATGAAATGAGATAAATTCACATGAAAATTACAAACAAGTAAAAACCAAGTTTATAAATTAATTACCTCATCGCAAACGCTCCCATGAAACTACCGTACCGCGTCCCTCCAAATCCTGCAATAGTGCAGTCAACCCATGACTATATCCATAAGACTCCTCCGATCATGTTGGAGGACGACCCATTGCCAGCTCCTAAAACAAATATAAAAAGATTAGAGAAATATATATGAGAAATTTAACACAAATAAATTCTATAAATGAAATGGTACTTACAAACTCATGACGCATCGTGTCATATCCGCCGCTGCCCAAATGTGATGGTCCAATCGTGACTAGACGTGTGGCTGCGGCATTTTGCTGCTGGCGATATCGATCAGGAGTCTGTTGCTGCTCATCACGAATCATGTCCCACTCCTCAGCATCTAACCACACAGGCTTTGGTAAGCCTTCTCTGAATGCATCACGAGCCTCGGATCGTCGATGCGACATGACCTCACGTGCAGTATGCAGAATCCATTCTGAACTGACAATTGACTGTTCATCGGCTGGTCAAAACTCTTGGTAAATCGTCTGTGTGATATAATTCTTGTGATCTTTATCCTGTTCACTCCATTTCCGCATGATGGAGTGTCCAAACTGCAATCATTCGGACACGCATGAATTTTCGTATAATCCATTCCAATGGACTGTAAAAGTTTTTTCGCATCTCCACGTGTTGTAGGCATGTCATTGCCCTCTGGCAAAATTTGATCTTTAAGAAGCCTACAATAAGCAATTAAAATGATATTAGTAAATGAAGTTATTATGATACAACAATGAAAGCCAATTTGATCTCCACTTACCTGAACAATTCAGTGACACTACTATCTGACCATCCATAAATGGATTGTAGATTGAGCATCGTGAGTGAAGCACGTAGTACAGATATCTTTGCTCCATTGTAAAGTGGTAAACGAGCTAATCTTCGCATGTTTTCATATTCTTCATCAACTTCTGATCGTGGAATTTCTGTTGTGTCCATGAAACTCTCGTTGACACTTTTTTCACCATCATGGTCTTTGTCTATCTCATAAAAAGCTTCAAGCATCTCTTCCATATGTTCATTCTGTGTAATATTATTAGTGCTTGCTTCTACGTCTAAGTGCTTTTTTGCTCTCTTTTGTCCACGAGATGTTACCGGTGCAATGTCGTTTGGATCCATCGGCTCACCTGGGGGACCATGCGAATGATAGCGTAGGTTTTCGAGTCGACTCCTATCAAAGGATCCATACTCTCTAACATGTGCAGTACAAATCCGTTGTTTCCGATAAATTTGATACTTTCACTGTGTGCAAGGACATGCCATTCTCTCTTCAGGCTCCAAAGAAGCCATCTGCTACAATATGGACATTTTAGAACATTTTAGAACATTTCTTTTTTTATTAAACCTAAAAATCTAACTCTTAAAGACCAAAATACTTAAATACCTAAAAAAACTTAAAATCCTAGTTTTAAAATCCTAATCTATATAGCTATCCTATTTTATCTATATATTCGGATTTTTTCTTGATTCATCCTATTTTATATATATATTTATTTATTTATTCAGATTTTTTTTTCTCTTAACTAAGTTATATGTATGCCTAAACCCTAAAACCCTAATTTTAAAGATCTGGACCTAAATTATGTATATTTCTATACACGTGTATGTAGATGTATATATGTATTATATGTGTATGTGTATGTGTGTATATATGTTATGTACGTGTAAAAACCCTAAAACCCTAATCCAAATGACCTAGAACTAAAACATGTATATATATGTATGCATGTGTATATATATGTGTATATGTATATATATGTGAATATAGATAGGTATATAAGTATGTGTCTTTGTGTATTTATATATTTATTTATATATTCAGATTTTTTCTTTACTTAATTATATTTACTTATATATATTTAAATAAATAATTTAAAACACTAGTTCTTTTTATATTTATTTATGTATATAATTATCTTATTTTACATATATATTTATTTATATATTCAGATTTTTTTCTTACGTAATCCTATTTTTATATATTTAATTTTATATATTTAAATATTTAATTAAATTATTTAAAACACTAGTTCTTTTTATATTTATTTATGTATATAATTATCTTATTTTATATATATATTTATTTATATATTCAAAATTTTTTTCTTACGTAATCCTATTTTTATATATTTAATTTTATATATTAATTATAAATATTTAATTAAATTATTTAAAACACTAGCTCTTTTTATATTTATTTATGTATATAATTATCTTATTTTATATATATATTTATTTATATATTCAGACTTTTTTCCTTACGTAATCCTATTTTTATATATTTAATTTTATATATTTAATTAAAACCCTAATCTTAAAATTCTATGTATATTTTTGTATGCATGTGTATCTACATGTATGTATGTATTATATGTATATGTGTGTTTCTGTATATATGTAATCTACGTATTAAAATCCTAAAACCCTAATCAGAAAGACTTAGACTTAAATCTGAAATACTAAACCCTAAAACCCTAATCTTAAATATCTAGACCTAAAATATGTATATTTCTATATACAGGTGTATATACATGTATATATGTATTACATGTGCATGTGTATGTGTACATATATCTTATGTAGGTGTTATAACCCTAAAACCCTAATCTTAAAGATTTAAATCTAAAATATGTATATTTTTGTATGCATGTGTATCTACATGTATGTATTATATATATATGTGTGCTTGTGTATATATGTTATCTACGTATTTATTTATATATTCAGATTTTTTTTCCTTATGTAATCCTATTTTTATATATTTAATTTTATATATTTAATTATATATATTTAATTAAATTATTTAAAACACTAGTTCTTTTTATATTTATTTATTTATATAATTATCTTATTTTATATATATGTTTATTTATATATTCAGATTTTTTTTCCTTACGTAATCCTATTTTTATATATTTAATTTTATATATTTAAATATATATATTTAATTAAAACCCTAATCTTAAAATTCTATGTATATTTTTGTATGCATGTGTATCTACATGTATGTATGTATTATATGTATATGTGTGTTTGTGTATATATGTAATCTATGTATTAAAATCCTAAAACCCTAATCAGAAAGACTTAGACTTAAATCTGAAATACTAAACCCTAAAACCTTAATCTTAAATATCTAGACCTAAAATCCTAAAACCCTAATCTTGAATATTTAACCCTAAAACCCTAATCCTATTTAAAACCCTAAAACTCTAATCTTAAATATTTAACCCTAAAACCCTAATCCTATTTTTATATATTTGATGTAAAACAAAAACTTCAAAATAAAAATAGGATTATATGTGTGTATGTATGCATGTGTGTATATATGTGTGTGCATGTATGCATGTGTACATGTGTGTGTGTATGTATACATGTGTATACATGTGTGTCGATGTCTATGTGTGTGTATGTAGGCATGCATGTGTGTGCATGTGTGTGTACGTGTGTGTATGTATGCATGCATGTATGTGTATGTGTGTGTATGTGTATGCATGCATATACATGTGTGTGTATGTATACATGCATGTGTGTATATGTGTGTATATATGCATGTGTGTATATATGTGTGTATGCATGCATGCCGGTATATGTGTGTGTATGTATGCATGCATGTGTGTATATATGCGTGTGTGTATGTATGTGTGTATATGTGTGTGTGTATGTGTATGTATGCATATGTGCATATATGTTTGTGTATGTATGTGTGTATGCATGTTTGTGTATGTACGCATGTGTGTAAATTTATGTGTGTGTATGCATGCATATGTGTATATGTGTGTGTATGTAAGCATGCATGTGTGTATAGGTGTGTGTATGTAAGCATGCATGTGTGTATAGGTGTGTGTATGTAAGCATGCATGTGTGTACATGTATGTGTGTATGTATGCATGTGTAAATTAATGTGTATCTTCCTTTCTCTTCTCTCTCTCTTTCTCTCTCTCTCTCTCTCTCTCTCTCTCTCTCTCTCTCTCTCTCTCTCTCTCTCTCTCTCTCTCTCTCTCTCTCTCTCTCTCTCTCTCTCTCTCTCTCTCTCTCTCTCTCTCTCTCTCTCTCTCTCTCCTTCTCTCTCTATCAATAGCGAATAAAAGGATCACTTACAAGTATATCTCTTTTTGAATCATTGTCATCAAAGCGTAATGTAGGTTGTCTCTCGTCCAATTCCAAACAATCGACGCCAACGAACTTCTGCAAAATCAACGAAAAGAGAAATTAGAAACCCTAAAGCATAGAGAAACACAAATGCTAACAGTACGCGCAGCACTTACCAATATGTGAGAGCTAAGCCGAGAGAGAGTGTGTGTGTGTAGAGAGAGAGATCCGTGTGTGTGTGTGTGCGTGCACAAGACAATGCAGGTTCGCGCGCGCAAGTTTGACAGTAGACCGACAGTACTTAAACACGCGCAGAAATGTGAAGTTTTGCTCTCGGGTTCGCGGTATGTTTAAACATTCGCCGCCGGTATAGGCGCCGGTATGGACGTCGGTATACGCGTCTGTAGTTGCCAGTAATTTACCAACGCTTATACCGACGCTCATACCGACGCATATACCAACACCTATACCCACGCTTATACCGGCGGCTACGGGCCACACCGACGATCCGTTTAAAACGGTCATACCGACGGTCACTTGACCGTCGGTATCTCTTAGTGAGATTTTCCGAGGTTTATACCAACGCCGACTATGACCGTCGGTATATGGAGCGTCGATATGCCCCTCATATGTTGTAGTGCATGTACTTTGTTCTCTAATGACAAAGTATCATTGTCTTAAAATTCTTGAATTGTTTTTCCTTGGCTTTATTCCATTCTCCATGCTATTTGTTTATTCAAATCGGTTTGGTTCTACACAAGCGATAAATTCTCTTATGTAGGTATAGTGCCTTGCATTGAATGAATAAAATGTGAACATTGGAATGGGTTATTTCACCTTTTTAAGACCTTACATCTGCATCAATAGTAGGTATATCCTTCCCTTTGTTTTGGATGATTTACCACTTGGATGTTCTTATTTCTCCACTTCTTCATATTGAGTAGATCCCATATCTATCCATGGATGGTCTTCATCTCTTCCTTCTCTTTACCTTTTCTAAATCCTTCACTTAGATGATATCTCTGTCTTGCCTTTCCTTGCCAAGTTGATGAAATCCTCCCCTCCAACGATTTCTTGAATAGGTTGGACCACTTTCATTCATGCTTTGTTGTTGTTCTTCAACTTCTTCTCTACTTCATATGTATCTTCAATTTGAAACACATCTTTGCTAGCATACAAATGTATAAACTCATCATCCTATATACAAATGCATACATCCTATATACCTTAAGCTGCTTCATGTTATAGTTATAACACATAAATCCCCGTTGCTTCTAATAATAAACATGAAGTATACACCTACCTACCAATTCATATTGATTTGTCGTCGACGTGGTGATAATGAGAAAATTAGCGAAAATTGTCGTCGATGTGATGACCATTTGTTGGCATGTTCTCTCTCTCTCTCTCTCCAAAAGAAGTAAAGAAACAAACTAACTAACTCTTCAGCATACGAACCAACAAACAAACAAACAAGTAACAATCTACTATGTTCCTCACGAGAGTAGATCATTTGAGAGCGAGAGAATGCCAAGTTATCCATGAAAGCTCTACTTGCCAAGTTATCAAATGAAAGCTCTACTCGCCAAGTTCACCGAAAGAGAATGTCTCTCCAATGATATACGCTCAAAGGTTTGCATTGGCATACCCTACTTTACAATCGTGTAGAAATACAAGTGTGAACGCCTTACCATACATCATGAGAAAATGAGATACGCAAAATCCTTGAACTTGAGAAATTTTGCTAGTAAGAGCAAAATCCTTGAACTTGAGAAATTTTGTTTTTCCTATGATTCAATAAATTAGCCAACAATCAGTCCACTGCACTTTTTGGTAGCTAATTGAAAGCATTTGAGTTTTGATGATGTTTGTAGAACTTCTAACATGATTCCAAATTCTTTCCCTCCTTTTTTATTTTCCACTTGAAAAACTCGTGGTTCAGTCATTTCTAAGGTTGGATTCTTGTTATCATGAGCTTTTGTGAATCTTAAGATCCTAAGGATAATAGGTGTATAATACAAAAATACACAACCACGTACTATTGCATGAGGGTTCTAAGTAAATATATATATATGACGATAATGTGAAAACTCTACCCCTCAACTCTCAACATCTAGGTACTTCATTCCTAAGCATGGCTTCAAGTTTTATAGCTTTACTCCATTCAATGCTATGGTCAACATATTTGGATATTTGTCCCTTGTACAAACATGCTCTACCATTACATCCTCTCACATGAATTTCTTTCTCATAAAGTCATTATGCACATCTATATGTTTAGACCTTTCATGAAAAACAAGGTTTTGAGCCAAACATATACTACTTATGCTCCCACAAAAGATAGATCGTTTCGTACCTTAGAATTCAAGATGAATAAACAATTTCTTGAGCCACATAAGCTCACTAGAGACTTGTATTAAGTGTGTCTACTCAACTTGAGATGGTGTTCTTCCCTTTCATGATGACATATTCATGAGTGCTCATCTTTTCATCCTTGAAAATTTCCCATTTATTTTCAAAATAGGCTTCTATATGTAATCCATCATCAAATACATCATTCATAGTTGCTTGAAGGCATCTAAACACTATATATTTGTGCATAAGTTGATATAAAAAACTAACATGTGCAATATCTAATCTTGTAATTGTAGCCTACAAGAGAGATCCAACAATTGACCTACAAATGATCACATCCTACATTTCCACTACTTCTTGAGCACTCATTTAAACATCCCTCATGAACACTTAACTCCTTATTAACCTCTAATGGATTTGACATCAACCTGCTATCACACAAGCCATACTTCTTAAAGGGATCTACAATCACTTTAATATCCTTAAATAAGATATCTTGAACTCACATCTAAAGCTTCCTCTTAATGTGCTTGATGTTGAATGTCTCCTCCCTTAAATGACTGAATCATATATATATATATATATATATATATATATATATATATATATATATATATATATATATATATATATATATATATATATATATATATATATATATATATATATATGTGTGTGTGTGTGTGTGTGTGTCTCTCTCTCTCTCTCTCTCTCTCTCTCTCTCTATATATATATATATATATATATATATATATATATATATATATATATATATATATATATATATATATATATATATATATATATATATATATATAATTATATATATATATATATATATATATATATATATATATATATATATATGTATGTATGTATGTATGTGTGTGTGTGTGTGTTTCACTAGCTTCCTTCTTCACAAAGAAACTCATGGGATGCGTTATTGTGTATCCATAGTCTACAAATTAATCAACAAGTTTTTAGTCCGAATCGATAAGGATCCTCTTGAAGACTACATACATGATGTGAAAAATTTTCATCTTTAAATCCTTGGGGTTGCTCCATAAAAACTACCTCCTCAAGCTCTCTATTTTGGAAAGAATTCTTCATATCCAATGGATAGCGCTTCCAATCCTTTGAACCAAATATTGCAATGAAGCTCCTAATGGTGGTCATCTTGGCTATACGTCTATGCCATAGGTTTGAGAAAAACCTTTGGCAACCAGCCTACCATCTACATGTCTTCTTGCCATGAACACCCATTTGTTTCCAATTACTTTCATGTACTTTGTTCTCTAATGACGAAGTATCATTATCTTCAAATGCTTGAATTTTTTTTCCATGGCTTTATTCCTTTCTCCATGTTATTTGTTTATTCAAATCGTTTTGGTTCTGCACGTGATAAATTCTCTTATTTAGGTATAGTGCCTTGCATTGAATGAATCAAACGTGCAGACATTAAGACATTACATCAGCATCAATAGTAGGTATATCCTTTCCTTTGTTCTGGATGATTTAACACTTGGATTTTCTTATTTCTCCACTTCTTCATGTTAATTAGATCCCATATCTACCCATAGATGGTCTTCATCTCTTCCTTCTCTTTACCTTTTCTAATTCCTTCAATTAGATGATACCTCTTTCTTGCCTCTCCTTGCCAAGTTGATGCAATCCTCCCCTCCGATGATTTCTTGAAGTGGTTGGAGCACTTAGTTGTTGTTCTTCAAGTTCCTCTCTACTTCATATGCCTCTTCAATTTGAAACACATCTTTGCTACCGTACAAAGGTATAAACTTATCAATTATTACATCCCTATATACCTTAAGCTTCTTCATGTTATATTTATAGCACATAAATCCCCTTTGCTTCTAATAATAAACATGAAAAATAAACCTACCTACCTTTGGTTCTAACTTATGTTTTAAATATTGAGGTATGTGAATATGACACATACCTCAATATTTAAAAGGTTAAGTATATTACCACACCAAGATTCATATGTTGTGAATCCATATAGACATGAGCTTCAATAACTATTGATATTCTATATGGCAATATTTCTTGAATAAGTTCAATATGAACCAGGGGCACATAGCATAGTTGTAGCCACATCTCTTATATATCTATTCTTCAATTCCACTAGCACATTTTCTTGGGGTGCTTACCTCCAAGTAAACTTTCTTTTGATCACATTCACATGTAGAAAAAAAAATCATTTCAAAAATATTATCTCCCTCCATCTTATATAAGGATCTTTATAGTTTTCCCTATCTCCTTTTCCATTGGTTTCTAAACCTCTTGAAGTGGATGGCTCCCTCTGAATGAATCCCTTCTATGTCCCATATATCTCTACTGAAATTAAATACATCATTTCTCATAGTTGCTCCATTCTTAAAATTCAAACTCTTTTCATTCCATTGCTAAAAGCATGTCATAAATTTACAGATTTTAAGATGTAAAATGAGGTAGAAACTCATTAATCCTTTCTTTTGGATATCCTTCATTGTTTGTAAGTTGAAGCGGCTAGTTCTTTTGTGAGAGGAACCAATCTTTGCAATATCCTTAGTTTTTTCCTCTTCTTACGAGTTTGTATTCTTGATTTGGACCTTCAATAGAAAATTCTTGATCATTGAACTTTGCCACTTAACCTCTTTCAACCATTTGACCTACTAAGACCCAGTTCGTTTAATGATGGTTGGCACATGCAACACGTTTTTTTAACAGCCTTTAATCTAAGACCTCTTAATGTGACATGTCCCAAATGTATATTATATTGTGCTCAATATCATCCCATGTCTTTACATGTCCCTATTATAATTCATATGGTTTCTACAACTACTCTCCATGTAGCAAGTATAATTAATCTGAATTGAATCTCTCATTTGAAGCATGCATTATTGACATGTTTGTAGTTTTTTGAATTTGTTAAATTAAGATCACAATTTCCTTGAATTGATGGGCGATTAAATCAAGCTTTGGGCACCCATAAACTAGATGCACCAGGGCATCCCTTTAAAAGGTGCTTAGGTTTCCAAAATGTTGTATCATTCTTGGTTGATTTTTCATACTATAGTCCCTCAATCTCAAGTTCTTTAGACACAATTGAGACTATGATTTGATGTGAGCATGGGTGGCATCTCATCGTTTTTTACCCATATCTTTTTTCTTTTAGGATAGCTTTTCTCCTATGGTTGTTTGTTGTTTTTACTTGTTGTTGTGGTGATGGACATGGTACCTAAGGTCATTCCTTAGTAGTGGCTTCACTTTCCTTTGGAAAAGAAGGGGGATCCAACACTCACATGTCACCTCCACATGGGGTTGAAGGATTATGATCATTGGACTTTTGAACACATGGTAAGTATATGGACTTGGAATGCAAAGGTTCGTGGCCTTCTAATTCATTGTAAGACATTTCTTATTAACTAAAACTTGAAGAATACTTCTACTAAGGTTTAGTCCTACTATGTAATCATATATGCAATAATAGCCCAATAAAAGAGGTTCTCTGAGATTCTTGTCATAAAAAAAAAAAACTCCTAACTATTAGAGGAGTTTCATGCAAGAGAATTGGCACTTGTATGCTAGATAGAGATCCAAGTTGCTCATTCATTAGTATGTGTTCGAACAAGAGCACAAGTTGCTAAGGTTCCTAGATTTGGGGGATATCCTAATGTACATAAGGGGTAATGGGAATGAGTGTGCATGATGGAAACATGTCCATAGTAAAGCTTTCTAGATCATTCCTAAATTATGTGCAAGAGGATTTAAAGATGGGATTAGAGTAGTAGACATGCCATTTTCTCAAGTTTCATTTGTGACAATCTCATACCTGGTATCAGAGTTTCAGTTAAGGATCATGTGCAAGATGAAGAGAGAGAGAGAGAGAGAAAGAGAGTATTTGTGTCTTCTTTGTTAATGTTCTTGGCATGAGAAGATGGAATGTGTACATTTTCTTGAACATCTTCATCATCCTCTTCGTCGAGAGTTGTCATGAATCAGAGCAAGTTGTAGAGGCTATTCTTCATAAAAAAACAGGCACAGAACGAGCCTTTTAGAAGCTCATGTACCTCCAATAAAACTCACCCATGTGGACATCACATCCATTAGATCTTAAGGACACACAGGTTGCCTCTCAAATAGTCACCCTACCTGCCCATGTGACGATGACTTTGAATAGGTTTGGGGACTCCCTTTGATTCCCTCGGTCTCTTGGTTGGAAGGCTTTGTTATTCATGAGGCCATTTATAGGCGCACAAGTTAGGATTTCCTATCTATGTGGGATTTAAGAGAAACTATGTGTGCTCTCCTACCTTTCTAGGTGTGCATCCTCATTTCCCCTTTTTGGAGATTACTTCTTTGTATCCACCTCTCTACGGGAGCTAGTTTAACTCACCTCTTCTCATTATTTTGACCATAACTCTTTCAATTCTCAACCAAATTCATTATTTAACTTTGTATAATTCTTTCCAATGGATAGCATAAAGCCATAATTGGATTATTAAAAACCGTATGCATAGAGAGTTTTATTTGTTGCATGTATGTTCAATGAGAGATGCTTCCTATCCAGCTACTTGCTTTGTTTTGGCCATAACTTCCTCATGGAAGCTTTAAATGAGAAAATTTAAATGGATCTAGATTCTAAAATCTAGGGCCTCTCTTTTAGTGTTTATATGTCATGTTCTAGTGTTTGAAAATCATATCTACATAAGCTTTTAGATGGATTTTGTCTAGCTTGGAACTCTATTTGAGTGACTTAAGTGTTTAGTCATGAGGTTAGGGAGTTCCTAATAACATCCTAATGACATCTTTTGCAGGTATTGAAGCAAAAAAAAAAGATATCATCATGAGTGCATGTAGTGCCCAACAACACATGTTGCAAAAGTCTCTTGTTTGGAGATTTTTTGAGCTACGAAAGGGGTTTTGCCATCACTCGGCTTATGCTTTCATTTTAACATGGTTATTCTTGTTTTAGGATTAATTTTGCTGAGGGATTCTATTGCAATTTATGTATCAACATGCCATCATATGCCATGAGACAGCTAGAGAGTTTTTATTTCATAAGAGAGAGGAAGTCTGATGTGTGCAAAATAATTGAATGCTTGTAGAGTAATTTAAGTAGAGAACAAGATGCTTGAAAGTATGTAGGGATATATAGACTGTATGATTTTAAGAAAATGTGAAGTGCATAAAGCATCTTCTTTCTATAGAAGATCAGTAAATCTATCACCAAGATAAGTTAGGGTGAGCATAAAATGTATAATGAGTAGACCAAGATTGCTCTTGGAAAATGAATAACAAAGATAATTCATCTTTTTTATCTAGGTTCAAAATGTTTGGAGGATGGAATCCTCAAAGTAACAGAGATCCCCTCCAAGAGACCCTTTTTAGTTAGGTAACTAGATGCAAGAGTCGAAGCTATGTCTAAGAGAGACAAATGAAGAAGTTTGGAATACCTAAGAATGATTGACAGAAAATAAATATTTCTCATGAACTACTTAAAGATGCCACAAGAGGATGCAAGACATCTCAAGAGACTTGGGATGCCCTTAAGACTTTCTTTTCTACTAGTACCAAAGCAAGAATGAATCATCTTTAGAACAAGTTCAACTAAATGAAGAAGACACCTAAAAAACCCTTCATAGAGTCTGTTACCAAGGTCAAGGAGGTTGCGGATCAGTGAGCATCCATTGGAGAGGTGATTGTGTTGGAGACCTCTTAATCTCAAAATGTTTGATCTATATTGATTTAAGAACACTTCTATATCAATCATAGACCAAAATTTACACAAATATTACCATGATTTACAAAATCATTCACAAACACTTCTCTCTGTGAAGTTTCTTCTTCTTCAAGAAGTCTGCTTCATAATTTAACTTCATTACCTGCACATAGCTTCAAATTTCTTCAATCTAATTATGCACATATCTCCATGCTACCTTTGCACAACCATAACATTGATTAGATTTTGAAAAGAACCATTAAAACTCTAATTTGATCAATAGGATCAAAGGTATGTCAGAAACTTTCATTCTGAACATTCGACTTTGACATAATCAAGATCTTAAGTTGATTTCTCATAGCAAAAGTCCCGTTTTTCTAAATGCTTTTAGCCATAGCTTCCTTAACTCCTAATTTAGATTTTGAATGCTCAGTTGTAAAAAACTTTACACTGTGCTCTGAGATCCAAGCAAAACTTTTACACAGAAAAGTGTGCGACTCTGAGAGGTGTACCTGCAGACTTTAGATATACATGTTCCTATTGATCATACACACTACCTCAAAGGAATTAGAACATGAAAATTTGAACATAGCTTGATTAGCTTCTAGATTAGATGTGTACAAGAGATTTCGTGATCCACTTAATCAGGCTAAGAGAGATCAAAGAAAGACTCAGGAAGATGACTCTCTACATATCTATCATCTGAACTCTTGATTTCTAACAAATCTCTCATTCATTTCTTTACATTATTGACTTATATACATATGAAGCTAGACTCAGCCCATGTCTATTACATTACTGCTTATCATTATAATGATTATCTATATCCATTATACAAGAATTCCCATCTATAATGTACATATGTATACAAGCTACATCTCTGAGATCTCTTCACTTCCTTCAATGAATTCTTTGACTTCATTTTGATTTTTGACTTGCTTCAAGTTCTTTGTAATTAGCAATTAGGGATTTTTTTGTTCCAACAGCTCCCCCTCAATCACTTATTGTGATTATACCATTCTTCTTTATTCCTGCCATCTCTTTGAACTTCTGTAGCTTAGGTCCATCTAAACTCTTTGTCAACATATCTGCAACCTGCTTTTTTGTTGGTTTATAAAATACTTCAATCTCTTTTTCAAGTACCTTTTCCCTGAAGAAATGATACTGAATCTCTATGTGTTTAGTCATGGCATGAAAAACAGGATTGGTTGTCAAATATAATGAGCTCATGTTGTCTCCAAAAATAGTTGGAGTATTCTGATCAGTTCCAAAACTCTTCAATAAGGTCTACAACCATATCACTTCTTTTGCAACCTCTACCATTCATTTATACTCATCTTCTGTGGATGACAAAGCAAGTTTATATTGCTTCTTTGAGCACAAAGGAACTAACTTATCTCCAATATAATAGAGATAACCATGAGTAGACCTTGTATCATGTGAATTACCTGCCCAATTTGCATCTCTAAACACTTTGACTTTATGTCAGAAGTAAAACCATAATACAAACCTTCACTCAAGGTTCCTTTGATATATCTACATACACTTTGAGCTACAATGCAATGAGTTTTCCTTGGACAATGCATAAATTGTGATAAGACACCAACTGCATATGATAAGTCTGGTCTTGTCAAGGTAGCATAGATCAAATTACCTACCAAACTCTAATATTTCTTCATGTCATTAAACTCTTCTCTTCCATATCTCCTCAACTTATGATTTACCTCCAATGGTGTGGTTGAAGGCTTGCAATCTTGCATGTTGAACTTGACTAGAAGATTCTTCAAGTATCTCTCTTGTGTAACATATACTCCATGTTGAGTATACACAATCTGCATTCCTAAGAAATAAGACCAGTTTCCTTGACCATCTGTACCTCTGATAATAATATCATCAAAATAAATACACACACACATAAGCTCACTAGAGACTTGTATTAAGTGCGTCTGCTCAACTTGAGATGGTGTTCTTCCCTTTGATGATGACATATCCCTGAGTTCTCATCTTTTCATCCTTGGAACTTTCCCATTTATGTTCAAAATAGGCTTCTATATGTAATCCATCATCAAATACATCATTCATAGTTCCTTGGAGGCATATTAATACTATATATTCGTGCATAAGTTGATATAAAAAACTAACATGTGCAATATCTAATCTTGTAATTGCAGCCTACAAGAGAGATCCAACAATTGACCTACAAATTATCACATCCTACATTTCCACTGCTTCTTGAGCACTCATTTAAACATCCCTCATGAACACTTAACTCCTTATTAACATCTAATGGATTTGACATCTACTTGCTATCACACAAGCCATACTTCTTCAAGGGATCTACAATTGTTTTTCTCAGCATTAAATACATACGTTCTTCTTTGTAGAATACATTAATCCCAAGGAATCACTTTAATATCCTTAAATAAGATATCTTGAACTCACATCAAACATCCCTCATGAACACTTAACTCCTTATTACCATCTAATGGATTTGACATCAACTTGCTATCACACAACCCATACTTCTTCAAGGGATCTACAATTGTTTTTCTCAGCATCAAATACATACGTTCTTCTTTGTAGAATACATTAATCCCAAGGAATCACTTTAATATCCTTAAATAAGATATCTTGAACTCACATCTAAAGCTTCCTCTTTATGTCCTTGATGTTGACTCTCTCCTCCCTTAAATGATTGAATCATATATATATATATATATATATATATATATATATATATATATATATATATATATATATATATATATATATATATATATATATATATATATATATATGAAAATAGTTTCATTAGCTTCCTTCTTCACAAAGAAACTCATGGGATGCATTATTGTGATTGTATCCACATTCTACAAATTAATCAACAAGTCTTTAGTCTGAATCAATAAGGATCCTCTTGAAGCCTACATGCATGACGTGAAAAATTTTGATCTTTAAATCCTTGGGGTTGCTCCATAAAAACTATCTCCTCAAGCTCTCTATTTTGGAAAGAATTCTTCATATCCAATGGATAGCGCTTCCAATCCTTTCAACCAAATATTGCACTGAAGAGCCTAATGGTGTTCATCTTGGCTATAGGTCTATGATAGAGGTTTGAGAAAAATCTTTTGGAACCAGCCTACCATCTACATGTCTTCTTGCCATGAACACCCATTTGTTTCCAATTACTTTCATTTACTTTGTTCTCTAATGACCAAGTATCATTGTCTTCAAATGCTTGAATTTTTTTTCCATGGATTTATTCCTTTCTCCATGCTATTTGTTTATTCAAATCGTTTTGGTTCTGCAAAAGCGAAAAAATATCTTATTTAGGTATAGTTCCTTACATTGAATGAATCAAAAGTGAAGATTTGAATGGGTTATTTCATCCTATTTAAGACATTACACCCTTTGTTCTGGATGATTTACCATTTGCATTTTCTTATTTCTCCACTTCTTCATGTTGAGTAGATCCCATATCTACCCATAGATGGTCTTCATCTCTTCCTTCTCTTTACCTTTTATAATTTCTTCAATTAGATGATATCTCTTTCTTGCCTTTCCTCGCCAAGTTGATGCGATCCTCCCTTCCAATGATTTCTTGAAGTGGTTGGAGCACTTAGTTGTTGTTCTTCAACTTCTTCTCTACTTCATATGCCTCTTCAATTTGAAACACATCGTTGCTACCATACAAAGGTACAAACTCATCAATTATTACATCCCTATATAACTTAAGCTTCTTCATGTTATATTTATAGCACATAAATCCCCTTTTCTTCTAATAATAAACATGAAATATAAACCTACCTACCTTTGGTTCTAACTTATGTCTCAAATATTGAGGTATGTGAATATAACACACACAATGAAACATGTTAAGATGTAAAAGGTTAAGTTCATTACCACACCAAGCTTCATACGTTGTGAATCCATATAGTCATGAGCTTCAATACCTATTGGTATTCTATATGGCAATACTTCTTTAATAAGTTCAATAAGAACTAGGGGCACTCATTTCATTTCGCATAGTTGTAGCTAGATCTCTTATATATCTATTCTTCAATTCCACTAGCACATTTTCTTGGGGTGTTTACCTCAAAGTAAACTTACTTTTGATCACATTCACATGCAGAAAAAAAAATCATTTCAAAACTATTATCTCCCTCCATTTTATATAAGGATCTTTATAGTTTTCCCTATCTCCTTTTCCATTGGTTTCTAAACCTCTTCAAGTGGATGGCTCCCTCTGAATGAATCCCTTGTATGTCCCATATATCTCTTTTGAAATTCAATACATCATTTCTCATATTTGCTCCATTCTTAAAATTCAAACTCTTTTCATTCCATTGCTAAACGCTTGTCACAAATTTACAGATTTTGAGATGTAAAATGAGGTACAAACTCATTAATCCTGTCTTTTGGATATCCTTCATTGTTTGTAAGTTGAAGCGGCCAATTCTTTTGTGAGAGGAACCAATCTTTGCAATATCCTTAGTTTTTTCCTCTTCTTACGAGTTTGTATTCTTGCTTTGGACCTTCAATAGAAAATTCTTGATGATTGAACTTTTCCACTTAACCTCTTTCAACCATTTGACCTACTAAGATCCAGTTCTTTTAATGATGGTTGGCACATGCAATACATTTTTTTAACACCCTATAATCTAAAATCTCTTAATGTGATATCTCCCAAATGTAAATTATATTGTGCTCAATATCATCCCATGTCTTTAGATGTCCCTATTATAATTCATATGGTTGCTACAACTACTCTCCATGTAGCAAGTATAATTAATCTGAATTGAATCTTTCATTTGAAGCATGCATTATTGACATGTTTGTAGTTTTTTGAATTTTTTAAATTAAGATCACGATTTCCTTGAATGTATGGGTGATTAAATCAAGCTTTGGGCACCCATAAACAAGATGCACCAGGGTATCCCTTTAAAGGGTGCTTAGGTTTCCAAATTTGTTGTATCATTCTTAGTTGATTTTTCATACTATGGTCACTCAATCTCATGTTCTTTAGACACAATTGAGACTATGATTTTGATGTGAGCATGGGTGGTATCTCACCTTTTTTTACCCATATTTTTTTCTTTTATGATAGCTTTCCTCCTATGGTTGTTTGTTGTTTGAGTGTGATTCTACATTTCCTTTACTTGTTGTTGTGGTGATGGACATGGTACCTAAGGTCATTCCTTAGTAGTGGCTTCACTTTCCTTTGGAAAAGAAGGGGGATCCAACACTCACATGTCACACCCACATGGGATTCAAGGATTATGATCATTGGAATTTCAAACACATGGTAAGTATGTGGACTTGGAATGCAAAGGTTCATGGCCTTTAATTCATTGTAAGACATTGCTTATTAACTCAAACTTGAAGAATTCTTCTACTAAGGTTTAGTCCTACTATCTAATCATATATGCAATAATAGCCCAATAAAAGAGGTTCTCTGAGATTGTCGTCATTAAAAAACAAAATCCTAACTATTAGAGCAATTTCATGCAAGAGAATTGGCACTTTTATGCTAGATAGAGATCCAAGTTGCTCATTCATTAGTGTGTGTTGGAACAAGAGCACAAGTTGCTAAGGTTCCTAGCTTTGGGGTATATCCTAACGTACCTAAGGAGTAATGTGAATGAGTGTGCATGATGGTAACATGTCCATATTAAAGCATTCTAGATCATTCATAAAGTATGTGCAAGAGGATTTAAAGGATGGGATTAGAGTAGTAGACATGCCATTTTCTCAAGTTTCATTTGTGACAATCTCATACCGGGTATCAAATTTTCAGTTAAGGATCATGTGCAAGATAAAGAGAGAGAGAGAGAGAGAGAGAGAGAGAGAGAGAGAGAGAGAGTATTTGTGTCTTCTTTGTTAATGTTCTTGGCATGAGAAGATGGAATGTGGACATTTTATTGAACATCTTCCTCATCGTGTTCGTGGAGAGTTGTCATGAATCAGAGCAATTTGTAGAGGCTATTCTTCATAAAAAAATAGGCAGAGAACGAGCCTTTAAGAAGCTCATGTAGCTCCAACAAAACTCACCCATGTGTACATCACATCCATTTGGTCGTAAGGACACACAAGTTGGCTGTCAAATAGTCACCCTACCTGCCCATGCGACCATGACTTTGAATAGGTTTGGGGACTCCCTTTGATTCCCTCTGTCTCTTGGTTGGAAGGTTTTGTTATTCATGAGGCCATTTATAGGGGCACAAGTTAGGATTTTCTATTTATGTGGGATTTAAGAGAAACTATGTGTGCTCTCCTACCTTCTTTCTAGGTGTGCATCCTCAGTTCCCCTTTTTGGAGATTACTTCTTTGTATCCACCTCTCTACGGGAGCTAGTTTACAACACCTCTTCTCATTATTTTGACCATAACTCTTTCAATTCTCAACCAAATTCATTATTTAACTTTGTATAAGTCTTTCCAATGGATATCATAAAGCCATAATTGGATTATTAAAAACGATATGCATAGAGAATTTTATTTGTTGCATGTATGTTCAAAGAGAGATGCTTCCTATCCAGCTACTTTCTTTGTTTTGGCCATAACTTCCTCATGGAAGCTCTAAATGAGGAAATTTAAATGGATCTAGATTGTAAAATCTAGGGCCTCTCTTTTAGTGTTTATATGTCATATTCTAGCATTTGAAAATCATATCTACATAAGCTTTTAGATGGATTTTGTCTAGCTAGGAACGCTATTTGAGTGACTTAAGTGTTTAGTCATGAGGTTAGGGAGTTCCTAATAACATCTAGCACCATTGAGGCTATGAATGCATCTATTTTTATTGTTGTCAATCATTTTTTTACTCTTAATTACATTCATTTGGATACTTTTTGCATCACTTTTTGTAAATTTGCATTTTGTTCTCTTCCAATTTTACGAAACTAACATTGGAATCTACATCAAAGTTAGTCTTTTATATGACTTCATCTCTACACATGAAGTTAGATTAATTTAAATTGGTTTATAAAAGCATGCACATGTTTTCTTTGTGTGTTTTAGAAGCTTTTGCAGGTATTGAAGCAAAAAGAAAAATATCATCATGAGGGCATGTAGTGCCCAACAACACATGTTGCAAAAGTCTCTTGTTTGGAGATTTTTAGAGCTACGAAAGGGGTTTTGCCATCACTGGGATTATGCTTTCATTTTAACATGGTTATTCTTGTTTTAGGATTCATTTTGCTGAGGGATTCTATTGCAATTCATGTATCCACATGCCATCATATGCCATGAGACAACTAGAGAGATTTTATTTCATAAGAGAGAGGAAGTCTGATCTGTGCTAAATAATCGAATGCTTGTAGAGTAATTTAAGTAGAGAACAAGATGCATGAAAGTATGTAGGCATATTTAGATTGTATGATTTTAAGTAAATGTGAAGTGCATAAAGCATCTTCTTTCTATAGAAGATCAGTTTATCTATCACCAAGATAAGTTAGGGTTAGCATAAAATGTATAATGAGTAGACCAATTTTTCTCTTAGAAAATGAATAACAAAGATAAATCATGTTTTTTATCTAGGTTCGAAATGGTTGGAGGATGGAATCCTCAAAGTAACAGAGATCCCCTCCAAGAGACACTTTTTAGTTAGGTAACTGAATGAAAGAGTCGAAGCTATGTCCTAGAGAGACAAATGAAGAAGTTTGGAATACCTAAGAATGATTGATAGAAAATAAATAGTTCTCTTGAACTACTTACAGATGCCACAAGAATTTTAGGTTAGGAGACCAACTCTAAGATTGTGTATTATGTATACCTTTAGATTACAAGAATAAGAGAGTAAGTTTTTGTCTAGTTGATGTACATATAAGAATCTAAGTCAATGTGTAAATTTGTATTATCTACATTAAGAGACAAGAGTAAACTCGGTTAAAAAGGTTAACTTGTTTACATCAAGGCTTGGAAATGGGAAATAATTTGTAAAAGCTCTAGAACACTTTGAATAAGGATGAGTTAAGATATAAAATTATAAATTAGAAGTTTTACCATTGCCAAAATGATTTGTGATGTGAAAGAAAGAGCAATAGTGCTCATAGTGGTTCTTTCAAGACAAAATAAGAACTTGCTAGTTGATTAAATAGAATATTATGATTAGAGAAATGGATAAAACAAGGGAAAATTAGTCTAAGTAAATCAAGATGTATGAATCATAAGATAAGAGAACTCTAAGAAGAGCTACAAGTCTAGAATACTTATAGATTAAGTATCTAGTTCACACATAGTTACCACAACTACATTGCTATGAGTACTAGTGCACATTTCTATGCATAGAACAAACAACTTTATTGCATAAGGACTATAGGATTTAGAACTGTGAAATAAAAGGGAAAATCAAGTTTTATTAGAATGCTATAGTTAGAAACTAGTAGTGGGAAATCATCAAAGAATTTCGAAGATGGAAGTTGAGACAAAGATTTACGAGATAGTAGCTATAAGGAAGGAATCATATCTTGATTCCATAGTAGTTTAGT
The DNA here is from genome assembly GCA_020310875.1 of Ceratopteris richardii. Classification (NCBI taxonomy): domain Eukaryota; kingdom Viridiplantae; phylum Streptophyta; class Polypodiopsida; order Polypodiales; family Pteridaceae; genus Ceratopteris; species Ceratopteris richardii. The sequence continues at coordinate 85,888,386 of CM035408.1, read as the reverse complement.
ACAAGCAGCAAGGTTAGTCCATCTATCTCTCTACCTAAGAATGAAGAATATAGATCCTACATGGACTCATCTTCATTCACCAAACAAGACAAGTTTGAAGGCCAAGTACTCAAGAGAGAATGGCCAAGATACATAAAAAGGCAAGGTTTGCAAAGAGAAAACAAGGCAAGGCTATATTCTATATTCCTAAGAGGGAGAGACAAGGTTTGGAAAGAGCAAGCAAGGCAAATTTATAGTCTAGATTACTACCATGAAGCTAGTAAGGAGAATCGTATGCAGAACTAGTTCACTCTAAAGTATTTGGAAACTTGGAAGAGTGTCCAATAAGAGTCTCCTCTTCGATCATTGTGGACAATGATTTTTAGAAGGAAGAGATAATTTTAGACATAGATCCAAGCTAGATCATTCATGAGTGTGTGTTGGAACAAGAGCATGGTTTGTTAAGGCTCCTAGCTCAGGAGATATCCTAAAGTACCTAGGTGGTAATGCGAATGATTGTGCATGATGGCCACATGTCCACACTAGAGCATTCTAGATCATCACTATTCTTGGTGCAAGAAGATATAAAGGATGGGAGGAGGGTAGCACACGTGCCATTTTTTTCAAGTTTCTTTTGTGAGAGTTCCACATTCTACCTCTCCTAGGCATGAGGTCTCCATCCCTCTTAATCCAATGAGGTACACGTCTAATGGATTCACATGTATGCCCATGTCTTGAAAACAAGAATATATAATGACACTTGTGGTAGCTCCTAAGTCTTATATCTATAATGCTAGGGTTGATCTTTCTATCTTATATCACATTTCCATGTGATAATGGAGGGCATTGGGATTCAATATCAAGCCTTGTCACCTTAGCTCATTCTCTGAATTTGCTCTTTTGACCCGCTGCCTATGCTTCTTCTCTTATCCTTTGTTCCTTTTCTTTATGTTTCTTAGCTTTATTCAGGCGTATAAGCATGTCCTCCATAAGAATTTGATGATAGAGCTTCACTTTGCATCCACCAATATAGTTTCGTACTACTTCACCTACGGGTTGTGCCAACACACATTCAATAGTGAAATCAGATGCATCAACATGAACATGAAATGATTTTCTCTAGTTAAGGGTTTAATTATTGACAGTAGGCACAGATGTCTTTTGCATTCGTAAAAGGATTTTTCGCATTTTCGGTCCATTCAAAGTTGTTCAGAAGATTATCCAATGATTTGGCTACTATCAAGTACACATGTATAAACCTTATATAGTAGACACAATGGTTCATGAAGTCTTGTACTTCCTTTATAGTCTGATTATGTCGACACAATTCCAAAATCACTCTATTCGTAGCTTGTTTGGTTGATATTCCATTTTTTGAAGGAATATGGCCCAAAAATGTTTATAGGTATATATAAATGTATATATGTATATATATATATATATATATATATATATATATATATATATATATATATATATACACACATATATATATATATATATATATATATATATATATATATATATATATATATATATATATATATATGAAAATAGTTTCACTAGCTTCCTTCTTCACAAAGAAACTCATGGGATGCGTTACTGTGATTGTATCCACATTCTACAAATTAATCAACAAGTCTTTAGTCTGAATTGATAAGGACCGAATCATATATATATGATTCGGTCATCCCCTAAATGACCAAATCATATATATATATATATATATATATATATATATATATATATATATATATATATATATATATATATATATATTGATATTGATATTTATATACACACACACATATACATATATATATATATATATATATATATATATATATATATATATATATATATATATATATATATATATATATATATATATATATATATATATGTATATTGATATTGATATTTATATACACACACACACATACATATATATATATATATATATATATATATATATATATATATATATATATATATATATATATATATATATATATATATATATATATATGTGTGTGTGTGTGTGTGTATGTATATATGAAAATAGTTTTACTAGCTTCCTTCTTCACGAAGAAACCCATGGTATGCATTACTTTGATTGTATCCACATTCTACAAATTAATCAACAAGTCTTTAGTCCGAACCAATAAGGATCCTTTTGATGCCTACATACATGATGTGAAAAACTCTGATCTTCAAATCCTTGGGGTTGCTCCATAAAAACTATCTCTTCGAGCTCTATATTTTGGAAAGCATTCTTCATATCCAATGGATAGAGCTTCCAATCCTTTCAACCAAATATTGCAATGAAAAACCTAATGATGGTCATCTTGGCTATAGGTTGATGCCATAGGTTTGAGAAAAACCTTTGGTAACCAGCCTACCATCTATGTGTCTTCTTGCCATGAACACCCATTTATTTCCAATTACTTTGATGTACTTTGTTCTCTAATGACCAAGTATCATTGTCTTAAAATTCATGAACTGTTTTTCCTTGGATTTATTCCATTCTCCAGGCTATTTGTTTATTCAAATCGTTTTGGTTCTACACAAGCGATAAATTCTCTTATGTAGGTATAGTGCCTTGCATTGAATGAATAAAAACTGACGATTGGAATGGGTTATATCACCATTTTTAAGACCTTACATCAGCATCAATAGTATGTATATCCCTCCCTTTGTTTTGGATGATTTACCACTTGGATTTTCTTATTTCTCCACTTCTTCATATTGAGTAGATCCCATATCTGCCAATGAATGGTCTTCATCTCTTCCTTCTCTTTACCTTTTCTAATTCCTTCACTTAGATGATATCTCTTTCTTGCTTTTCCTTGCCAAGTTGATGAAATCCTCCCCTCCAACGATTTCTTGAAGTGGTTGGACCACTCTCATCCATGCTTTGCTGTTGTTCTTCAACGTCTTCTCTACTTCATATGTATCTTCAATTTGAAACACATCTTTGCTACCCTACAAAGGTATAAACACATCAAATTTTACATCCTATATGCCTTACGATTCTTCATGTTATAGTTATAACACATAAATCCCCTTTCCTTCTAATAATAGACATGAGATATACACTTACCTACCTTTGGTTCTAACTTATGTTTTAAATATTGAGGTATGTGAATATAAAACACACAATGAGACATCTTAAGATGTAAAAGGTTAAGTCATTACCACATCAAGCTTCATACGTTGTGACTCCATATATGCATGACCTTCAATACCTATTGATATTGTATATGGAAATATTTTTTGCATAAGTTCAATAAGAACTAGAGGAACTCATTTGATTTAGCATAGTTGTAGCCACATTTGTTATATATCTATTCTTCAATTCTAGTAGCGCATTTTGTTGGGGTGTTCACCTCCAAGTAAACTTACTTTTGATGACATTCACATGTAGAAAAAAAATCATTTCAAAAATAGTATCTCCCTCCATCTTATATAAGGGTCTTTATATTTTTCTCTATCTCCGTTTCCATTGGTTTCTGAAGCTCTTGAAGTGGTTTGCTCCCTCCGAATGGCTCCCTTGTATGTCCCATATATCTCTACTGAAATTAATACATCATTTCTCATATCTGCTCCATTCTTAAAATTCAAACTCTTTTCTTTCCATTGTTAAAAGCATGTCACAAATTTACATATTTTGAGATGTAAAATTAGGTAGAAACTCATTAATCCTTTCTTTTGGATGTCCTTCATTGTTTGTAAGTTGACGTGGCCAATTCTTTTGGGTGAGAAACCAATCTTTGCAATATCCTTAGTTCTTTCCTCTTGTTATGAGTTTGTATTCTTGTTTTGGACCTTCAATAGAACATTCTTGATCATTGAACTTTGCCAGTTAACCTCTTTCAACCATTTGACCTACTAAGACCCAATTCTTTTAATGATGGTTGGCACATGCAACACATTTTTCTAACACGCTTTAATCAAAGATCTATTAATGTGACATCTCCCAAATGTATTATATTTTGCTCAATATCATCCCATGTCTTTACATGTCCCTATTATAATTCATATAGTTGCTCCAACTACTCTCCATGTTTGTAGTTTTTTGAATTCGTTAAATTAAGATCACAATTTCCTTGAATCTTTTTTTGTTCTTTCTTTCATCATCCTTTATACAATCAATCTCTTACATAATGGCATGGTTTCCCACAATATTATCATTGTTCATTGGATGTTTCTCATCCTTGGGACCTTCCTCCTCCTTTGCTCCTTTCTCTTCCTCATGGTCCATAGTTTAGGTTGGAGCCTTCTTGGTTTCTACCTGTTAACTTGACCTTCCTCTTTTCCTTCCTTACGAATATTTTAGAGCTCTTCTCCTTTGCCTATACCTGCATAGAAATTTTGGTCTTGGTCACACTTTGATTGTGAATGTAATTGGTTGATCTCCTTATTCATCATCAATGTGACTAATTGATCAAATGCTCATGATGGATTTCTCATTTACACTAATATGGTGAATGCTCTCCACTTTTCATCTTCTCTTAGACCCTTGAGAGTGTGAGCAAGAAGACCATCATCCTCAATTCCGCTAACAATTAAGTTCAAGCCATATAAAAGTTCCCCAACCTTCAAAATGTATTCACTCATATTAAGAATTGGTTCTTTCCTAATTTTATTCAACTCATTATTGAGCTGAATCTTCTTTGCCTTAGTAAATTAAGAGTAAATCTTTCTAGGGCCTCTTAAAACTTTTTGGAGATTTCCATGAATATACCATAATATACTATTGGTTATGTGTTGGGACAGGATGAATGTGACTCTCCTATCCCTTTCTATCCCATTTTTAAGAGAATTGACCTAATGTTTAAGTTCCATCATGTACACAAATCATTCACTCTATGTCACACACTTATCTTGATAATCCTTTGCGAATGATCTAGTTGCTAGTTCTAAATTCCCATGATTGATAGTTTTCTTTCTCAAACTTCTCTATTTGTGCATCATACACTACTTTCTTGAGCTCTAACGTGGGACTCTAGCTTCCATGCAAGTGCATGTATGCTTCAGAAGGTGTGGATGTTACCTTTTCATATCTTCTTGCTTGCTAAATCTTGACTTGTTAAGCTCTTGATTGATGTAGCGCACCTTTGGTGTCTTGTAAATTGATTACTGGTGCTTGTGCCTATGATGCCTCAAAGCCTTCAATATGATGTCCACTCATATCTCCAAGTCTTGAAAATGCTTTGATACCCCTCATGGGTAACTTTTCCACCACATATATCTAGCTATGCAAGTCCGATGTCATCCATTAGGCCCACACATAGGTTTTTGGAATATTTCTGCAATTGTGCAAAGAATCAAAATGAAATGCAGAGGATAATGAATTGCTTTAGAACTATGTTTGAAAGTGGAAATAATGAATTGTTTTCATCATAAGAAACAACAAAATTATGGGATGCTTTAGTAGTATGGGCATCCAAGAATGAATAATTTCTTTAAACTACCCTCTTAACATTGACATCTTCTAAGAAATTATACTCCCCCTCTACCACCCATCGTTGAAGTGATAGAGGAAAATAAAGTTGAACCTTCCTAGTTGAGTCATGGCTACTACCAAAAAGTATTCTCTTTACTAGTATGATCATCTTGCAACCTCCTATAAAGTTGTAACATTTTCATGCATAGAAACTTATTTCATCTGTTGCAAAAGATATTGTGGAGTACTTTTGAGTGCGATGCTACAGTATCAGTGATTTTTTTTAATTATATCTTCTTGGTTTACATTCTCACAACAATGTGAAGTAAGTTCTTTACATCATCTAGAGGAAAGGGAAGGAAGCGTTGGTGGGTTAACATGCGTCATCTTTTGAAATGTCAAATTATACGTGTACATATATTGATTCCTTTATTCTAGTTGAAATATGGACACCATGGAAAAACATATATTAGAGTTGGGCTCAATGCTTGAGGACGGGTCACATAGAAATCTATTCTAATTTCTGAACTAAAGATAAGAAGCATGTTTCCTTCAATAGCGAATACTTTCAATTTTACATCTAAGGTTTAGCGCTTTGTTCTGCAATGTATTTTGATCCTTGTAACTAAACAATTAGCAGAATAATTTTATGAATCAACCCATGTTTAATTACTTTCTTAAAATAAAAAGCCCACTAAAAATGATTTTTAAATCATCCACATTTTTAGTCTACGAAACCGTATTTAGTTTTCATTTAGGCATGCAAATGACTTTAGAGACCATGTAATAATAATGAGAACTATCACATAAATTTATTTTACATGGACGATTCAAATCATGTTGCACGCTCTCTCTCTCTCTCTCTCTCTCTCTCTCTCTCTCTCTCTCTCTCTCTCTCTCTCTCCCCTTTCTCCCTCTCTCTTGTGCTCTCTATCTCACACACTCTCTCTCTCTCTCTATCTCTCTATCTCTCTACATGTGTATTTGTGTATGACTCATATTTGCTTTACACACTATGCTCAAAGAATTGATGCAATGTTGTGCTTGTGCATATCTAGCTACATGCCACATACTAATCCTCAAAATCCTTCATCGATGACCTAGTTGCTAACTCTAAATCTCCATGGTTGATGGCTTATAATCTACCATACTGACCTCTAATGTACTCCTTTTTCTTATGTGCAATTGCATGCATGCTTTTGAAACTATGCATGCTAGCTTTTGGTAGCTTCTTCCTTGATAACTCTTGAGTTGCGGAGATCTTGATTAATATAGCCCACTTTGGGTCTCCATTAACTTGATTAGTTATCCTTGTGCCTCCATCAGTTGTTTTGATCTCTCAAAATCATCAATAGGATATCCATTGATGTCTCCAAATCTCGAAAACGCTTTGATAGCAATGATATATTGGGAAATTTCTCAACTATATGCAATCATGGAAGTTCGTTGTCATCCATTGGGTCCACATATAGTGATATACGTTGCTTTTCTAAATATTTCTTTACAAATATCAAGAGAATCAAATGCATTCTTTTAATAAACTAGACCCCATAGTCAACTAGACATCTATTAAATGAAAGAAATTGGATTTTCCTACTCTGATAACAATCGAGTAGAAAATAGTTTATATGTCTATGACACCTTGTAACTTTATGCACGGATATAGGTGCATAAAAATGATTATTACTCTCAGTTCAATGACTAGAAAGACTTGCAACTTCATAAGAACATGGGATACTATATAAAGACCCAATGATGCATGAATTTGGAAATTTGAAAAGGTTCTCAAATGAACATTTCCTTTTCTTATTATGTAGCTAACTAGACACCAATAAATGGAAAAGATCTGAATTTTCTTATTGTTTGTTCTGCCCCTAACTTGATTCTCAAACTTTTTTTCCTCCTTTATTGATTGTTTCACTTGAAAAACTTGTGCTTGAGTCCTTTCTAAGGCTTGAGAGTATCGAGTAGATAGATTTATAATGATAGTTAGAAGCATTTGTAAGTGGGCATAATGAAATATAGGTTTCTTAATGGAAGGCATATATGTTTGGCTAGTGATTATTATTTGGAGGTACGTTCTTCAAGATTGTATCACTAATATGTGCTACCAATATAAGAGTACTGTATATTAAATAAAGCACACTATTGGGAAGAGCTCACTTGGATGGATCAGGACAACTATCGATGTTCCAAAGACATGGTACATGCAGGGTGCTTTGGGCAACTTAGGTGGTAGAGTTCAAATATACACACTCACAGATGAGATAATGGAAATAAATCAAATCATTTGTACAATTCATCAACATCATACGCGGAACTAGAAAAGATAGATGAATTGCATCATATGGGAGATTGGAACTAAGAGAGATGTGTGAAAAGTGGATAGAAATTCTTCACCACGTGAAAGATGGAAATAGATGAGATAAGAGAGCTGGGTGTAATGGACCCATCATAATTCATATGAAATATGGGAATAAAAAAATAGGCAAGTTAGAGATACATGAGATTAATGGGAATTAGAAAAGATAATGTGGTAGGAATTGGAAGGAAATAAATGACGCAACATTGGTAATTGATTTATAATAGATGTTCATACAATTATAATGAGAATAATGGAAAAATACATGTTACCATTTCATAATTGATCATAATATTGAGTCATAATGTTCTTCAAAATCCTCCTCCAAGCATGTGTGTAGAGCTTCCTCCAAGCATGTGCATAGAGCCTCCTCCAGGATGTGAGAAGAATCACCACCAAGATGTAGAGATAGCCTCCTCTTAATAAATTTGAACCTCCATGTCCTTGAACTCCTCCAAGTCTCCATCTCCTTTAAGTATGTAGAGACCTCCTTCTCCTTCACCTTGCGTTGAGACCAAGTGCTCAATAGATGATGATCACTTGAATTGATGTTCAGAAGATAAGATAATTACAATGAGCCAAGGGCCTTTTCTTATATAATCTTTTGGTTCTTGAAAATCACATTATAAAAGCACGTAAAACAAAAGCATTCATCATATTGGATTATTGATACACTATGGTAGATCCTTTTTTCTTATGAAAAACCTATCGCTTAAAAAAAAAGCTAAAAGATCACACATGTGAATTGATTTTGAAACTTAAAAATCAACTTCTCTTGCTATCACGTTCGATGGGAACTAAATTTGGATCGATTTTTGAAAAGAATCTTTCTTAGCTAAGCTTCTTCTTGCTTTTTGTTGTATAGAGAGTACCAAGATAATAACATATTGTTCAACTTAAGCTTGGAATTTTAAGGGCCATTTTAGAACCAAATGGTAGATTGTTATATATCATTGGAAAGCTCTCACCGATTACTTTCCAATGGTGCAATAATATTTTTCATCATCTTTGACCAAATTTTGACTAACAATGGTCTTTATCTTTCTGTGTTGGAAATCTTTCTTTAGATGTTTATAGATGGATGGTTCAAACTCTAGATATGTAGAGATGTAATCTCTATGACAATTTATGGATTCAACTTTCAAGATTTGATTTTTACATAAGTTTATTTCTAAAACTAGTCTACACATGAGAGAGATGAAGATGAATTATCCTCCCAATTATATCTTTCTATAAGAGTATGCTTGCTAACTAGTGTTAGCATGTGCATTTTCAAGAAATCTCCACAAAAGTATTCTAGAGTCTATTGTGTCTGAAGTACACCATCTGTCTTAGTTGACTTGAATTAACTTGATTGAGCTCATCTAGATGCTTCTAGAAGGATCTACAAAGTCCTTGGTAAAAGTGGATTGATCAAAGAACTCCTTCTTGCCATCCAATTGTTGTAAACGACTAATCTAAGGTAAATGCTTGTCTACACCTCTAGAAGAATATAAACTTATCTTCATATTGAATCTTGCCAAGATTCTTTATGACAATTTAGCTCAACATGTATCTAACTTTCGCATACCAGCTCTTTCATAGAACACTTTAGTGGTGGATCATATATCTTATACCACATTCATTAATGAACTAATACATAAAGTACGTAGAATTTAAGATAAAATTCAAAAGAAGAACATTTCTAAAACAAACTCTAAATTGTTTGAGGAATCGTGAACTGGACAAAAATTTTCTTATATGAATGCAATTTGAAAAAATGATGTTTCAAAAGGCAAAATATGATAGAAATATGAAGAGCTAACAAAAACATGAATAATGTGTTTTGGGAAGCAGTAGTGTTTGATCGTATGAGACATAAATTCTCCCAATGCAACCTTGGAAATTCCTAGGCCCTCAAAGGATAACTTCCTCTGACATAGATAAAGTTTGCTAAATAATTTCTTGGCATACTTTGTAGTTTTCTTTGCACTTTGGTGAGATTCAAAAAAAAAATTAGCAAGCTAATTAAATTCTATCATAACACTCCAATTGAATATTGAAGTATGGAATCCTCAATGCTACAAGAGAGACTATTTGATTCTCCACACATACAACTATGCCCATGACCAAAGCTCGTTGTTTTATACTATGCTCACAAAGTATGCAATGACCTCACACCATAGGTAACATAGAGTAAATGCCTATGCTAGTGGTTACTATGCTCACAAAGTATGCAATGACCTCACACCATAGGTAACATAGAGTGGTTGCCTATGCTAGTGGTTATACTATGGGTTATACTCATGTGATTTGTGGTTATGTACTTAATGGTGCAGATGAATCTTTGGTTTATAGTAGCTCTAGTTGTAGGATGTGAATCATAAACGGAGGACAATAGGCAATAGTCCCAAAGGTGATGTCGATGGTGTTGGTGATGTTTTTGAGGGTTGAAGGCGTGGAATGGTTCCCTACATATCCTTCCTTTTATGCAATGTGGAGGCTCTTCCTTCTTTAAAAGTTTGTGGTTGTGCCTTTGCAAGCACCCATTCAATAGTTATGTCATATGCCAAACACATGTAAAGTATGTGCATAATAGAGCAACATCCATTGAGTACATGCTTTTTTGTCCATCTAGTGTTTGCCACATATAGTTGATCGATGACCCAGTGTGGTAAATCAATCTTTGAAAAACATTTTTAAGCCAAATAAAGGTTGAATGACATCTTCTTATGTGTTAGTGTGAATCTCTCTTATCTAGGAAATGCAAAGTGCTACATGCAGATGCATAGTGGTTAAGTTAGGAGTGATCATGAACATGTAAAAAAACTTCAATATTTTTCTTTTCTTTATTTCTTCTGGGATTAAAGTCTTCTTGTTGGATGATGTGTGGGATCCAAACATTTCTCAAAGCTTCCTTGAATAGAATGTGTGTTAATTCGAATTTCTTTAATGATTGATCTAAGAGCAAAGATGGGAATACAAATGTAGCTAGAGCATCCAAATTTGGATCTAGTTCTAATCTATGGATCAATGAATAATGCCTATAGAAATATAGCTTAGACATGGGAGCACTAAAATATTATTTGAGACCTTCCCTTTACCATATGAGTTGCCAATCTTTCAAGTTCTGCAAGGTTTTGAATCCCTAAGCAAAGAACTAAATCATCTCGAGCAATGGTCAAACTCCAATTTTTCCTCCCATATGAGTTTTGCATTACTATAGTGGACAAGCGGTTGTTGATAGGTTTTTCCCCTTGCAACACTAAATAGTGTGTGTTAGTGTTTTCCCCTCTCTCTATCTATGTACATTTCGTTTAGTGTGTCTTGCCTCTCATTACTCTACCTCATGATCAAATTCCACTACATTATTCCTCTTTATCATTATTTTCAAACATGGCATCAGAGCTTAGGAGGATTTGAGTATCAGAGAAGCAAAAATGTAGAAGTCATAGAAGTTTTCGAACGAATTAAAGAGAGAAGATGTCAAGTTGTGTGTATTCATCTACTGTTTAGGAATCAAGGTGGTTCATCAACAAGAGCATGCGAAATACAAACTGGAGCAGTGATGATGCCCATCGTGCAACCATTCAGATTCGACCACTAGCCTTCAGAGAAGGTAAACTCAATAGTATTAATTACCTTGTGGAAATTTAAGATTACTTCTATCCTTGAATCTTATGAGCTGCTGGAGAATGTACTGAGGACTGATTGTGAGCCCCAAGGAACACGTGATCCAAATGATCCTGGTCAAATGATTCCTCACAATGTTGATTTTTTACATGCTTGGAAGCATAGGAATGTGGATGGTAGTCTGTGCCCTAGTTACAAGTACTGTTGATAGTCTTCTCAACCTTATTGAGCACACCACAAAGGCCTGTGAAGCTTGGAACATATTGAGAAATCAATATGAAACTGGGAATCACACAAAGATTCAGAACTTGGAGAATCAACTAGCACGAGAGAGGTTTGTTGATGGGGAGATTGCTGAAGTGTTTATCATTCCCATAAAGAATCTATGGGATCAATTGGTGGGAGCAGGTGTACCAAAGTCAAGTGAAGATCTATCTCTGCATTGTCTCCAAATCTTTCCACGGAAGTTTGACGGTATGGGAACTACCCTTAGTACCCATATCAGACCGCAGACACTAAGCTTGAAAGAATTAACTGCCTTACTCATGGAGGAGGAGTTGCATCTCAAGGCAAGGAATGACATTGGCAAAGGAGAAGTTGCATTCATGGCAAATGCTAAAGGTACTAAACTGATTCTTCAAAAGATGGGGACAGAAAGAAGAAAGAAAAGAAGAAGCTCAAGGGGGAGTGTTTGCATTGTATGAAGATAGGCCATAGAATCCAAGACTATCACATTAAGAAGGCTGCTAACATTGTCGAAACTGAGCTTGAGTTATTTGGTACGGTGGAGAAATTCATTCGTGAGCTAAATATTCAGCTACAAATGACCCATGGGTAAAGAGGCTCCTAACATTGCCAAAACTGAGCTTGAGTTATTTTTTGCGGTGGAGAAATTCATTCCTGAGCTAAATATTCAGCTATAAATGACCCATGGGTACGGACAGTGGTACCTCTCATCACATGACAACAAGACCTTTATAGTTCCCTAAAGCATCTAGAGGAACCCATCATGGTGAAGGTAGGTAACAATGCAAGATGTCCTACTAAGGGCAAAGATACGGTGTCTTTCATTAACCATAACGGGGACATTAGAAAGCTTTTGGACGTGTTGTATGTTCCAAATCAGGTGAAATTTGATTTTGGTAGCTTCTATAATGAATCAAGGTCATCGTCTTGCAAAAATACACGAGCTTAGATTCTGGACCAAAACAACAATTTTGTCATGATTGGAATAAGGAGGAACAACCTGTACGAGTTGATTGCTCTTACATCCACGATTTGTGCCGGTACAAGTAAGCTTTGGCATGAGAGATTTGGCCGCATAATGTAGTTGGTACTGAAAGAGATGCACTAGAAAGGTATGTGAACTCACCTTCCTTCAAGTGTAGAGATGAAAGAACCATGTGAAGCTTGTAGGATGGGCAAGCAGTAGAGGAAGGCATCTCCACAAGTAAGCAAGAATAGAGCAAGCGTTTCTCTTGAGTTGGTGCATGTCACTTGTGCCCAAAAATGCACACATAAGCCTTGGGAGGACCTTCCTACTTCATGTTACTCATCAAAGACTATAATAAGAACATATGGGTGTACTTTCTTTGTGATAAAGCTCAAGGTTTTGCTAAGTTTAAAGAATGGCTCTAGCTTCTTGAGACTGAAACAGGGAAAAATATGATGAAATTTAGGACAGATGGTGGCGGTGAGTTCACATCAACAGAATTTGATGATTTTTCTAAGGGCAATGGAATCAAGCATGAACTCACAATGATGCATAGCCCTTAAGAGAATAGTGTTGCTAAATGCTGAAATCCAACCATCATGGAAACGGCAAGGTGCATGTTGAAGGGCAAAGAAATACCTATTCATTTTTGGGTAGAGGCCATAAACACGGATGTTTACATCTTGAATCATTGCTACACTAAGGCATTTGATGGAACGACTCCACAAGAAGCCTACACTGCTAGAAAGCCTTCTGTTTCCCATTTCAAAGTGTTTAGAAGTGATTGTTATATACACATTCTCGACAAAGAGAGAAACAAGATTCAACCAAAAAGCACCAAATGTGGCTTCTTAGGGTACTTTGAAGAGAAGAAAGCTTACAAGATTTATGACTTGGAGGCAAAGAAGATCACAGTGAGTCATAATGTGGTGTTGAAGGAGGAGCAGCCACATGTGGTGGAAGAGGAAAAGAAAGCTTCCACTTGATCAACAAACAAAGAAGTAATACACTATGAACGTGACCCGAGCTAGCCCTTCTACAAAAGAGACGAAAGCTTCATCCTCAGATGATGAGACTAATATTCACCAACCTGTTGTCACTCAAGTGGAAAATCCATTGACACGGTGGGTGAGGCAGCTTTATGATTCTCCAAATCCCATCCTACAATCAATAGAACCAATTGCAGATAGTCCAAGGCGGTCATAGAGAATAGAGGAACTAAGATAGGTAGAGGCCCACATTGTAAACTCAGCATTGATGGCTGAGATTATCCACAAACAAGAAAAGGAGCCGATATAGGGCTATTCCAAAGCCGAAGACATTGACTTCAGTGAATCATTTCCCCTGACAACAAGGATGACTACTATTTGGCTAGTACTAGTTGTCCTTGCACATAAACAATGGGCAGTATGCCACATGGATGTCAAACCAGCATTCTTGAATAGAGACCTCAAGGACGAGGTATATGGGTCTCAGCCACCAGGGTTTGAGGCTTCCAATTTAGAGACCAAAGTATGTAATTTGAAAAGGGAATTGTATGGTCTAAAACAAGCCGAGAGAGCTTGGTACTAGTTGATAGATAGGTATCTTTTGGATATAGTATTCAAAAGATGTGCTTTTGGAGTTGATTTGCATGTTCTAAAGATAGGGAGGAAGACAATTGTGGTTTTACTCTATGTAAATGACCTTGTAATCATCAAAAATGATGATGCACTTCTCAAACAAACAAAAGATGCCTTGAGTTCATAATTTGAAATGATGGATTTGGGATTGATGCATTATTGCTCAGGTCATTAAGTCCCACAAGAACAAGGGATGATCTTTATCTCCCAACAAAAGTATGCAAAGCAAGTGTTGAAGGCATTTTCCATGGAGGATTGCAAAGAAATCTCTACATGGATGGAAGTCAACACAAAATTATCTATTGAAGATACTTCACCTCTGGTGGATATTGGAAGACACAAGAGATTAGTCGGAAATCTCATATACTTGTGTAATAGAAGATGGGATATTTCTTATTCTTTTGGCATATTAAGCAGGTTCTCTAATGATCTATCTCTAACTCATTGGAAAGCATGCACATGGATTCCCAAGTATGTCAAGTGAACCATTGAGTATGGTATTCTCTACGGTGAAGGATCATCTCTGAGGGGATATTGTGACTCAAATTGAGGAGCATATATTGATTCCAGAAAATGATTTTTCAAATATTACTTCTCTTTAGGTTTCATGATTTTTTCTTGGATCAATAAGAAGCAACCAACTGTAGCACTATATTCTACCAAAACTCAGTGGAAAAATGCATGTTTTGTTGCATGTGAAGTAGTTTGGTTGAGAAGGATCCTATGGCATATATGAATTTAAGGGCGGCAGGATACAAGGTTGAGATATGACAACCAGAGTTGCATAGCCATCACCAAGAATCCTATTTTTCATGCAAATACTAAGTAGATAGAAATCTAGCATCACTATGTGCGAGAGTTGATCCAAGATGGAATTGTGGAGCTACGTTTTTGTTGAACAAATGAAAATGGAGTAGAAGTTTTCACCAAGGCTCTAGGGAGAGATAAAATGCATGGACATCTTTGAAAGCTTGGCATTGGACCAAGAAGGTAGTTCACCACAGGGGGACATTGAAGGAGGGTGTTAGATATACTCAATACTCCAACCGCATATGACCACAAATGATCCAGGGTACCATAAGTTGTACATCCCCCATTATGATGAGAAGCCATTATGAGAGTTCGGACATTTGTGATGAGGTCTACATGAGAATAGGAAAAGTTCTAGATGATCTATGTGAGTCTAATCAAAAGACTAGTGAGGGCTTGTACTTTAGTCACATTGGAATTTTGGAGATATGAAAGTTTGATAGTCAACCAATTCAGAATTATGATGATTTTTCCAGGATTCTAGAGGTATGATATTTTGTTAGTCAATCAATACAGAATCACTATAATGTATGGAATCCTAGAGGAAGACTAGAGATATGATAGTTTAGTAGTCAACCTATCCTGAATTATGGTGACTAGTTGAGCAAACAGCTTGTTTGGAATTACGGTGACCAGTTTGGTAGTACTCATATCTAGAATTATGATGGCTAGTTTGGTAGTCAACCTATGTAGAACTTCACTTACTAGTTCAGTGGTCCAAATTTTTCTGATGGTCTAAATTTTGTCGGAAGATCCACTTAGTCCGGTAATTTGGACGTTTCAAAATTATAGATGATCTCGATGGTTAGGCCTAAAACATAGCATCAAGAAGTCTTAGACACCATGCCTAAATTAGTGGAATAGGCAAGCCTATTTACAGCATAGGAGCGTGATAAGGGCCAAATTTACAGCATAGGAGCAAGATAAAGGCGATTCGATCCGGCTGCGTTATTCCTCGTTGTCATTATTCTCTAATAGTTTCTACATTAAAAAAGTGTAAATGAGAGACTATTTGAGATTGTTCCTAGGATTGTTTTGGGACCCACTTCCATATAGTTAAGGAATGAGGAGTACATGGATTCTCCCATGCAATGCAACTATCGCTTATATTGGCTTTGGTTACAAGATAACGCCTTAGGTTTCACTAGAATAAAAGATATGATGGGCGATACATGACCTTAAGTCAAGCTTTGGGCATCCATATACTAGATGTGCCATGGCATGCCTTTAAAAGCTCCTTAGGTTTCCAAATTCTTTGTATCATTCTAGGTTGATTTTTCATACTATGTTCACTCAATATCACGTTCCTCAAGCATAGGTGGGACTATGATTTTGATGTGAGGATGGGTGGTATCTCACCTTTATTTACCCATATCTGATTTTCCTTCATGATAACTCTTCTCCTATGGTTGCTTGGTGTTTGAGTGTGATTCTATGTTTTCTTTACTTTTTGTTGTGGTGATGGACACGTACCTAAGGCCATTCCTTAGTAGTGGCTTCACTTTCCTTTGGAAAAGAAGGGAGATCCAACACTCACATGTCATGTCCATATGGGATTTAAGGATTATGATCAGCGAACGTTGGAGCACATGGGAAGTGTCTAGACTTGTATGCAAAGGTTCATGACCTTCTAATTTAATTGTAAGACATTGTTTATTAACTCAAACGTGAGAACTTCATCTACTACTACTATGTAATCATATATGCAATATTGGCATACTAAAAGAGGTTTTGTGAGATTGTCATCATTAAAAAACAAAATCATAACCATTAGAGGAATGTCTCTTGTAAAAATCAACTGTTTTTAATCCTTGTAAAAGTGCATATATTAATTGCACTATCCCCACAAGGATTTAGGAGGAATCAAATCTCTAATTACTTGGTATTTGATAGATGAGAGATTAAGTCCTAAAGCGTATGATTCACTTTATCGTAAGAGCTCAAATTTGAATTCAAAAGTTGGCTCCAACTCTAGCTATAAAAATGGTAGATCAAAACCTTATGTGGAATAGAGCCAGATTAGGAGATCATTTAAGAGGAATTTTCTATGATTAGTGAGCTCTCTCTATAGCCACTTCACTACCCTCATATTGTGCAATCATGCATTGCCAATGTCATTGTATTCTTATGTGATTTAATACATATACATTGATCACTTCTATACTTCAATTATCTATCAAGTTCATCTCAGAATAGTGATCTTCTCAACCTTGGTTCTGAGAGCATAGTTGATCATTTCATGTTCTTTCAAGTGCTATAGACTCATCATACTATCTATTTCATAGGTGCAAATTTTCATTGTCATTTCGTTTCTCAATCTCTATATATTATCACATCTCTGCTCACTCGTCTATATACTCTAGCAGCCCGGAAATGTCAAGATAGTCATCCAACTTGCTAAGCATCATTCTCACCGTACACTTAATGATTTTTAGTGAAATAACTTGTGATTGATATCTATTTAAGCTAATTAGATACTCCGAAAAGGAATTTAATCAATTGCTATCAAGTTGAGAGCACTGTTCATTTTTACTAAACATATGAAGATAAAAATAGCAAGTCTTGGCACTTAGTTGAAGTTTCTACTCATTTATTTTGATTCATTGATTAGAGAATCATGCTCCAAAGCACTTAGGTGGTTATTTATGATTCTTGGGAATCTTAATGGGTCTATTCAACTCTCCACAACTTGTTCTTGTATTTTGTGAAGCAAGATCTTGTAGCACCACATCATCTCTAGAATCTATCCACCATCTCCTCGAACAATGGTATCAGAGCAGCATCAAAGCAAGATGGGAGATGGATTTCCATCATTCATTGAAAAATTGGACAGGGGAAACTATCGAGCATGGTCCCTAAGGATGCAAGCTTACCTCCAAGGAAGAAGCTTATATGGATACATCTTTGGAGATGAAGATATGCCAATATTCAGAAGCAAACATCAACCTACAAGAGAAGAGCAACGAAGACTAGTTGCATGGTGTGCAAAGGATGCTCTAGGCCGGTCTTATATACTCAACTCAATATCTCATTTCTTATTACCTCAGATTAGGAATTGCAAGACCTCCCAAGACACTTGGGAAGTACTTTCTTCATACTTCTCATCAAATACAAGGGCTACGAAGAACCAGCTTTGGATGGAGTTCACAACCTTGAAGAAGAAACCAAAGCAAAGTTTGGTTGACTATGTGACCAAGATGAAGGAT
This sequence comes from Ceratopteris richardii, assembly GCA_020310875.1. Taxonomy (NCBI): domain Eukaryota; kingdom Viridiplantae; phylum Streptophyta; class Polypodiopsida; order Polypodiales; family Pteridaceae; genus Ceratopteris; species Ceratopteris richardii. Next base: position 85,870,133 of record CM035408.1, on the reverse strand, counting down.
GTATATGAGCAACTTGGAAGCATTGGAGAAGAAATAGAAGAGGAGTAGATAGTAAGGTAGATCATAAATCGCATCAAGGTTGATGATAAGTGGGAGTCCTTCACCACAGCAATGGACCTATATATGGATATGTAGATTCCTCACCTCAACACATTGATGGGACAAGTCTTCATACATGAGACAAAGCTCAACAAGAATGGAGACAACTTTCGAGGTAATCAAACTTCTACCCTCTACACAGATAGAAATTAAAGTAAAGATAAAGGCAAAGGGAAAAGAATGAAGAAGAGGCAAGTACCTCTCAAGTGAACTTCATAGGTAGAGGAGGGGATACTAGAGGAAGGGGTAGAGGAGGAAAGAATGGCAGGGGGAGATCATATAACTCTTCACCTTGCAATATATGTGGCTTGACCAATCATACCATAGATGAGTGTTTCAATAACAAAAAGAATCAGAGAGGAAGAGGCTTCCACAGAGCAGGCTATGCACAATCCAAAGGGAGGTTCAACAATGGAGGAAGCAATTACCATCACAACTACAACCAAGGTTGCAACAACAACTAGCAAGGAGGTTTTAAAGGTAGAAGAGGTTATAAAAACTTTACAGAGGACATGGAGGATCCTCTATTGATCATGAACATGACACCCAAGCAAGGTAAAGATGACGAACATCTATTCTATATTGATTCTGATTGTTCCAATCATGTGGCTGGAAATGTAGCATTGCTATCTAATCTTGAAGAACCTAAAGGGTAGCATGAAGTCCAGACAAGTGATGATACTAGGAATTCTATTAAGAATATTGGAAATTTAAAAGCATCTAATGGTAACATGAACCTTTTCATTAAGGTATTATATGTGTCAACCATAACAAAAAACCTAATCAGTGTTGGCAGATTGTTGAAAAGGGCTTACAGGTTAGATTCACAAGGCATGGAGCATATGTGGAGGACCCTCAAGGCTTGAAGAGGATTTCAAAATGTGAGAAATCTGGTAGACTCTTAACATTTGAAGTTGAAGATACCAAAAACATTGCACTCTTCAACTACAAAGATCAAACGCTATCTAGACATGAGATATGGCATACGAGACTAGGTCATATAGGTGAAAGAACACTAAAGCAAATATGTAAGGATTAGAGTGTGCTTGACATTCCAAATATGTCCAAGCAACACATGATTTACAAATGTGGAGCATGCCAATTTGGCAAATCATACATGCAACCATTCAACAGAAAAGGATATATGTATGAAGACTACTTGGATCTTGTGCACACAGATGTGCGGGGTCCTATCAGAGAGCCATCTATCCCATGATCAAGGGACTATGTTTCATTCATAGATAACTATAGTAGATGGATAATTCTTTACTTCATGAAGCATAAAGATGGAGTCTCCACTTATTTCAAGAAGTATTTGGCATTGGTTTACAACCAAACAGGTAGAAGCTTGAAGAGGCTTAGATCTGATGGAGGTGGTGAGTTCTTCTCATATGAATTTGACTCATTCTTACACGATAGAGGTATAAAGAGAGAAGTTACAACAAGATACACTCCTAAACAGAATGGAGCGATAGAGAGAAGGAATAGACTAATAATATAGGCTACAAGATCAATGGGGTGAATGAAAAGAAAAATCCAAATTACTTATGGTTAGAGACTGCTTCCACATCCACATACTTGATTAATAGGCTTCCACCCAAGTCCTTGGATGGAATGACACCTTATGAATCATGGAATGGTAGAAAAACATCCTTAGACCATTGTAAAATCTTTGGATGCATATTGTATGCACATATACCCTCATAGATTAGATGAAAGCTTGATCTTAAAGTTGAAAGGTGTATGTTCATTGGCTATGACCAAAACTAGAAAGGATATAGGTTGTACAATCCCACTAACAAAGGATTTACAGTTAGTAGGGATGTGGTGTTTGATGAAAATAATTCATGGTTTGAAGATGATTGTAGGAAAATAAAGCTACCTTATGACTTGGAAAGTGATTTTCCAACCTTGACTCATGAAGAACCACAAATAGAAAAAGATGTCAACTTAGGGGATGAACAATAGATTGACTACAAATCTTGGAAGTCCAAGGGCAAGACAATTGGAAGACATTCAAGAATCATCCAATCAAGCTCTTAGAAGATCTCAAAGGGAAAATAAGAAACCCATAAGGTATGGCTATGACACATCATTAGTCATCAAGCATTCTGTATACATGACTAAAGATTCTATGTCAAAAGAGCCTTCTTCATTTGAAGGAGCTAACAAGAGGAAAGAATGGTAAAACTCCATGGAGAAAGAAATTGAAGCAGTTCACGAGAACAACACTAGGGATTTGGTTCCCAAGAAACCAAGCATGAAGTTAATACGATCCAGGTGGATTTAAAAAGTATAGAAAATTTCTGATGGTTCAATTGACAGATATAAAGAAAGTCTAGGAGCAAAAGGGCTTGTTCAAACCCATGGAGTGGATTATGTGGATACCTTCTCAACTATGGCTAAGATGCCAACAATCAGAGTTTTATTAAGTATTGCTGCTTCCAAGAATTGGAACTTGTATCAGTTAGATGTTAAAAATGCATTCCTAAATGGATGTATCTCAGAAAAAGTATACATGGCTCAACCACCAGGCTATGAAGAAAAGGACAAACTAGATTATGTATACAAATTAAGGAAGGCACTCTATGTTGTAAAACAAGCTCCTAAAGCTTGGAACCATAGGCTTGTCACATATTTGCAAGACCAATGTTTTGTTGCTAGCAAAGCATATTCTTCTTTGTTCATTAGGAAGAATAACTCATAAGTCATTTACCTATGTGTTTATGTGGATGACATCATCATTATAGGGAATGATGCCAATGGTATCAAGAAAATTAAAGCTCAAATGATGGAAGAATTGAAAATCAGTAATCTTGGGTTGTTAACATACTTTCTTGCATTGGAACTTGTATATTTAGATTCTGGAATCTTTATTACTTAGAGGAAGTACATTCATGATATGTTAGTCAAATTTAAGATGGAGAATGTCAAAAGTGCAGGTACACCCATGAAACTCAATCAAAACCTTAGTTCTCATGAGGGCGAAGTTCTTGAAGATATTACATGTTATCAAAGGTTTGTTGGGAGTCTCAATTATGCAACCCTAACAAGAGTGAACATATGTTATAAGGTAAGTACATTAAGCAAATTTATGCATATCCATTCACATCTAATTTGGATATCAATATGTAGTCTAATGTAGATTGGGCTGACTCAAAAGATGATAGGAGGAGCACTTCTGGCTACTTATCTTTTGTAGGTTCAAAGCTAATTTCATGGTCATCAAAGAAACAACCAATTGTGGCATTGTCATCAACTGAAGAAAAATATAGAGGCTTAGAAAATGCAACACAAGATGCTATGTGGCTCAAATTACTTTACATAGATTTGGGATTACATTCTTATAATCCAATGATCTTTGGAGATAACACTAGCTCACTTCATTTGGCTTCTAATCTTGTGTATCATGCAAGGACTAAGCACATTCAAGTGCACTATCATTATGTAACCTACCAAGGACATCAAATTGTCCTATGTATCAACCAATTTGCAATTTATAGATATGCTCACAAAATCTTTGAATGGAACTAACATGAACAGGTTCAAGATGATGACTAGACTGCAAGAAATCAAAGACAAATGTAGACCAAGCATGTTAGGTTTGAGGGGGAGTTTTTGATGCAAATGAGTCCAAGCCTACAGACTTGGACAATTAGCATTAATTTCATAATATAGTCACAGATGACTATTCTCTTGTAAAAATCAACTTATTTTTATCCTTGTAAAAGTGCATATGTCAATTGGATTATTCCCACAAGGAGTTAGGAGGAATCTAATCTCGAATTACTTGGTAGTTGATAGATGTGAAATTAAGTCCTAAATTTTAGGATTCATTTTATGGTAAGAGCTCAAAATTGATTTCAAAACTTGGCTCCAACTCTAGCTATAAAAATGAGTCAAAACTCACATGAAATAGAGCCTGCTTTGGAGATCATTTGAGAGGGGTTTTCAATGATTATTCAGCTCGTTCTATAGACACTTTGATACCCTCAAATTGTGCAATGATAGATTGCTAATGTAATTGTATTCTTATGTGATTTAATACATATATATTGATCACTTCTCTACTTAATTTCTCTGTCAAGTTCATCTCAGAACAATGATCTACTCAGACTTTATTCTTAGTGTAAAGTTGATCATTTGATGTGATCTAAAGTGCTATAGATTCATCGTAATGTCTAATTCATAGCTACAAAGCTTCATTATCATTTCTTTTCTCAATCTTGAGATATCTTCAATTCCCTACTCACAAGTCTATATACTAGATGAGCCCCAAAATATCAGGATAGTCATCCAACTTGCTCAGCATCATTCTCAATGTACACTTGATCATTTTTATTGAAATAAGTTGTTATTGGTGTCTATCTAAGTTAATTACATACTCCCAAAAGGAATTTATTCAATTGCTAGTAGGGTGGGAGCACTATTCATTTTACTGAACATGTGTAGAGACCAAAATTGCAAGTCTCGATACTTAGTTGAAGTTTCTACTCATCTCTTTTGATGCATTGATTAGAGGATCATGATCCAAAGCATTTAGGTGATCATTTATGATTGTTGGGAAGCTCAAGGGGTCTAGTCTACTCTCCACAACTTGAACTTGGTTGGTTTAAGCAGGATTTTGTAGCACCACTTCATCTCTAGAATCAATCCACCATCTCCTCAAACAACATATAGATCCAAGCTTGATCATTCATTAGTGTGTGTTGGAGCAACAGGAAGATTTGGTAAGGTTCATAGCTCGAGGGAAATCCTAACATTTTGAAGAAGATGGGAACGCTGAGTTGGTGGATCAAGTCAACTGCCAAACTCAACGGTTCATGCAGGGTGACTTTAGCAAACTCAGGTGTCTAATGAAAATTCAGAGATGAGTAGTAGTTCAAATGCAAAATCATTCTTCTTATCCCAGTGTGCTTTTGAAGCAATCGTTTCATCACTCTATGTTCAAAGACTTTGCCATTCGTTCATCATAAGGAAAATCATATTTCATATGCAAGAATTGAATGTGCAAATTTGGAAAGACGTATGCACTCAGTAACACAGACTGTGAATCCTAAACAATAGATCGTAAAACACTATGAACCCTCCAATTCACTTTCAATTTTTGCTATTAACAATTGAAAACATCCATTAACTCTTAAAGTGCATTTGTTCGATCAATTAGATTTGCATCTTTTATTGAATAGCGGTTCAGATTTGACGCTTGCAAGTATATCTGGTGATTTTCGTGATGTTTAGTGAATCAAATTGTTATAATCAAAACAAAATCCTGATGGTCTGAGTGTTGAACTAAGCATCAGACATATAACATATGTATGAAAAGGTAGAAGATGTTCACACATAGGAGAGATCTCATCGTTCTTATCCGACTTTAATACATTAAAGCTTGCAATAAACGAATATGTAGCACCGTTCATAAGATTCAATTTGTGTGACTTTGAGTTCAACTTGTGCAGATTTGATCGAAGCTTGGCTGAGGTAGGAACCGGAAAAAAAAAAGCTGGAGTATGCAGACATAGGCTACGTGAATGAGTAGAGTATGCGCCCCCACAGATGGCGTTAGTGTCCCTCTTCATAGTCTTTGCTCTCTAAATTTAGAGATCCGTTGTTGAAAAATCCTCTCCTATTTTAATTGATCGGGGTAGAAAATCGACGATCGCCAATTTTATTTTATTAGAGAAATACGTGAGATGTTTTATTGGAGAAGTCCTTGAAATAGCGTCGCCAAAATATCCCATCTAATTTCAATAGAAGATGTCTTCAGCCTCCACTAAGCTCCATCCTTTCAATGTTATTGAGAGTTTGAAGCAAGAAAGAGGCCTCTCATAGAAGTAATAATTTTGCAGCAGCAACACCAACATTATTAACGAGACGTGTGTTTCTCTGAACATCAAAATGCATTGCATGGAGCAAGAGCTCAAGCGTGAAAAAATAAATCTCAAACATGAGATACATAATCCCATCATCGCCATGAGAAAGCCACCATAAAAACCCTTGCCAAAGCACCCAAAACATGAATTATTGCAAAGATCAAGGTCAAGTGGCTTGTGATTAGTTTTATGGCAATAGTATTTGAAGAGAGCACAACATTTCGAGACTTTTGTTATTGACGAATTGCATTGTTAGAATCACCTTCATGGGATTTCAGAATCATTTTCATGGAACTTCAAGATATTGTCTAAGTTAAGAACATAGATTAAGGAACATATGCAAAATTGAAGATTGGTTCCACTTGAAGCTTCATTAGTTTTTCTCCAAGGTAACCTTATCATAAGCAGAGTGCAATCTCTCTGACATCCACCCCCACCAAACCTACACAGCATCTTGATGGGCCAACCTGAAAATAAGTCATTAAGCAATATCAAATTCTTTTAAGGGAATCAATTCCCTCTCAAATTTTTTTTGAATTTAAGCAAGATGCAAATGAGTTTTCATTTGACAATCTAGTTTATTAAAATATCAAATTTTAAGCTCCACTAATGAATACTCACATATATAGAATCATTCATATAAAAAAAATTCAACTAACTCTATTTACACAGAAATCCGGCTCGTTTGCTCAATTTTTAATGATAGAAGTGTTTTCCACAACTAGTCTTCATATTTGCTTCATAATTTTGTTTCATCATAGACTTTTCCAACATCAGCTTCATGTAGGTGTAATTCATAATTTACTTTTTTGGGGTGGAATCAAGTATAAACTTTGGTTCATAATAATTTTGTTTATTACATTTGCAACTTTTTTGTTTTAAGAGGAAAGACTTAACCCCTTATTTTGAGTTAAGGATCTAGATGCATGTATAAGAAAAAGTAAGGATTTCACATAGACATAAGTCATGCATCTATATGATCATATTTATCAAGTCTAATTTCCTCTTTTGAATTGAATTTTAAAATCCTTCTATTCTATCATATCACAATTGATTTTTTAAAGTTTTGAAACACAAAATTCAAACATTTGTTTTCCTACTTTGGCCAAATAGTCTCACACTCCTTGTCCCTCTCCTTCTCTCTCTCTCTCTCTCTCTCTCTCTCTCTCTCTCTCTCTCTCTCTCTCTCTCCCAAAACCAATGCTCAAATTCATTAAGAAGTCAGAAGATGCCCTCACCCGTATACTAAAACATCAATACTTGTACTTCCATGCTGAGACACACTTCCGATCCTATGCAAGGAGGTTCAATGGAATGATATTGGTTGGCCAGGGGAATGCTCAGAGGGACTCAAAACTGAAATCAACAAGTTTTTTATGTGCTTCTTTGTCCTTGAAAAGCGAACCTCAACAAATATATAACACAATACACTACTCAATTTGCTTAGGACATTCAAAGATCAATCCTTGATATCACTCAGAGGTCCCACATTACAATTTGTCTACCATCATTTGGTACAGACCTAACTTCTTGCATAGATTTTGACGCAATCATCTTACATAAAAAAATGTCTTCATGTGCCTAGCTCTAGCATGCAAATTAGCAGATGAACTCATGCTGCCTTGTCCATGATGCCTCCTCTCTACCATATGTTGCAGAACATCAGGTGCAATTTTGTGTAATCCTTGAGGTCAATAGATATGTCTTTGCACACTACATAATAGCACAATCCCAGGGAGAGTTTCTTGTCCTGCACCCAAGCTATTTTTCCACTTAGCCTTCTCCAAGCAAGCTACTATGGTATGGGTGGATGCCTTCAAATTGCTCTATATAATCAGGAATACCTTCCTCACTTGAGGCTTGCAGCACCCCTTGATAATTTTGCAAGTCCCTTTTCAAGCTTTTGAACTACAACAAGGCCCTCCACCCCAACATTGGTTATTGCCGGTGTGCACCTTCATTAAATTTCAAAGGGACTTTTGTAGTATCAAAATCAAGAGCACATATCCTGACTTCAACATGTTGAAAAAGATCTGACCATTTTTCTAGCTTTGTATTTGTAACACATTCCCATCAAAATGAATATGTTAGCACCACTTTGGAAACATCCTTAGTTTTTATGCTTAATGCCATCTCTGTTTCTACTACAAGCTAGCGACCTTTCTTACATATGTGAATTTGACCAGTCACTCTTTAGAGAGTACTACAACCCATCAAAATTCCAATTCATCTATGTTCTTGATCTTAACATCTTCCTAAGAGTTTTTGGGCAAATCTAGCATTCAATTCTTTTGAAATATCGTGAATGAAGAAAGACTTTTTGAGGTGTTTAGTTCATATTCATGCATAACAAAAATCACAATCTGTCACATGTGTGTGTGTTTCTTTTTCTTGGAACCCTTGTCCACTTGTTTTTTCAAACATGGCATCTACACGCTGCTGATTCCACTCCTCATTAGGAAAAAAAATGAACCCCGCATAGGCATCTTAGATTAAGGAGTGATTAATGATGGACCAATAGGAAGAGGGTGGTGGCCAAAGTCTAGTCCCTTAATCACATAGGCTAGGCATAGGTGTCCATTGTTTTTGTGTGGTCAAAGAGATAAAAACCACCTAGAACTCATGGTTTTGGTCATTCGAATGGTTTTGAAAAGCTTGGAAATAAGTAAGAGCCCTTGGATTGATTCACTGATCCAATGGTTGACGTTGACTGGCAAAAGTCAAGGCATCTTGGAACATGGACCCTTGGATTTGCATTACTTTCAATGGCTTAGATCTATTGTTTGCTCAAAAGTGCACCATTTTATATGCACCCTTGGATTTGCACTTTGATCGGATGCTATGCCTTGAAAGGCACTGATTTTTTGCACTTCAAACTTGGACCATAGGATCTTGGGATGATCTAAAGGCTCAGATTCATCTCCGAAATGGAAAAGGCACCTTCATATCTTAACCATTGGATTCTTGCACGATCTAACGACTCCCATTGCCTGAGCAAATACGCTCAGCCCCAAATTTGTTGCGCCATTGGATTTCAAGAGATCTAATGCCCAATAGTTATGCAGAGGGCCTGCAAACAAATCCGTAAGATTCTCTTAAATCTCACTAATGTCAAATATTATCTCTCTACATCTTTTTCACTTCAAATCGTGGCCATTAAAATGAAGCATTCAAAGGTGAAGAAAACTTTTCTTTTTCAATTCAAACTCCAAAATCTTTTAAGTATTATTTTATTTGGAATACCAATAGTGGTTTAGCATGCCCCCTTAATCCCTTAGATTAAGCTTTTTAATCCCAAAAATTAGGAATCCTTACAAGGCCCATGCAAGGCTCATTTTTTCCCTAATGTTTCTTCTTGTTTGTGCAAGTTTCAGTCGGAGTTACCTCCATCCTCTCCAACAATAGCTCTCTTCCTTTTTGGTAAAAATCCTTTTCTATTGCATATGCTAGAACATGTGCTATCATCCCTTTTTCCTTCAATCAAGATACACCTTCACCCCGTTCCTATACTCACTCTTGAATGCATGAGATATCATTTGTTGAAAAAATCCATGCACCTCTCCTTCACTGTCCTTAGGTTCCCCTAGATGAAATACTCTTTAACGTGCTGCTAAGTTTTGTTGGAATAAGCCTTTCTATTGATAGTGCTGTGGAAGTGATTCGCGATGGCTGGTGGATCAAGTCAACTGTCTCGCTAACGGCGCACGCCGCGTGTTTGGGGCAAGCTCAGGTGCGGTGGATATTCAGAGCCAATTAGTAATTCAATTACAATTCATAATTTGAATCTAGTATTCTTGCATAAAATCACGTTCACAAAAAGAAATCTCACTCAACATGAATCAAATGAAGATGGAAACTTCGTATGTAAAGCAGATTAAACATCGTTTTAGTGTAGTCAGTCATTGAAGATATGCAGTGGAAGTTTTATGCAAATATATCTTTAAAAAATGTAGTGTAAATTGGAATACACGTTTATGTGAGTATCAACGTTCTAGTCCATTTCGTGAACTTAATTCGCAAGAGAATTTTCTAATCAAAAGCAGTTGATAATGGCTTGAACTCCGTTTAGTCCTTCGAAAAGATGCTTAAAAAAGAACAACGATTAACAACGAGTAATTACAATATAAGTGCAAACATATCTATATAAGTGAACTCATTATCTACTGCTGCAACTTATTGTAACAGCATAATGAGAAACTTCGATTTCCTATTAATCAATAATTTGTTAACCATGCATGCATAGCTATAAGTCTTCATTAGAAATCTCCATATCAGATAAGTGCGCGTTGCAAATATATGATATATAAATATATATAAATCTTCACAACCGTTCCTGGAATTTTTCAGCTCATCTTAAGTCAAACATCTGAGTGCTCCTATTAAAGGATATCCCTGAAAGCAGATGAAAGAAAAAGTCGCTAATGCGACCTGAAAGAAAATTATTGACAGAACGGCATTTAATCGAAGAGGTTTCAAATACGGAACAGACCATAGATATACTTTCCACAGAAAACGGAGATCTGTAGTCAACCTTAATGGATTGAACATGAACACAATACGTGAAGCTATATGAATGCGAAGTCTGATGTCAGATAGCTGTCGTGCTTCCAATCAAAAATTATCCTGCTGAGTCTCTTCAAAACAGATTACGAAACAGACTAAGCAAATGACACAGAGAACCAGCTTCAATAGAACAACTGATCATCGATCAAACTTGATCTTTCCGCCTTTTTCGTTATTATACGCATTTGTCAATCAAACAAAATCTTACCATGCTGATGAATCAATCAGTTTCAGTCAGAGAATTATGAGCTTAGTGCGCAGTTTGAGAAATTTCAAAACATGGCAAAATCTTGTATCGGATGATTCCTTCCGCTTTTTCTCAGATGGAAGCCTCATAGATGGATGGATCCCGACATGAATTAGCTTGGCTCTCTGACTTTTTTATTGTTCCACTTGAAGACTCAGAGCTGTTGTTGTACGCCTTCTTCCTTTACGAAGAATCTACTTGTTCAAACTGATATGTGAGGAATGGGAACTTCCACCGTTGAATTCGGCCAAACTTTTTTTTCCCGCTGCGCATCCATCAATAATCAATTGCTCATAACAAAATGAAGCAGCGACTCCTCCTTTTTCCTGCCAGCATCACTATAACAGATGGAGTGCAGAGCGCAGTCAGCCCGTCATCATCTTATCAGCGTCCGATGACTAGAGAGTTAGCGTCCTCAGAATTTTTCAGCAGAAGTTGATGATGGAATCCCCCCATCTCAGAGCACAATGAGCCTTTTTTTATAAATCTGCATGCCCATCATATCTCCGAAGATTCTCCGCGCTGTCCCTGCATGCGTTACCAAAAAAAAACTCTTTCTACACGTGCACTTGTATATGCGCTCATACACGTGTTAAATTATTTTGCTTTTAATTTAATTTGTTTTCGTTCTTATTTTATAATGTTTTAATTCTTTTACTTTATAGTTAAGGAGTTTTGTGTATGTATAATAATAGGTTCACACGCACAAAACTCACATATATAATCAGATACATACATACGCATAAATAGATTCATAAATAAACATACAAAATGTATGTACACACATAACATTTATAAGCACTCACACATACGACACAAATGCATTTAAGACTCACTCATAGACACACTCATATCCATACACAAATGTATCTAAATATCTAAATTATATCCACAAAACAGAGGTAGGACCCTAGGAGACATCAAACAATCAAGCATACATGTATACGCATAAATATCCATTCATTTGAACCATCACAATATGTGATTTTATCTCTAACTTTTGTTTATTTTGTAGGTACATCTTCAAGGTTTCTTCAAGCTTCTTCAATGTGTATCATCACAGAAAGCAAAACTTAGAATAATTTTAAATAAAACTATTTAACATGAGTTCCAAACTACTTAAAAGATTTTAAATATACTATGTTTATCGTCTCTTGTGAGCTATTCAAGGAGAGAGAATCTCTCCGAGAGCGCTCTTTAGTCTCAACTACTCCACTGGTTCCTATTGGCAAGCTCACACTACTGCTCTTTTTCACATGGGATCCCTAGTTCTCATGAAAAAAAAAACCCTCGGAAGCATGGTGTATTCCTGAAAATTATGATTGCATGACATGAATATACTTTATCCAAACTAACCTTGTTAACCTTCAACTAGCTCTAGTGGCTTCCACAATTAGTAGTTTTACATCTTCTTTTTGGCTCTTCCAGCTTGCTTTAGTAGGTGAATAAATTAGCATCCAAATGAACAAAATTCGCACAAAGGATAGCCATGCTGGTATGGTGTTCATGATGAGGAAAATTACTGAATTCCCTGCACACGACCTCAAAATAGTTGTGACCTTTACTTACCCAACCTGCATGGCAATAAGCATTCAAGACATGAACAAAAGTGCTAGAATTTGGATGGATTCCCTCAACTTGCATTTGCTCAAAACAAGTGAAATAACATTGGGAAGAACTCCTTCAAGCTTCATCTTAGCAAAACATTCTAGTGCTCCTCTTCCATGAAACACACATTTTTCTCTCCAAGTACCTGCAATCAAGCATCCATCCCACACAACGAGGACATGTTTGTGCAAAAGAATCAACAATAATTCTAGTTAACATACTACCCCCTTCTGCTCACGAAGTCGTCCTCGACAAGTACTTCTACTACCGGTGCAATCTTGCTTTCCTCCTGCCATTTCATCCAAATGTTTAGCTCATTTAAAGTATCATAATCCAATCATTCCAAATCATGCCATCATGACAAATTACACGCACACCTATTCCAAACTCTTTAATCATACTTGATCCTCATACACAGAGACTCTTTTTCAACACTAAATGCATCCTTCCGTTTGCACCATCACCTATACCCATGCATACACACACTTATGTTCATGTCACCATGGCTCAAATGCTCCCATAACTACTCATATCTCCCCATATAAATCCTTTCCATTTCATTCTATCCTGCAATAAAAATTGCAAAAACGTATCATCCATTCACTTCCCACAATACCAATCATAAATTCAAAACCAAAAAACTTCAAAAATATCCATGGCATAATCAGAAGTGTGGTTCTCACTAGACCAATCTTGCAAACAATCTCAACAAGAACATATGATCCACATGTTTTCCCCCAACCCAAGATATGAAGGTAATCAAGGAATTCAGTCAACTAAAAAGACTTCCATAACCCAATCATGAATTTACCTTTCCAGGACCACTGGACAAACCTGTAGACAACCAACACACACCATATTACTCATCAAAAACACATACGTACCCAAAATACCTTAATGAAGTCGTCTGCCATTGTCATAGTCTTCTCACTGCAAAATCATCAAAAAGGTTAGTACAAAAAGCATACAAAAAAGGGGATCAACCAAAACATGTATCCCCATGCATCTACATTTGAGAGCTCCTATAATCACCATGTATATATAAGCAAAAATGAGGCCATCTAAAATGTAGTCTCACTCACATCCCAAAAAACTGATCACACACAATGACACTAGACATAGGTAAGGATATTGAGCGAACACCCATTAACAATCCTAAGAATGGAGCTATCGATAACATAGGAAAAGCCAAATTGAACAAGTCACTTACAACTTATCGACTAGGCACATATAATAGTTATGCCATCCTCAGCATTGGACTCGAGCTGATTCATCTATCAACGACCAGTCTCTCTGTCTCATAGATACATATATGTAAAAGAACGCACCTATCTGGGTGATTACCGCCCTCCTCTTTGTCTCTCCCCCTGAGGAATGGGAAGTTTCCTTCTCTTTTCTGCTTGTTCATTTTTTCACGAGTTGGCCTATGTTACAATCGGATGTGATTTATGGCCTTGAACACCCGGCCAGGTTTGCTCCACCCGTCTACCAACGCAAGATAGCGTGCAATGACATATACACGATATACACACACATATATACGTGCTAGCCCATAGCAAAGCTGGGTATGGCTCGTGGTCTCGATTGCCCAGCCAAGATGGTTCCACTCACTTATCAGCCCACTATGACATGAAGCACCAAACATATATAGGCACATAACTGTCTAGGCCTATGACAAAGCCAGCGTCAGCTCGCAGTCTTGACCACCCGGCCACGATGACTCCACCCGCTTACTAACCCGTCATAGCGCACTAGCACACATATATACAAGATTTTTGTTTTTTTCTTCTTTTTCATTTTTCATTTTTTCATTTTCCATGTAGAGAGAGTTAGGGAGAAGCAAAAAGGAGCATCTCCCCCAACTCATCCAACATATCATGCATACAAAAGAAACATTATGTCTGTGAGAGTTGATAGATCGATCATCCCTCCATCGTTACTTTATTGGGCATAACAAATATATATGACACAAGTGACTAGTCAAAAATAGGATCATCAAACCGGATTCCCCTATCCTACCTCTAAGTCCCTTTCTCAGCCATAATGTAGCACAACAACCTCAAAAATTCCTTCCTAGTCATGCTCATCACAGGTGATCATTGCTCTCCTGAAGGTGAGTCAAACTCTGCCTTAGGAGCCTCAACGCCACAAAAACCTAATGGAGATTATTAACCTCCAAAAGAAAAGCTACACTTGAGTTTAGAACACCTCTTTGACAAGTACAGCTTAAAAATTTCACCAATTTTGAAACCTTTTACCAAAATATGAACACTCAGCTTCTCTATCAAAACTAGCTTGACTCAAAAAAGATTGTCTCACAAAATTCACAAATTGAATCACGAAATGATTAGAGTTTTCTTTGAAAATTTGACAAAACACTCTTCTATTGTTTCTGCAACTAATCCAAGTTAAAGTTATTCAAAAGAACTTACAAAACTTTTGATTTACTTCAATACGTAGACTTGTGTCTAAAACAAGCACTTTCTACAGGTGACTTTTACATATGCAATTTTAAATAGTTCCTTCTCACAAAATGTAAGCTCTTTAATAAAATTCTTCTAGACATAGATGGTTTACCTTCCAACTTAGATTTTGAATCCTGATTTGTGTCAAACTTTACACTTTCCAATGAGATCTAATCAATTATTTGATCATTGAATTTGCACCTATTTTAGAAGACACTTATCACTTCTTCACATACAAATGTTCCTACTCACAATTCTCTCAGCCTGATTACAATTAGATCTCAAATCTTGACCATAGATGCATTAACTATGGACTTAGACATCTAAAAAAGGATTAATGAAATGATCAAGACACAAAAGGAGAAATGGAGGAAAAATCGATGCCCAATTCTCAAAAAACTTCTTCTATTCAACTCATCTTACATCTAATGGATGATGCTCATTCAAATTATGATATACACCTCTCTATCTCATCTATAATTCATCTCTCATATATATCACGACTATATACAAGTGTATATATACATATGAGTGTGGATTCATCATTTCTTCAAGTATTTTTGAAGCATTTACAAAGCTAATATACATGTGTATCTACACCATCTCTTTCTGAACCTTTACTTCACTTCATACTGTTAGGCTTCACTCTTTTCTTCAAGTCTTCACTCCTAAGTTTCATATAATCATCAATTGTTGATTGTCTTGGTCGAACAGCTCCCCCTCAATCATCAATTGTGATTACCTACATCTTCTTTATCCCTGCCATATCTTTAAATCTCTGCAACTTGGGTCCATCCAAACTCTTTGTCAACATATGTGAAGTTGATCCTTTGTAGGAGTATGGATGATTTCTATTTCTTTATTAACAACCTTCTTTCTTAGAAAATGATATTGGATCTCAATATGTTTAGTCCTGGCATGAAACACAGGGTTAGCTGCCAAATACCAAGAACTCATGTTGTCTCCACACAAATGATAGGAGTATTCTGAATGATATCAAAACTCTTCATAAGAGTTTTTACCCATATGACTTCCTTTGCAGCTTCTACCATACCTTCGTGCTCTACTTTTGTAGATGATAAAGTAACTGTATGTTGCTTCTTAGAACACCATGAAATTAACTTATCTCCCACATAATAGAAATACCCATGTGTTGATCTTCTATCATGAGAGTTATGTGCCCAATCTGCATCATTATATATCTTGATCCTTGTATCTGAAGTAAACCCATAATACAAACCTTCTTAAGTATGCCCTTGATATACCTAAGCACCGTTTGACCTACAATCCAATGTTCCTTTCTAGGACAATGCATGAATTGAGATAAAACTCCAACCGCATATGACAAATTAGGCCTTGCTAATGTAGCATAAATCAAGCTACCCATGAAACTCTGATAAAGCTTCATGTCTTTGAATTCTTCTCCTCCATATCTACTTAATTTGTGATTCACCTCCATTGGAGTTGGTGTTGTCCTGCAATCTTCCATTTTAAATTTGATTAGCAATTTCTTCAAATACCTTTCTTGAGTTACATATTCCATGTTGTGTATATGAAATCTCCATTCCCAAGAAATATGACAAATTTCCCAAGTCACCAATCTTGAATTCTTTCTCCATTGGATTCTTAAGCATTTGTATGCCTTTGTCAATGTTCCTGTAAGGATTATGTCATCAACATAAATACAAACATAGATAAACCCATCTTCACTTGCTTTGACTAGTAAGCTACTATCTGCCTTTGATGCTTGAAAACCAAGTTCCTTTGAGAACTTTACAAGCCTCTAATTCCATGCCCTTGGGGCCTGCTTCAAGCCATACAAAGCTCTCTTGGGCTCTCACACATGATCTGAATAAAATTGACCTTTAAAAGCATCTAGTTGTTCCATGTAAACTTCATCTGAAATGTAACCATTCAAAAATGCATTCTTCACATCTAGTTGAGATAACTTCCAACCTTTACAAGCAGCAATAGCAATGAGAGTCTTTATGGTTGTCATCTTTGCAATAGGACTATAAGTTTCATCATAGTCCACACCATATGTCTGTGCATATCCTTTTACAACAAGCGTGGCTTTGTACCTAGACACACTTCCATCTGCAAATATTTTTGTTTTGTAAACTCACTTACATCCAATTACCTTTTGATTAACTTGTTTATGTACCAATTCCCAAGTCTCATTCTCAATGAGTGCATCATACTCATCCTTCATATCTTTTTCCCGATTCTCCTTTCCTTTGGCTTCATCATATGTGGATGGGTCTTCATCTGCTTTTATCATATAATCATAATCTTTAGTAGTCAAGAATGAAGTATCATAGCTATACCTTGTGGGTTGCCATTTGTGCCTTGATGACCTTCTGAGTTCTCCACTTCTTGAAGTTTCTGGTTCATCACATTCTCGATCAAACCTTGGCATTTCTTCAACTTCAACTAGCTTCATTGTTCTCTTCTTCTTCAAGGATTTGAACCTTTGATTTACCTTTCTTTTGATTCAATGTTTCTTCAAGACCTACATAAGTGTTATTTGCTCCTGAATACCAAGTCATTTTCTCTTCAAACGTGACATCCTTTGATACAAGTAATTGCTTTGTAGATGGACTCCACAAACTGTATCCCATTTGCTTATCATCATAACCAATGAACACATATTTTTGAGCCTTTGGTTCCAACTTATGCCTTAATTGAGAAAGAACATAAGCATAGGCTAAGCAACCAAATACTTTGCAATGATCTAATGTAGGTCTCTTACCCGACCAAGCTTCATAAGGTGTCATACCCTGCAAAGCTTTACATGGTAGCCTATTAACCAAGTATGTGTCTGTATTTATAGACTCAGCCCACAAATAAATAGGACAATTCTTTTCTTTCATCATTGATCCTGCAAACTCAACAATAGTTCTATTTCTCCTTTCTACCACACCATTTTGTTGAGGAGAGTATCTCTAAGTAGCTTCTATATTTATACTTGCATTCCACAAATAATCACTGAATTCATCTAACAAATATTCTCCCCCTCCATCTGAACTTAACCTCTTCAATTTTTGTCCTCTAAATCTTTCTGCATATGCATGATAGTGTTTAAATGTACTTAACACTTTTGATTTGTCCTTGATCACATAAATAGTGATCCAACTGGTAGCATCATCAACATATACACTAAAACATATGAGGGGCATACCGACGTTGCCTATACCGAAGGTCACCCCTCAGGGTCGGTATGGCCATTGAAAATGCTTGAAAAGCCATGGATGCAATACAGAGTCATTTAATCCTGGGTATACACGGCGTCGGTATGAGCGCCGGTATAGGCATCGGTACTTTACTGAAAGTTACCGACGCTTATACCGATGCTCATACCGACGCTTATACCAAGGCAACTTTTCACCGGGCCTGAGAGCAAAAATTCGACATCTGCTTGCATTTTGAACCAAAATTTGCTACTATCGAGTTTGCGCATGCGAACTATATTCCGAACCTATTGTGTACACACATCTCTCTCTTTCTCTCTCTTTCTCTCTCTTTCTCTCTCTCTCTCTCTCTCTCTCTCTCTTTCTCTACATCTCTGTTTCTCTAGATCTGAAATTTTGGTAAGAATTGCACATCTCTGTTTCTCTAGATCTGAAATTTTGCACCCTTTCTCTTTCTTTGTGTTTTCCCTTTTCTAATTTCTCTTCTCTTTCATTTTGCAGGAGCTTTTTGGCATCAAATCTTTGGAATTCGACAAAGGGCAACATTAAGTGGACCTTGATGACAACGCTCCAAACAATTACATCGATGTAAGTGATTGTTTTGTTTTCGATTGATATAGAGTGAGATAGAGAGAGAGAGAGATGAAAGAAAGAGAGAGATCTATAGAAACATAAAGAGAGAGAGAGAGAGAAAGAAAGAGAGAGAGATGAAAGAGAAAGATAGAGAGAATGTGAAAGAGAGAGAGATGAAATAGAAAGAGAGAGATTCATATATACTATACACACATATGCATACACATACTCACATACATATTACATACACACATGCATATTACATACACACTCACATACATATTACATACACACATGCATATACATACACATACATATTACATACTCACATGCATACACACATATACATACATACATGCATATTACATACAAACATGCATATTACATACACACATGCATATTAGATACACACATGCATATACATACACACACATATTCATTCTCATACTCACATACATACATACATGTATACACACATATACATACACACATGTACACACACATGTATACATACACACATGCATATGCATATATACATACACACATATTTGCATGTACACACACACATACATACATACACACTCACATATGTATACACACACATATGTGCATACACATATGCATATGCATACATACATACACACGCATATGCATATACACACACACATACATACACACATGCATATTACATACACACACACATATATATACACACTCACATATGTATACACACTCACATATGTATACACACACATGCATACATGCACATACACATACACACACATCACATATACATACACACATACACACATATACATGTTCTAGGGTTAGGGTTTTAGGCTTAGGGTTTATGAATTTCTCTTTTCTTTTGTTTTGCAAGAGATTTTTGGCATCAGTTCTTTGGAATTTGACGAAGGAAAACATTAAGTGGACTTTGACGACAATGCTCCAAACAATTACATCGATGTAAGTGATTGTTTTGTCTTTGATTGATATAGAGTGAGATAGAGAGAGAGAGATGAAAGAAAGAGAGAGATACATACACACATATTTGCATGTACACACATACATACATGCATACACACATGCATATTACATACACACACACATATAAATACACAGTCACATATGTATACACACATATATGTGCATACACATGCATATGCATACATACATACACACACATATGCATGTACACACACACATACATACATACACACATGCATATTACACACACACTCATATATGTATACACACACACACACATATGTGCATACACATACATACATACACATACATATGCATGTACCCACACATACATACATACACACATGCATATTACATACACACACACATATTAATACACACTCACATATGTATACACACTCACATGTATAGACAAACATGCATACATGCACATACACATACACACACATCACATATACATACACATATACACACATATACATGTTTTAGGGTTAGGGTTTTAGGATTAGGGTTTTTGAATTTCTCTTTTCTTTTGTTTTGCAAGAGATGTTTGGCATTGATTCTTTGGAATTTGACAAGAGATGATGTCAATTGGGCTTTGACGAGAGCGTTCAAAAGAATTACATCGATGTAAGTGATTGTTTTGTTCTTTATTATAAATAGAGAGAGAGAGAGAGAATAAGAGAGAGAGAGAGAGAGAAAGAGGGAGAGAGAGAGAGATGAAAGTGAGAGAGAGAGAGATAAAGAGAGAGATATAGATAGAGAGAAAGAGAGAGACATAGAGATACATACACACAGATGCATACATATTACATACACATATGCATATGCATACATACACACACACACATATACATGCACACACGTGTACACACACATGCATACATGCACATACACATACACATACATCACATATACATCCACACAAACACACATATACATGTTTTAGGATTAGGGTTTTAGGATTATGGTTTTTTACTTTTACACATATACACACATAATACATACACACATGCACACATATACACATGCATACACACATACACATACACATACACATACACATACACATACACATACACACATACACATACATACATACATACATACACACACATGCATACGTACATACAGACACACATACATACATACATACATACATACATACATACACACACACATGCATACATACACACATGTGACATATACATACACACATATGCATGTTTTAGGGTTAGGGTTAGGGTTTTTGGCTTTTACATATATACACACATGCATACACACATATACACATATGAACACATAATACATATGCACATACACATATATATACACGTCCATACACACATACACACATACACACACATACATTCACACACACACACACATATATATATATATATATATATATATATACATGCATACACACATACACATATGTGACATATACATACATACATATGCATGTTTTAGGGTTAGGGTTTTTGGATTTTACATATATACACACATGCATGTACACATATACACATATAAACACATAATATATATACACATACACATATATATACACATGCATACACACATACACACATATACATGTTTTAGGTCTAGGTCTTCAGAATTAGGGTTTTAAGATTTTTACATAGATACACATATGCATACACACACATACATATATATATATATATATATATATATTCACCTACACATATATATACACAAGCATACACACATAGACTTGTTTTAGGCCTAGGTCTTTAGGATTAGGGTTTTAGGGTTTTTACACATGCAGATAAATATTTACACATATAGAAATATACACACATAATACATGTGCACATACACATGTATATACATAGGCAGACACACATATACATGTGTTCTAGTTGTTGTTTATAAATCTCATGTCTATGTGTCCCATTTCTTTGTACACAATTCATGATTCATTTTGCTCATGTCTTTTGTATTTGATAGTATGCTTTGCTTTATCAAATCATTTTTTTGTTGCCTGTCATACATGTCACATGTAGTTGGGTTTTTCTTGGGCATAGTGGATTGTCTTTTGCTACACAACATCATGGGAATGTTGCTGTAGGAAGAGACAACACACTCTGCCCAAAAAAATTTTGCAGATATGGTCATCGGTATACGTGACCGTATAAGCGTCAGTATCCCCAGATACCGATGCTTATACCGACTATTTTTCCCAGGGG
The DNA here is from genome assembly GCA_020310875.1 of Ceratopteris richardii. Taxonomy (NCBI): domain Eukaryota; kingdom Viridiplantae; phylum Streptophyta; class Polypodiopsida; order Polypodiales; family Pteridaceae; genus Ceratopteris; species Ceratopteris richardii. Next base: position 85,848,314 of record CM035408.1, on the reverse strand, counting down.
CATACCATGGCTTATACCGTCGCTTATACCGACACATATACCGATGCTTATACCGTCGCTTACATCGATGCATATACCGACGCTTATACCGATGCTTATACCAACGCTTATATCGACGCTTTGGTTCTGACGCCTCCACCAACCCTTACACCGATGTCGGGGCAAAATCGCGCCCATTCATTTTCCTCGGTAGAAGCCTCAGTATACGCCTTATATGTTGTAGTGATATGACATAATATCTTGAACCAATTATGCTAAAATCCTTTGAAGGACCCCACACATATGTATGTACCAATTCAAGTCTTTCTGAATACATGAAACCATGCTTATTATATGTTTGCTTATGAGCCTTACCTAATTGACATGCTTCACATCTATATGTCATGTGTTGAACTCCAACATTAGGTAATTCAAGTTCTGAACCATTATTAACCATCTCTTTGATACCTCTTTCATTGAAGTGTCGAAGCCTCTTATGCCAAAGATCCAATTCAAACACCTTTTGCTCTCCATATGTAAACATGGCATGTCCAACATTACCTTGTCCCGTCAATGTGAAGAGCTTTCCTTCTTTCTTTCTTCTAACAATTTGCTTATACCCTTGGATAGGGTCTTCAGCATAAACTCCATTGTTAGTGAACCTCACCTCATATTCCTTTTCCACAATTTGTCCTACACTAATCAAATTCTTTGAAACTGTAGGAACATACAAAACCTTACTTAAGAGAGTACTTTTATCTTTGGCTTCAACTGATCCAAATGACTTCACTTTGTGCTTTGTATTGTCACCTATTTAAGTTGTATGATTGATTGCCTTATGATCCAAATTAGTCATCAAAGCAATGTTTCCACTCAAGTGATTGTTACACCCTGAGTCAATAAAGAATACCCTTAAGTCTTCATTCAAAGCTTTGCATGTTGGATTCATAATAAGAGTTGAGTCTTCTTTCTGATCTGATGCATAATTGTAGTAGGTGTTATTGTAGGATTGGTTTTGGAAGTTTCTTCCTCCATTTCTTCCAAAGAAACTCCTACCACCTCTACCTCTCTAATTTCCTCTTTGATTTCTTCTACCTCTTCCTCTTTGAATAAACTTTTGATTAAAGTTACCATTGCTTTGATTATTATGCCAACATTCATGAGATAGATGATTGGCCTTACCACATATCTAGCAAGCTTTGGCAATATCTTTGTTATTTCTACCTCTTCCTCTACTTCTACCACTTCCTCTTCCTCTTAGGAAGTTTGATTGGCTTGGAATACCTTCACCTTCACCTGATTGTTGCTTTCCTTTGACATCTCCTTTGATATCATTCTCAAGAGTTAGCATATGTCCTAACAATTGATTCAAATCAGGAGTGAAATGATCGAATGAAAGTTTTGTTGACAGTATGAAAGGCTTCCACTTCTCATCTCCTCTTAAACTTGTGAGAATTTGTCTTACCAACTTATCTTCTTCAATGTCTTCATCAACTGCACCTAAGGAATTAGCAATGTCTTTCATCTTTGTCACATAATCAGATATTGATTGTGAAGCCTTCTTCTTGAATGTGGTAAACTCTGTCCATAGTGATGCTTTCCTTGACTTGGTCGTATTCTGAAAATGCTCCTCCAAAGCACTCCATATATCACTTGCACTTTCAAGTCCTCTGATATGAGGAAGCAAGTAATCATTTACTGCCATGTAGATAATGCTCCTTGCTTGAGCATCCTTCTTCATCCAAATCTTTAAATTTGCAAGCTCCTCCCTAGTAGGAATAGTAAGATCTTTAAAATCTGGCTTTTCTTCTTCTCTTGTGATGTATCCCATAAGATCTTTCCTCATAACATGAGCTTCCATCCTCATAGACCAAGCTAGATAGTTCTCTCTATCCAACTTCTCAATTTGGAGACTATCTCCCATCCTTTCTTCACATGTACTATCAAGCTTCAACCTTATGAGTCATGAATGTACCTTAGCTTTGAAAGTTACTCCTTCTTATCCTTTTCATTGCTTTCATTTGTCTCCCTTTAGCTTTTCCTTTACACTTTGTCCTTTTGAATCCTCAAATGTTGAATTTTGTATGTATGTAGTAGTTAAGGTCTTCCTTTTCTTCAAATTTGATTATTCCTGATATGATACCATTGATGAAGATGATTAATCTCCAAAAGACAAGCCACAGTTGAGTTTAGAACACCTCTATGTCAAGTATAGCTCAAAACTTTCTCGAATTTTGAAACCTTTCACCAAAATATGAACACTCAGCTTCTCTATGAAAACTAGCTTCACTTAGAAAAGTCTACCTCACAAACTTCACTCATTGACTAATGAAATGATTAAATTTTTCTACGAAAACTAGATAGAACACTTGTCTAATATTTGCACAACTAATTCAAGTTAAATTTCTTCAAATAAACTTACAAAAATTTATATTTTCTCTAATTAGTAAACCTATGTTTGAAACAAGCACTTTCTACAAGCGATTTTTACATATGCAACTTTAAACAATTGGATCTCATAAAATATAAACCGTTTAATTAAATGCTTTTAGAAGTAGATGTCTTACCTTCCAGCTTAGATTTTGACTCCTCATTTGTGCAAAAATTTAGACTATGCACTGAGATCTTATCAATTCTTTGATCATCAAATTTGTTCCTGTTTGAGAAGACACTTATCACGTCTTCACAGACAACTATTCCTACGCATAATTCTCTCAGCCTGATTAGATTTAGACTCTCAAATCTTGACCATATATGCATTAACTATGGACATAAACATCTACAAAAGGATTCCTAAAATGATCAAACATGGAAGGAGGAAATGGAGGAAAAATCGACGCACAATTCTTAGAAAACATCTTCTATTCAACTCATCTTACATCTGATGGATGATACTCATTCAGCTTATGATCTACACCTCTCTATCTCATCTATACTTCATCTTGCATATATAACACGACTATATACAAGTGTATATATACATATGAGCGTGGATTCATCATTACTTCAAGTATTTGTGAAGTATTTACAAAGCTAATATACATGTGTATATAGACCATCTCTTTCTGAAACTCTATTTCACTTCATGCTCTTAGGCTTCAATCTTTTCTTCATGTCTTCACTCCTTAGCTTCATATAATCATCAATTATTGATTTTCTTGCTCCAACAAAACCATCCCCTCAACGCCTCCTCATCATTTCCCCTTTTCATCTCCAAACTCATCTTTGTGAAGAATCCATGTGATTTTTAATTTTTTGTAAGTATACTTCGATCGAAAAAGGCCCTTTGCAAGGCATCGTGCAGTCTCATTTCAGTCATTCCTCAATTCATCCACCTTCCAAGCTAGTTTGCTCAATCTTCACCCAAACAACCCAATACCATCTTCGCATCTTCTCAATTTGCAATCCACATACCTTATTCTTTCATGCAGTTCCTCGAGTCTATTGGTCCTCCCTCACACATACGCGTTTTGTTATCTCAGAACTCATTTCCAACTTCCCCAAATAATTCGTCTAGTTTCTCAATCCTCTCTTGCATTTTCATATGTTCCTTTCCAAGCTCCTCATATTTGGCTTTCTGTTCTTGCTCCCTTTTTTTGACCTTCTTCACCAAAAGCCCAATCTCCTCTAAACTTCCTCTCCCTAGATTGTCCATCTTGTTTTCTAACTCATCCTCCTTTGATTCTACTTCTCAAACTCTTTGGTTTACTTCTTAAAAACTCTTCTCTGAATGACTAACTAGGGTTTTTATTGTCCCCTTTAAAGTGTTTGTCCCCTCTATCACTCCTCCTTATGCACTCAGCTTATCGATCATCGTCTGCAACTCCTCTTCCATTCTATCAACTCTTTCATATCTCTCTGCACATCTTCATTTTTCATCATCTCTTTGAATCATCCATCTATCCAGCCCTCCCTTCAACCTCGCATTCTCTTCTCCATGTTCTCCCATTTTCTTATCACTCTCTACGTGGGAACTTTAATCTTCTCTTACTCCAACTAGAAGTCTTCACTCATTTTTTGCGCTTGATCACTATACCTACAAATCAATTCCTAAACTCTCTTGATATCTCGCTCTCCTTGTTCAAATCATCTCACCAAGTTGTCCTCGTGTTGAAATTCATTGTCGATGGTAAGTCCATAGCAATCCACTATCATTAAGTCAGAACTAATCTCAAGCACCTCACTTTCTATTTCTTTAGCTTTCCTAAAACTTTTTCCACTATCAAGTCTTTCTTTTCTTCCTTAAGATTTTGTTTTCTCCCTTCAGCTCTTTGTTCTTGATGACGTCTATGCACATGACCTCTCATTGTTCAATCATATTCAGTTTGTCTATTCGCCTGTCTAAAATTCATCTCTCTCGCATCGATCTTCTCAAAGCCCTAGACTTTCCTTCTTTTCTCCATCTCTTTAAAAAGAACGAAGGCGATTGTGGGACTGAATGGTTGTGCCACATGATTGGGGCACCAAGCAGACTGGTAGAAATCTCTCTGAGATATGCTAAGGCAAGTCCCACCGAGCATGCCAAAATGAAGGACTCTTATCAAGCCCCAAGGAACGTATCCTCTCGCAACTAAATTACTTCAATTCCCATTTTTGGGCAAAATTGTCTCGCCTTAGGCTCGTGAACATCCACCAACACACTCATTTCACCAATGTACTTCCCTTTCTCTTCTTCACTCTCACTTCCTAGGACTCTTTCTCACACTTATAAACATAAATGCATGATAGCTTCCTACCGGTAATCAAAACCTCACATACACACTCTCATCCACGTGCACTCTCCCACCACACCTGAAAATACATACTCATTGATACATTCACATATGCACTCTCACATGTATTCACACACACTTACACCTATACTTACACACATGTACTCTCTTTCACATTCTCCCTCTCACACTCCTTGTCTCTCTCATTCTTTCTCTCACTCCTCTCTCTTTCTCTCTCTCTCTCTCTCTCTCTCTCTCTCTCTCTCTCTCTCTCTCTCTCTCTCTCTCTCTCTCTCTCTCTCTCTCCCAAAACTGATGCTATAATTCATTAAGAAGACAAAACATGCCCTCATCCTTATACTAAAACATCAACACTTGTACTGCCATGCTGAGACACTCCCGATCCTATGCAAGCACGTTCAAGGGAATTCAATTGGTTGCCCACGGGAATGCTTAGAGGGACTCAAAATGCAAATCAACAAGTTTTTCATGCACATCTTTGGCCTTGAAAAGCGAACCTCAACAAATATATAACACAACACACTACTCCATTTGCTTAGTGTTGTGAAAGATGGATGGACACTTCAAGAAATGAGTTGGTACTGCTAATCCTTGCACTATACTTGCCCGTTGTTGCTTCAGAGTTGAATTTTAGCCCATTCTAGCTTTCCAATGACACTAAATAAGTGCCTATGTATTTTGAAGATGATGCATGTAATGATTCATCCAAAACAGATAACCTCACAAGTCACAAATCATCAAAATCTTGCTTCTTTGGTTCACACACCTGCTGCTTCTTAAGCTCACTACTCCTAGTACAGTAGCAATTAGAAAAATTCCTTCTTGGGATATCTAAGTGGCTTAAAGAGCTTATGATTCCAAGTGGAATTACTTAAAATGATTGACTATACACAGAGCAATCAATTAAGCAAGTGAAACATTACCCCGGACTTTTTAGGACCTCTGCAAAGAATGACCAGTGACCACTTCGAGATGCTTTTCTCCCAATTGGCTAAACGAATTGTCTTCAAAATCTATCAGCTTGTAGTAGAGTTAGTGTTGATTCTAAGGAGCCATAGATCATTGAAAATGATGGAGTAATGACTGAGACATGAGCAAGACAAGGACATTGTTCTGAGTGACAATGGCAAAGAGACCAACAGATATACTTAATGATGTATATGTATTATGAAACATGAATTTACAACATCCTTGACAAAGGAATAATGCCAAATGATTGTTAGGTGAGTGAGAAATGAAGTGTGCTACTCAAACTCTACTAATGATCAAATGAATGGATCTCTAAAGAAGTGTAAAGGTTGCGATATTTCAAAGTGTTTTTATAGATGCTATCTTCAAATTGTAATTTGAATTCAAATTTGGCTCTCATTAAAAAGTGATCCCTTAATCTAGGAGATATTCTCTCTAAGTGAATTCATAGCTTCTCATTAATATAACTCCACAATTTTAGTGAAATTTCAAGATTCTTCCAAGTCAATTGACTTTTACAAAGGGTTAAAGATAAAAATCCATAAGCCATGGTTCATGTGAATCTTCAGAGGTTGCACATAAATTCTTTCAATGCCTAGCCAAGTGTGATGGCTTGGCATTTGCACCAACAACTCCCCCTCAAGCCAAACATCTTGGCGTGATCTTCTTCATTAATCCTCTTGAATGTCCTGGAATCCAATCATAGCTTCAAACCTGCAAAGTTTAGTACCATCAAATTCTTTGGTCAATAAGTCTACACATTACATATTAGTTGATACATATGCCAACTAATCTTCCTTGATCAATAGCTTCTCTCTCACATAATGATAGTGGACCTCTATATGCTTGGTTCGAGCATGATAATTAGGATTTTCTACAAGATGTTAAAATAACTTGTATTATCTCCAAAAATCATTGGAAAGTTAGCATTTAATCCCAAGTGTGCATATAGCAATCTAATCCATATGGCTTCTTGAGTACATTGGCTAGTCCTCTAATATTCCGCCTCTATTGAAGATAAAGCAACAATAAGTTGCCTCTTGGAAGACCATGAAATGGGCTTATCACTGCAAAAGTGAGATAACCTAAGGTGCTCCTCCTGTCATCCTTGCAAACTGCCCAATCTGCATCTGAGTATATTTTGATGTCCAAATCTAAAGTATAAGGGAAGTATAAACCTTCAATTTGAGTACCCTTAAGGTATTTCAAAATCCTCTTGGCAGCTTCCAAATGAGGTGCTCTAGGTTTGTGCATAAAAATTGACTTAAGACACTTACTCCATAAGCAATATCAATCCTTGTCAATGTAGCATAGTTTCAGCTTCCAACTATGCTTTGGTATCCTGCAATATTGTCATGTACCTCACCTTCATGAGCACTTAAATTTTGGTTTACCTCCATAGGAGCACTAGCTACCTTGCCATCCTAGAAGTGAAACTTCTTTAACATGTCATGTACTTACCTTTTTTGAGTAATATAACTCCCAGAATTGGTACATACTAACTCAATTCCAAGAAAATACTTTAATAACCCTAAATCACTGATTTTGAACTCCTAAATCATTTGATTCTTGATCTCCTTGATGCCATTGGCATCATCACCTGTAAGTATGATATCATCAACATACTCCATAGGGATATCACCTCTGAATTACTTCTCATGAAAAATAGAGAAGTATTTGCTTTGCTTATGATGAATCCTTGATCTTGAAGGTATGTATTCAATCTATGATTCCATGCCCTAGGTGCCTACTTTAATCCATAAAGAGCCTTGTTTAATTTGCACACATATTTTACCTTATTTGGGTCCGCATAATTAGGAGGTTGAGACATGTACACCTCCTCTGAAATCCATCCATTAAGGAAAGAATTTTTTACATCCAATTGGTACATACTCTAATTGCTTGATGGAGCCACACCAATACCCTGATGGTTGGCATTTTTGCCACAGGTGAGAAAGTCTCTTCATAATCAAATCCTTGGGTTTGTGCAAAACCCTTAGCCACAAGTCTAGCTTTATACCTATTTATTGATCCATCTATATTTCTCTTGATTTTGTAAATCCATCTAGAAACAATTACCTTCATATACTCCTTCTTTGGCACTAGCTCCCAAGTATCGTTCTCCTCGAGTGCTTCAATTTCTTCATCCATATCTTCCTTCCATTCTCCCTTGTTTTTTGCCTCTTCATATGATGATGGCTCTTCAAGTGATAAATCTTTGGCAAGATAAATAGAATGCTTAGTAACTAAAGAAATGTCATACCCATATGTGATTCGCTTCTTGCTCTCCCTTTGTGATCTTCTGATTGCTTGGTTGGATGATTCAAGTATGTCCTCCAACTTCTTCATCTTGACCTTGCCATTTCATTTCCATGCCATGAATTCTTCTAGGTTGATGATGTCCTTGTCATCTGATTTTATGTCTTCAATTTGGTTTGGCTCCTCCTTGGTGAGGCTTGGAAACTCCTCTTCCAAGTCATATGGCAACTTTACTTTCCTGCATTCACTATCAAACCAAGAATCATTCTCATCAAACACAACATCTCTACTAACCATAAATCCCTTGTTGGATGGATTATAAAACCTGTATCCTTTCTAATTTAAATCATACCCTATGAAGATGCACTTCTCTGCCTTAGGGTCTAACTTACCTCTGATTTGAGTACATAAGCAACACATTCAAAGATCCTGCAATAATCAAGTGATGGCCTTCTACCATGCCATGCTTCATATGGGGTCATCCCATCAAATGATTTGGATGGCAACCTATTTACAAGATAAGTGGAAGTAGATACACTCTCTTCTCACAAATAATTTGGTAACTTTTTTTCATTTAGCGTTGACCTAACTATTTCAACAATCAACCTATTTCTCCTCTCTGACACCCCATTTTGCTCAGGGGTATACCTTGTTGTAATTTCCCTTTTGATTCCTCTATCCTACAAGAATGCATCAAACTCATTTGAGAAGTACTCACCTCCTCCATCTGACCTTAGTCTTTTTAGGCTTCTTCCTGTTTGGTTTTCCACAAGCACAAGATACTTCTTAAAGCAACTAAACACTTCATCTTTGTGCTTCATGAAATATAAAATGGTCCATCTACTGAAATCATCAATGAAAGATACATAATACCTTGATCCAAAGATTGAGGGATCCTTACTTGGTCCCTATACATTTGTATGGACAAGCTCTAAGTAGTCCTTATGCATGTAGCCTTTCTTTGAGACGAGCCTCTGAGATTTTCCAAAATGACAAGCACCACATTTATAGATCATGTGTTGCTTGGATACATTAGGTATCCCAAGCACACATTGACCTCTACATATTTTCTTTAAGGTTCTCTCACCAATACGCCCTAATCTCTTATGCCAAATTTCAAGCTCTTACAATGTTTGATCTTTGTAGCTATAAAGTGCAATATTCTTTGTATCTTCAAGTTCAAATGTAAATAACCTACCTGTCTTCTCTCCATTGGCAATTCTTTTGAACCCATGTTGGGGATTCTCCACAAATGGTCCATATTTTTTTGAACCTAACCTGCAAACCCTTTTCCACAATTTGTCCAACACTCAGCAAATTCTTGGTGATTGTAGGTACATATAGAACCCTGCTCAACAAATTTCTATTACCATCAGAGGTTTTAACATTTCCTACCTTGACCAATGAATGCTTGGTGTCATCACCTGTTTGCACTTGGTGCTTTCCCTTAGGTTCCTCAAGGGCAGAGAGAAGAGCTACATTGCCTGCAATTGTTACCATTAGTGTCCATGTGAAAGGCCAAATGGCCACTGGACACTTCTTTGTATATGTTCTTTAATAAAACATATAGTGGCTTGGTGAGTCACAGACTATAAGTTCGACCGCATTTGTAAGACCTAAGAAGTCTCTCTTCATGCTCCCTGTGTACTGTGCTTTTTTGCATATTCTGCAGTCTCTCTGTGGAGTACCGTGTGCGGCCTTAGGAGCTTGGTTTACTACTCGGAGGATATCGTCGTGAAGAGCGCGAGAAGGAGAGCGCACTGTGGTGCATCACCATCCAAATACTTCACCCCTCCCCCCCACCCCCCCGACTTTCGCCAAGGCTTACGATTAAGGCAGCGACCAACACATAGACCTTGGCATACCTTGTCATCCGAGTCACCGAAGTCACCATTGGCACTATTGGCTACATGCGAGGGAGGACCTCAACGATCAAGGAATATAGAGGTTCCTGATACTTCCCAGGAGATCACGCATCCTAGTAGTGTTCTCCCTGGAGCTCACTTAACTATGGCAGTCTCTTGTGACTAAGCTACACTCTTGTGGTGTCTGAAGAAGGGGAAAGACTAAGGTTGACATTACCTTGAACATGTTTTGGTCCCTCAAAGCTTACCCTCATCAATGGCCTCCACACTGTAACTAGCTTTTAAGCTGAGAACACCAATAAAAACATTGGGTAGAACTCCATCAAGCTTCATCTTAGCAAAACATTATAGTGCTCCTCTTCCATGCAACACACATTTTCCTATTCAAGTACCTGCAATCAAGCATTTATGCCACACAACGAGGACATGTCAGTGAAAAAGAATCAACAATAATTCTAGTTAATAGGAATCCAAATTGAATAAAACACACAAGCACCAATAAATCATCTCACTCCACTAATATTACTACATGTCTCCAAAATATTGTTTATGGTGTCAACCTTAGGGGGATATGTGTTGGTGTATCACAATCAACAACTGATGATTTGGAAAAGGTTTGAAGTCAAAAAATAAAGCAAAGATCAAATTCTAAGGCTTGAAGATTAGAGTATGGTCAGAAGATGAAGAGTTTTATATACATGTACATTAAGCCTTAAATTAGTTCACTTATACTTTTGTAATATATAGTGATGACTTTGTACATATATGCCTATATACACAAGTATAGAGTTCGGAAATTTAGGAGATGATAGATCTAGACCAAGTATAGATGAGTAGAAGAAAAATGTATATGCTGAATGAATGAGATTCATCAAATTAGTTGTTTGCATGAGAATAAAAGAAAACTTCTGAAATATGGGTCACGATCTTTCCTCCATTTCTCCTTTTGTGCTTGATCATTTCATAAATCCTTTTGTAGATGTCTAAGTCCATAGTTAATGCATCTATGGTCAAAATTTGAGAGTCTAATTGTAATCAAGCTAAGAGAATTGAAGATAGGAACATTTACATGTGTAAATGTGAAAAGTGAAGGCAGGAACAAGTGCAATCCCAATGGGCAATGTTTTGATAAAATCTCTCTACATAGTGTAAAGTTTTCAGCAATTAAGAACTCATTCTTTAATTTGAAAGGTAACCTACTTGTGGTTAAAATCATTTGAATAAACGGGGTCTAGTTTGAGAGAACCATGCATTAGAAGTTGCAGGTGTCAAAGTCAACTACACAGAAGAGTAGTTTCAAACATAGGTACATTGTTTGGAGAAAATCTCAAGATATACTGAATCTTTTGGAGAGATGTAACTTGGAGAAGGTGTGCAAACATTAGTAGAGACCTTATACAAAGTTTCATTGAAAAAATTACACATTTAATTAGTGAATGAGTGAATTAAGTGTAGCATACTTTTCTGTGTAATGAGTTTCTTCATTGTTAACTCAAGTCCTGATAATTTAGCATTAGTCTTCCAAAATTGGTTAAGGTTTTGAGTTTTTCTTGATATAGATTTGCTCTAACATGAAGGATAACTTGTTATTTTGGATTCTAAAACTCTCCATCAGCGGTAGTAGAGCAAGATTCATCAGATTTAAAGAAAAGAGGAACCCGACTATTGGAGATATACAAAAATCAATCCTTAAAGATTCAAAAGGCAAAAGTTCAAAGTGAAAGCTAGAGAAGGAGGCCTAAAGCTATCAAGAAGATTAAAACGAACTACATTCGAAGTAAATGTACATTCATTATTCACAAAACTTGAAGAATTTATTGCAGAGTTGAAGAAAGGATAGGAGATTCTCTTTAGATAGAGAAATTGGATAGAGAAAACTATCCTGCTTGGTCAATGAGGATGGAAGCTCATCTTATGAGCAAAGATTTGATAGGATATATCACAGGTGAAGACGAGAAACCAGAATTTAGGGATCCTAGTGTTCCAACTAGGGAAGATCTATTAGATTTGAAGACATGGATGAAGAAGGATGCTCAAGCAAGGAGCATTATCTACATGGGAGTCAATGATTACTTGCTACCTCACATTAGAGGACTTGAAAGTGCAAGTGACATATGGAATGCTTTGGAGGAGCATTTCCAAAACACTACAAAGTCAAGGAAGGCATCTTTATGGGCATAGTTCACCACATTCAAGAAGAAGGATTCTCAATCCATTTATGATTATCTAGCAAGGATGAAGAACATTGTAGATGCATTAGGAGGAGTTGATGAAGATATTGAAGAGGACAAATTGTTAAGACAAATTCTCACAGGTTTGAGAGGGTATGAGAAGTGGAAGCCTTTCATTCTATCCACAAATTATTAGTAGATCATTTCACTCTTGATTTGGATTAGTTTCTAGGACATATGCTAACCTTTGAGTAGGATGTCAAAGGTGATGTTGATAACAGTACAGGTCAAGCAATGTATTCAAAGGACAAGAAGAAGATTAACAAAGGCAAGCAACAATTGAATGAAGATGAAGGCACTACTAGTCAAGCTAACTTCTTAAGAGGAAGAGGAGGTGGTAAAGGAAGAGGAAGAGGTAGAAGCAATAAAGATTGTGTCAAAGCTTATTGGATTCGTGGCAAGACTAATCATTTAGCTCATGAATGTTGGCATAATAATCAAAATGGTGGAGGATATAATGAAAACTTTAATGCATGAGGAAGAGGTAATAGAAATGAGAGAGGTAATTTCAGAGGTAGAGGTATTAGAGGTTTCTTTGGAAGAAATGAAAATGGAGGCTTTCAAAGTCAATCCTACAACAATACCTACTACAATTATGCTTCAGATCAGAAGGAGGAATCAACTTTAATTTTGAATGCAACTGGTGAAAGACAAAGTGAGGATCAAAGAGTCTTCTACATAGACTCAGGGTGTAGCATTCACCTGAGTGGCAACATAGCTTTGATGACTCATATGGAGAATAAGGTGAGTACTCATAGGTATATAATCTATTAAAGGCATAGTCAAATTAGGAATGAAGTCATGTAGGCCATATTCATGGTATTCATCATGTGTGCTTCTAAGTTTATAGCTCCTTGTGGCAAAGTACACATACACACTAAGCCTAGATGAGTTTCATAGTCGTGATATCCCTATTATCGATAGCAAGTTGAAATTGATCATAGCTAGAATATAAATCTCCCATTGAATAGATAGCATGGCCAACAAATGCTTCAACAAATTCTCCTGAAATAGGACCAGTTCCTACATTCCTAATCGTAACTTTATTAACAGATTGTAAATCTTTGGATGAGGACATTGAAGATGATGACAACAATGAGGGTGGTTCATAAACACGAGTATCCATGAGAAAAAAAGAAAAAAGTATATATATAAAAATAAAAATATCATTCCTTTTTCAAGTTCTTGTTGCTTTGTTTTCTTTCACTTTCTTTTCAGTCTTTGCATTGCATTACATATCCACATCACTTGAGTCAAAAGAGCAAATGATGATTTCTCTACTTTTGTAGAATTGTATTTTTAGTAGTAATTTATCTACAAAGAAATCGATTATAATCTGTAACATGACTTTCATCTATAAACATGCAGATATATTGTGTATCGAAAGCATAATTGTTGAAGTCCTAGCTCCTGCTATTGCATGCTTTTACATCTTTAGTGCACCTCGCAACACTTGTATCGAAATTTAAGGACTCTTCTCCGTCATCCAAAATGGTTGTACCTTGTATCGGGGTTTAATTTTTCCATGTCATTAAAAAAGAGATTAGCTGATACATGTTAGCATGAAGTTTACAGTTTCTTCCACCCCAAAAAGTGAACATAACCATAAAGTCGCTGAATCATCATCATCACAAAAAAAAAAGCAAGTGAAAGGAAGCATACAAGAATAAAGCACGGGCTATATAGGAAGATTTATGCATTAGTGGAGTTTAGTTAGATTTCCTTGCATGTTACTAGAGAAAGAGCATATTCATATTTATGTAGGAAAGAAGTTGATCTAAAATAAGCTAAAGATGAAAGATGTCTCTTGAAAATCCTAAATCCTTTTTTATAATCATATTTAAGGTAGATTGCTTTATGAAAAAGGTACATTTTTTTCTTCAAGATGCGAGGAACTGATGCCTTAAACAACTCAATACATCCACTTCCACTTCATATTGATGCTTGTTTGTTTTCTTTCTTGATTGTCAATGTTGCTTTTTCATGTTGCCCATTTGTTCATGCATATTCATGTTGCCTGTTTCAACTCTTTCTTTCATGCAAATTTTGCTTCATGTTATAGTGCCTACTCATTTATGCATATGATCAATTTTTTCTTCCATGTTTCTTATGTTGGCTATAAAGGAATTTGATGCTTGGAACTTTTTGTTTTTCAAAAAGACTAGAGTGGTGCTTCCGAAGGAATCGCAGGTTTAGTGGGGGCGAATGTCATCGAGATTTTCTCTCCTCTCTCATTCATGAAGGCGTATAGGAAACACATTCACTGGAGGTAGACAGAATTCCGTGAGAAGTCCAAGATGCATCAAAGATGTCAAAGGGAGTTCACATGAAAACTTTGGAAGAAATCAAGCAAATCTAGGGTAGTGGTCAAAGCTGGTCAATCTTTGAAAATTAGGGCAAAAATTTTCAATGTCTCCAAATCACATGAAAGCCTATCAAAGGCAGTCTATAGCCCGAATTTCACATGAAAATGGATTTTCTAGCACATTGATATGCCATGTGCATTTTGTAAAAAATGTAATTTTTCCACTTAGACCCTACAAAATGTTGTATAGGAATTTTTGTTAGCCATATGGTTTGACAGTATAAAGACCTATGTGGCTACATATTTGTACAATTTCTCAAGGCTATCAGGGCTTCGTAGACACCTTAATGCCACCTTGCAAACTTCCAAATGTACTCAAACTTCTATAAGGGAGATTCGGATGGGAGTTTTTTTTGCATATTCCTAAAGGAGAACTTCCAAAACATAGCCCTAAAAATTTTCATCTTCATCAAAGGATATTTGAAGGGTCAAAGAGCACAAAATCTAGTTTTCAAGGTCACCGCAGTTTCCTAGAATAAGAAAATTGAAGGCTTGAAGGATTGCCACATGGAAAAAAAATGATTGAATCATGTTGTACGATTGGGATGAGCTCACATTCAAGGGCAGAGATGCACTAAAGCATAAAGCAAGGAGGATCCACAAGCTTTTTTCATCGGATAAGCTTTTTTGATGATCAAAGATCAATAATGCAAAGTTTCTCCAAAAATAGTAGCTTATCTTATCCAAATTGATGTCAGCACTGATCAGACGGTCCAAATCAGCCCCATATCCAATGGTGGAGAATGAAGGTGCCTATTTTTCACCCCTTTGACCTAGATATCATGTAAAGTACCAACCTTAGCGATCCATTTGATAAATCCAACGGTTGTAATGAAAAGCAGTTGATTTTAGGGTTGAGAGTTGATTTCTCTAGATCCAAGGGCCCAACTTCATTCACAAAACTATATAAACCCCCCTCCAAACTCCTAGAACATCATTGTTAGGCATCCATAGGGCCCTTGCTAGCACATGGTTTCCTTGAGATGATCACCTTCAGTTGAGCATGTGAGGATCCAAAGTGGGCTAGTAAGAGCATAGTTTGGCTTTAACTGATCCAATGGACTTCACTTTGTGCTTTGTATTGTCACCTATTTGAACTATATGATTGATTGCCTAACAATCCAAACCAGTCATCAAAGCAATGTTTCCACTCAAGTGATTGCTACACCCTGAGTGAATATAAAATACCCTTAATTCTTCATTTGAAGCTTCACATGTTGCATTCATAATAAGACTTGAATCTTCTTTCTGATCTGATGCATAACTATAGTTGGTGTTATTGTAATTTCCTCTCTGATTTCTTCCACCTCTTCCTCTTTGGTTAAAATTCTGATTAAAGTTACCACTGCTTTGATTATTATGCCAACATTCATGAGATAGATGATTGGTCTTACCACATATACAACAAGCTTTGACATTGTCTTTGTTATTTCTACCTCTTCCTCTACTTATGCCACTTCCTCTTCCTCTTAAGAAGTTTGCTCGGCTTGGAGTACCTTCATCTTCAACAGATTGCTGCTTTCCTTTGATAGCTTTTTTCTTGTGTTTAGAATACATTACATGACGTGCACTCTTATCAACATCTCCTTTGATATCATTCTCAAAAGTTAGCATATGTTTTAACAATTGATTCAAATCAGGAGTGAAATGATCTAATGAAAGTTCTATTGACAATATGAAAGGCTTCCACTTCTCATCCCCTCTTAGACCTGTGAGAATCTGTCTTACTTATTTATCTTCTTCAATGTCTTCATCAACTACACCTAAGGAATGAGCAATGTCTTTCATTGTTTTCACATAATCAGATATTGATTGTGAAGCCTTCTTCTTGAATGTGGTAAAAATTTGCCCATAGTGATGCTTTCCTTGACTTAGTTGCATTCTAAAAATGCTCCTCCAAAGCACTCCATATACCACTTGCACTTTCAAGTCCTCTGATATGAGGAAGCAAGTAATAGTTTACTACCATGTAGATAATGCTCCTTGCTTGAGCATCCTTCTTCATCCAAATCTTTAAATCTTCAAGCTCCTCCCTAGTAGGAACACTAGGATCTTTAAACTCTGGCTTTTCTTCTTCTCCTGTGATGTATCCCATCATATATTTTCTCATAAGACGAGCTTCCATCCTCATACACAAAGCTGAATAGTTCTCTCTGTCCAACTTCTCAATTTGGAGACTATCTCTCATCCTTTCTTCATCTAAGATTTCTCTAAGGTTTTCCTTTAAACTTTATCCTTTTGAATCTTCAAATATTGAATTTAGAATGTCTGCAGTAGTCGAGGTCTTCCTTTTCTTCAAACCTGATTATTGCTACTCTGATACCACTAATGGAGATGATTAATCTCCAAAAGAAAAGCTACACTTGAGTTTAGAACACCTCTATGTCAAGTATAGCTCAAAACCTTCACCAATTTTGAAATCTTTTACCAAAATATGAACAGAGCTTCTCTATGAAAACTAGCTTCACTAAAAAAAGTTTGCCTCACAAAATTCACTCATTTACTGATGAAATGATTTAAGTTTTCTATGAAATTTGATAAAACACTCTTCTAGTGTTTGCACAACTACTCCAAGTTAAAGTTCTCCAAAAGAACTCACAAAACGTTAGATTTACTTCAATAAGTAAACCTATGTCTGAAACAAGCACTTTCTACAGGCGACTTTTACATATGCAACTTTAAATAGTTGATCCTCACAAAATATAACCCATTTAATAAAATGCTTTTAGACATCGATGGATTACCTTCCAACTTAGATTTTGCCTCCTCAGTTGTGTCAAACTTTACACTATCCGCTAAGATCTGATCAATTCTTTGATCATCAAAATTGTGCATCTAATGGATGATACTCATTCAACTTATCTTCTACAGCTCTCTGTATCATCTATTCTTCATCTCTCA
The DNA here is from genome assembly GCA_020310875.1 of Ceratopteris richardii. NCBI lineage: Eukaryota > Viridiplantae > Streptophyta > Polypodiopsida > Polypodiales > Pteridaceae > Ceratopteris > Ceratopteris richardii. The sequence continues at coordinate 85,831,012 of CM035408.1, read as the reverse complement.
TATATATCATGACTATATACAAGCGTTTATATACATATGAGGGTGGATTCATCATTGCTTCAAGTATTTGTGAACTATTTACAAACCTAATATAAATGTGTATATAGACAATCTCTTTTTGAACCTCTACTTGACTTCATGCTCTTAGGCTTGAATCTTTTCTTCAAGTCTTCACTCCTAAGCTTCATATAATCATCAATTGTTGATTGTCTTTCTCCAACAGTTCTTTCCATAACCATGAGGCCAACAAGTCTAGCCTTTCCTCCCAAGTTCCTCTTAAACTAATTTCTTAAACCACTAGTTTAGCTTCTTCCCCTTGTATGCATTGATCTTCATATTTCTTCTCATAACCCAGTCCCAAAGCCCTTTGTATGTGAAAACTTCCTTGATTAGGGTGTCCCAAGTTTCTCTTTGTAGCCACCCCTGGGATATCTCATCTACACGTAGTCACTCATCCCTTCCTCCCTCAGATGAGATTGCATTTGTTCTTGTTCTACCTGGATGCATGTTTTTGTCTTGATTATGCTCTAGGAATTCTTTTGGTTCCTATCTTGTTTAGGGGTCTGCCTTCTATTCACCACTCTTTCTTCTTGGCAAGCGATCATCTAGCAAGAAGGAGGGTTTGGTCCCATCAATCTTAGGAGCTCTTCTTCCTCAAAAATACCACTCAGCCTGAGAGAGTATGCTTTTCCTTTTCTCAAGGTTCGACCCAAGAGTTATTTGCACCCACCTGAGCATAACTTCGATCAACTTCCAGTTGCAACTACTTTAACTTCTCCTAATCATGTATGCACATGTAATCCTACCCTTAACCATGGATAACTTTCACATGCCTCTGCTAAGTTTGACCTAGAAGTAATAGAAAACCTCTTGTTTCCACTAGGAGTCTCAAAATGACAATATCTAGGATAAATTTAGATCCTTGTACTATTATTGCAATTCTTTCAATTATTTTGATCCGCTTGACCTTACTTTGGTCTTCCATTGTTATGGTGAATTGTGCTTCCTTTGTTGGGTGGAGTCCTAACTTTTTCATCATTTATTTTGTCATCAAGGAGATTCTAGAATTACATCTATGATTTCTCTTGGAATATCTTGCCTCGCTATATTGATAGTTATCAATGGGCAGTCATAATTAGTCAATGGGTCCTGTGTTATGAAGTAGTCACTCACGCTACCCTCTATGGGGACTCGTGCACCTATTGAGGCAATGATGCTTATCATCTTGCTTCATGAATCTTGCATCCATATGTACTAGTTCATAAAGTTTGACTAGTTCATATGTGCTCCTACGGATCTCATTCATTGATAGAGATGTTGTGTAGGTGCTCTTTGTGAGTTCAAACATCTTACCTTTGAGCTCCTATTCAGTTGCTTGATACATGTCTTCTATTGTTCTTTCCCTTCTTAGCTCCTTCTCCTCACTCTTTAGTGATATCATGGACTGAATCAATCTCGAGAGTGTATGGTCTTTGCACTCCCCTCTCCATCCTCCTTTTTAAATCCTCATCTTCCACACTCGAGATTGTTCTTGCCTTGATTCATGTTTCCTTCATATTGGTAGTTTCCAGGTTCATTTTGCTTTTTCTCACCTCCTTCTCCTTCTACCCTTGGTTGGAGGTCATTTTTTGAGGACTAGGCACCTAGCTCACTTTATTCTTATGGTTCCATCTAAGCTCTTCATCATTGTGTCTCCTCTATCATTACTACCATCTAAGTCCTAGTCTGCATTCTTAATGGATAAATATTTTGCGTTTGCACCACTTGCCATTGCCTACTCTAGGAAATCTCTATTGTAGTGATCCATGGACTCTCGATAGTTGTAACAAGGTGGTTTGTTTTCTAGTAAAAGACAACAAGCTTGCACATGGTTGTATTCTCCACATCTAAAACATACTGTGGGAATTCCAGGCTTATTCTTAAATGTTGAGGCCTGATCATTCACATTTTTTTGCATATCTATGTTATTAGGAGTAGCATAGAAAATAGGGGTTGTGGGAATATTACTAGGACCAGCCTTGGAGCCATCATCAACTGCATTGCTTGCACCATGGTTGGTGCATATCTACTAGGTTGCCCTCACAACATGAGTGCTTATGGTTTTGCCATCCCTTTCAAATAGTAGCAATTGCAAGCTTCATGTCCCCATTTTCCACAAAATTGGTAGACCACTTTGATTTTACACTCTGCATGCAAGTGCCCTTTTTTGGTGGCATAAAATGCACCAAAGGCTTGCCCTTTTGTCTCGTTCCCTTAGTTCCTCTATTTCTTTTTGTAATTTAGCCACTATGTCTTCCTCCGTGATAGCAAAGTATTGATACCCATGGATGTCTGCCCAGTGGTCAGAGTGCAATGAGGTGTATGGTGCTCATAAGAAGCACTTTTTCTTGCCATTTCTTGATTAGAAAATATCCTTGATCCATTGATAGTTTTTCCACTAATGTTTTTGTCCTATTGATTAGCCTCAAAAATGACTTATGTTTTCTTAGGTTCAAGTTTTCAAGCTCTTCCTAAGATTTTTCACTAGAATTTCCTAGTCTGAATGTAGAAGTGAATTCAACTTCATTTCATGCCATGTTGTAAAGTGGTTGTCCTTGAATTAGATGAACCATTTATTGGCTAGCACATTCAAGGTTGCCAAAAATGGAGCCATGAAGGCATTACTCCGTCCCTTGAGTCCTCTTCTCTTAGATAACACCAAAAATCACTTAATCTCAGCCCTCCATCATAGCTCCCTTAAGAATAAGAAAATTGATGTTAATTCTTGAAAGAAGTGATGCAAGGTCACCATGGGCCATATTTGGGCCATCTATACTCTATCGCTTGCCTTAGAACCTTCCCAAAATGGTACTGCTCTACTCTGGACTAAGTGATGTAGGTCATGATGGACTTCCGGTCATAGACAATGTGAGCCCAATAAGATTATGAGCTACTAAGCCCTCGTCCCACCGCACATGCCAAAAATTGTACAGCTTGGTTCTATTATGGAGCTGATTATATATGAGAAGAGTAAGGACGCAACATGCCTCGTGGAGCTAGGACCATCTCGACTCTATCAATTACGGCCTCTTATTTTAGAATCTTCAACAAAAGAATAGCACAAGTGTGCATAGACTAGAGAATTAATCCAAACAATCTTATGAACAAGTAGACAACAATTAACAAATTGAGAGTCTTTATATTACTTCAGAAGAAATTACAAACACAAGGAACTCATCCAATACTTTGTACACGACTACAAAGGAAAGGGAAGACCTTATATTACTTTATACACGACTACAAAGGAAAGGGAAGCCCTTATAAACATAAAAATTAACAAATTGAGAGTGTTTATATTACTTCAGAAGAAATTACAAACACAAGGATGAGTAACTATAAAGGAAAGGGAAGCCCTTATGACCTAAGAGCCTACACCTTATGGGAGTTCCTTTGTACCTGAATACATATAGGGTAGTAAATTAATACAGATGTTTTGGCAGGCCTTAGTAAAGTAATACAAATGTTAGTACTAAGATGGATGGGATTTCATGGTTTTGGTACCCTTGGTGGGCCTAGAGTTCCTTCAACACCTAGAGTCTCATAGTTCTAGGCCAAAAGGAAGCAAAAATTTCTCACTAAACTCTGGGATGCAAAATTGGAATCCTACCAAACCTCCTCTTGCCTATCTCCTATTCTTTGCCTCTAACACTAGCCCTTTTCATTGTTGGATTTAGACCCTCTTGCTATCGAATTACCATGAGTGACCCACTAGAACAAATCTATCTAAGGAAAAGAGCTTCTTGTGGTCTCTCTGTATCATGAACATCCACCGGATGTACAATATGTATATGTGTATGTATATGTTTTTAAAAGTCAAGTTTCAAGAAAAAAACACATTGGAAACCAATCACAGACATTTCCAATGTAAGGAATCCTAAAGGCATGAGATTCCATCAAAAAAGATCTCAATCAACCACTTCCCAAGTCCTCTAATTTATGAGGCTGATTTCTTGGGAAAGGTGGCATTTAGATTTTAAGGGCCAACTTCTGTTTATGAAAGTAGCTTGTTATCATGACTTATTTTGTGTCATCTTGTTGGAGTTCTAAATCATTTAGAGTGTGCAATAAGTGTTGGAGTTTTAATAAGCAAGTCCATTGATTAAGCTAGCTTGGTTGCTTGTTTTTTATCTTTGAGTAGGCATATCTATGTGTGTGTAGGCAATGTTGGAACTCTCTCGATCTGAGTTGTTGGCATTCGTTCTCCCTCATGAAACTATGTGATGTAATCTTTTTTCATTGGATAATTATTAGAGTCTAATTTAAGAGAACCAAGTCTCTAGATTAGTCGTAGAGTGTTTTGGTAGAAACCCTCATTCTAGTGGTGTAGTGATTATATCTCTCTCTTTGCGTGTAGACTCTATTGGTGCTAGTTTGCTCTTAGTTGTAAGGGCTCGTTGTCCTTTTTTACCTATCCATTTTCTATGATTTTTATGTCCCTTCGTATCCCTTTCTAAAGTTGAGAAAAGATTTAGTTTAAGTCTTGTGTCTTGTTTGAGAAAAGCTTGCTAGAATGAAGTGTGGTCTTCGTTTGACTAGCTAGTGTGAGCATTTAACTAGCTCATCTTGTGGACATTGTTTCACTGAGTATAGGTAAGCATTTGAAGTGAAATTTGTTTCTTTGGGAAGCTTCTTATGTGTCTACGATAACTATGAAGTTTCTCACTAGAGAGCTTTGTATATGATTTGAGAAAGACCAATTTTGGTTGTCAAAGGTCAAAGAAGGGTTCCCATGGAGGTCACTTGTGCTTCATTGTTGCATAGGGGTTGCGATACTTCTACCAACTATGGTATTAGATCATTTTGGCATATTGGAGACATCCAATACAACAAAGAAGACCTCTTAGAGATCGTATTTTAAGATTTTCATCAACAGAAGCTTTTTGGAAGTAGTTCGCATCAAGGGGGAGCTATTCTACTCAAAGGTTCAAGTGCACAATGGTGTCCATCTCAGAAAAGCCTTGGATTAAGGTAACTTTAGAGCCTCATTTGCATTTTACACACATTCGAGCATTAGCTAAGGGCTAGAATAATTAGCAAAGACCAGACATGCGAGACTTAAACACTTGAATTGGAATGTTGGACAAGGGGAACTATCAACCATGGTGATTCAGGATCTTCAACTACCTTATGGGAAAGGGCCTAAGGGGATTGACTCATGGAAGTGAACCAAGACCTAGGTTAGATGAAAATTCAACAAATGACCAGCAAAGGGCCTTTAGTAAATGGAATGAAAGAGATAAGCGGATGGTCTTTATGCTTTTCCAACACATAAGCGATAGTGTGATCGGCCATATCCAAGATTTAGATTCAACTATGAAGGTATGGGAGACAATTGAGAGAGTTTATTCAACAAGCATCAAAGCAAGAAAGATACAGCTCAAGAATGAGCTCAATAACCTTAGGAAAAGCTCAAGAAATAGCATAAATCACTACATACTTAAGGCCATGGAATTCTCACATGCATTGCCACTTCACTATATGTAAGGGAAAATCTCCCCAATTTGGGCAATTTGTTGCTCTCATGGTCACAAAAAAAATGAACATAGGTGGAAGTTCAACTAAAAGCAAGGATGTATAAGTCTTTTATGCAGGTAATCAAAGGGGCAAAGGAAGACAAGGACAAAGGAGGGGAAAAGGAAGGTTTGCAGAAAAGAAAGACCATTCAAGAAATCAAGGACATGACCAAGGTGTTGAGATATCAAGCTCATGTGATGATCCAGGATGACACGTATCATTTTTTTCATTTCGGAGACATGTATAGTGGTCACACTGGTATATGTTAGGGATACTTCATTGAGCTTTACTAGATTGATCTACCATGAGTGATGGCCCATTTGTTTTTTGCCAGCTACTGATTTGCATACATTAGGATTTTTCTTATGTACCATTCTCTATATATTGCACTAGTTGTATTCTTGTTTTAGGTTATTATTGTATATTCCTTTTATGTAATAGAAGAAGGAGAAGATCATTCTTCCTTGCCTCAATCCATGTGCATGCTCCTCATTGATTGTGAGAGTGTGTGTGAGCTCTCTTCCTTATCTTCTTCCTTGTGATATGGTATGCTGCTAGTGTGGTTGTAGAAAGCTTGTGGAGAAGAACAATAGTGAAGCATACGCAAGAAGGTGTGGAGAAAGCACAATTCATAAATGACCTCAAGTTGGCATGAAGGTAGAAGTCATCCAAATAGTTTTGAGAAATTTTCCCTTTAGGGTTACTCCTTTTTGTCACATTTCTATTTCGGAGCCATCTTGACCTCCATTTCAAGCCTACAAGGTGGGATCTAGAGAAATCTTGGAACAAAAGCTTTCATTATGCTTGAGGTGGACATGATTTTCATCAAACTCATCATTGGAATGATGCCACATATACTCCTTGTAGAGTTTTACTTGCATTCATTTGTTGTATTGAGAGTTTAATCATAGGATCACCCTCTTATGTAAGCTACAAAGCAGTTAACTTTGTAAAAGGGAAAAGTAAAATGCCTAGAAGCCATGAGTTAGAAGTGTTTGGGATTGTTTCTCAATCAATCAATCAAAAGGTGAATGTGATTTCAAATTTATCTTTTGCTAGATTGTAGGGAAAGATGCCAATCGATCTAAGCTAACAAATATGCCTAGATTCGAATTCAAATTGATGAAGGAAAGGTGTGGTCATGTACTCAAGAGTTTATATAAAGACTCCACAACATTTGTGCAGAAATTAGCATGATGATTTGAAGCAATACATATACTTCTTGTTCATTGCTTGGTGCAACTTTAGTTTAGTGCTCCTTCTTCCTCACACTCATTCAACTTGCAGAGAGTGCTGCTCTCTCTACAAAGCTTGAAATCCAATGATTAAGGTCTCACTAGAAAGGTATTACTATCTAAATTATTTCTAAAAATTTTCCAATCATTGCTTTCATTAATTTCAAAGATATTCAATATTCACAGTCTCGAGGTCATTCTATACGACTCCTTGAAATTTGGGGATGACATGAATTCAGTGTTAAGGCAATTGCTTCTTGTACAGTTCCTATAAATTAGGAATTCTATGCATTATAGAAATCCAACCCTATGTAAGACACTCCCATAAGAGGAATTTTTCCAATTGGTACTATGCTAGATGCTCTCAGTGTTTGAAGTCATAACTTCTATCCATTTTTAGAAAGTTCTTGTGAGGTAGCCATGGTGCAACTCATCTCTTTTGCATCAACTTGTTCTTGTTGATGTTCCAAAGTACCTATTGGGTTTTATTGCACTAACCACAAGCTTACAAGGTCTATTTTACATTCCAAAGAGCTAGGGCTAGTCCTATGCTAGTTTGCTGAACTAACTTCACCACTTGACAACTCATCTTTCCAAGCCTCTCTAAGATTCTCTAACTTTTCTTTCAAGGGTATCAGAGCAACTTCGCAATGCGAGATGGCTTTCCATCAATGATTGAGAAGCTTGATAGAGACAATTATGCTACCTCGCAAATCAGAATAGAGGCCTTATTTGCAAGGAAGAAATATATATGGTATTGTATCAGGTGATGAAGCAATGCCTATTCCAAGATCCAAAGGAGGACCTACTCGAGAGGAAACAAATAGGCTCACACTTTGGTGTGCAAGGGATGCTCAAGCAGGGTCATACATACTCAACTCTATCTCTAAGTTTCTATTACCACATATTAGAGGATGCAAGACATCTCAAGAGACTTGGGATTCTCTAGAGACTTTCTTTTCTACTAGTACAAAGGCAAGGAAGAACCATCTTTGGAATGAGTGCAACCAAATGAAGAAGAAACCTAAACAAACCATCACTAATTTTGTTACAAAGGTCAAGGAGGTGGCTGATCAATTGGCATTTATTGGAGAGCTGATTGAAGAAAAAGCTATGATGAGGCAAATTCTTAATGAGATTAAAGGTGACAAGCAATGGACATCTTTCACCACAGCCTATGATCTCATCATGGATGTGCAAACTCCAAACTTCAACATCTTTCTTCGATAATTCTTCAATCAAGAAGCAAAAAACTGCATAAAGTAAGGTAACTACTCTCATGGTAATTAAACTAGTGCTCTATATGCAGTTAAGATGGACGAGAAGCTGAAAGGCAAGAAGAAGGAAGAAGATGAAGAGGAGACTTCCCAAGCCAACTTTGCAAGCAAGAGAAAGTGGAAAGGGAAGAAGAAAGGACCAAAGCATGATAAGACCAAAGGCCACAATGTTCAACCTTATGCCATTTGTGATAACACCAACCGCACCACTCAAAATTGTTGGTGCAATGGGAAGACCCAGAAAGGAAGGGGAACACATGGATATGGTAGCAATAGAGGCAGAGGTGGACACAACTTCAATAATAACAATAGAAGCCATAACAAAAGGGACTACAAAAATTATTCTGAAGATCAACAACATGAAGACTCATTACTCTTGATAAATCTAAGCCACAAGGAAGGTAAAGAAGATGATCATTTATTTTACATAGATTCAAGATGCGCAATTCATGTTGCAGGCAACATTTCTCTCTTATCTAACTTGGAAAGTCCAAAGCATAGACATGAAGTACAAATAAGGGATGATACAAAGCATAGTGTGGAGAAGATTGGTAATATCAAAGCTTCCAATGGTAGGACAAATACTCTAAACAAGGTACTCTATGTTCCCACTATCACTAAAAACCTAATAAGTGTAGGCCAAATAGTTGAAAAAGGCTTGCAGATTAGGTTCACCCAACATGAAGCCTTTATGGAAGATCCATGTATAGGCTTCAAGAAGATAGCCAGAGGTGAGAAGCATGGTAGGCTCTTTACTTTTGAAGTAGGAGAAACTAGGAACATAGCTCTATTCACTTTTGGGTCTCAAACCCTAACTGAGCTTGAAGTTTTGCATAAGAGACTTGTTCATGTGAATGAAAGAACCTTGAAAGATATATGCAGGGATCAAAGTGTCCTTGGATTACCAAACATATCAAAGCAACACATGATTCACACATGTGATGCATGTCAGATTGGGAAGGCACAAAGACAACCGTTCAACCACAAAGGCTACATCCACAACAACGTATTTAACCTATTACATATAGATGTATGGGGACCAAGTCAAGAACCTTCATTGGTAGGATCAAGGTATTATGTCTTATTTATTGATGAGCATCGTAGATGGAGTATTCTATACTTTATCAAAAGCAAGAATGAAGTGTTTGATTTCTTAAAACAGTATCTAGCACATGTGGAGAATCATACAGGTTGATCACTCAAGAAGCTCAAATATGATGGAGGGGGAAGTGACTACCAACTACTCTCCTCAATTAAATGGAGTTGTAGAGAGAAGAAACAAGAAATTGTTGGATCACCCTGAACAAATCTTGAAGAGAAGAGGTTGCCACATTATATATGGGTAGAGGCTATTTCAACTACTATGTACATTGCCAATAGGCTACCATCCAAATTACTTCAAGGTATGACTCCTTGTGAAGCATGGTATGGAAGAAAATCTAGTCTTGGACATTGCAAGGTGTTTGGTTGTTTAGCTTATGTTCATGTACCATCACAACTAAGAGGTAAGCTAGATGAAACGGCAAAAAGTTAGTGTTTATTGGCTATAACTCAACTCAGATGGGTTACAGGTTCTATAATCCTTCAACCAAGCAATTCGCTACAAGTAGGGATGTTGTGTTTGAAGAACACAAGTCTTGGTATGATGAAGACAAACAAAAGGTAACTCTACCATATGATCTGATGGAGATGATTAATCTCAAAAAGACAAGCTACACTTGATTTTAGAACACCTCTACGTCAAGTACAGCTCAAGACCTTCCCCAATTTTTAAATATTTTACCAAAATATGAACACTCAACTTCTCTTTGAAAACTAGCTTCACTCAGAAACGTCTACCTCACAAAATTCACTCATTGGCTAATGAACTAATTAAAGTTTTCTATGAAAATTTGAAACAACACTGTCCTAGTGTTTGTGCAGCTACTCGAAGTTAAAGTTCTCCAAAAGAACTCACAAAACTTTAGATTTACTTCAATAAGTAAACATACATCTGAAACAAGCACTCTCTAGAGGCAACTTTTACATATGCAACTTTAAACGGTTGGTTTTCTCACAAAATATAACCCGTTTAATAAAATGATTTTAGAAATAGATGTCTTACCTTCCAACTTAGATTTTGACTCCTCATTTGTGATTAAATTTACACTATGCACTGAGATCTGATCAATTCTTTGATCATCGAATTCACACCTGTTTTAGAAGACACTTATCACTTCTTCACATACAAATGTTCCTACTCACAATTCTCTTAGTTTGATTGCAATTGGACTCTCAAAACTTGACCATATGCATTAACTATGGACTCAGACATCTACAAAAGGATTCCTAAAATGATTAAACACAGAAGGAGAAATGGAGGAAAAATTGATGTGCAATTCTTAGAAAACTTCTTCTATTCAACGCATCTTACATCTGATAGATGATACTCATTCAACTTATGATCTACACCTCTCTATCACATCTATTCTTCATCTCTCATATATATTACGACTATATACAAATGTATATATACATATGAGTGTGGATTCATCATTAATTAAAGTATTTGTGAAGTATTTACAGAGATAATATACATGTGTATATAGATCATCTCTTTTTGAAACTCTACTTCACTTCATGCTCTTAGGCTTCAATCTTTTCTTCAAGTCTTCACTCCTAAGCTTCATATAATCATCAATTGTTGATTTTCTTGCTCCAAAAGCTCCCCGTCAATCACCAATTTTGATTCCCTGCATCTTCTTTATCCCTGCCATATCTTTAAATCTCTACAACTTGGGCCCATCCAAACTCTTCGTCAACAAATTTGCAAGTTGTTCCTTTGTAGAAGTATGCATGATTTCTATTTCTTTATCAACAACCTTCTCTCTTAGAAAATGATATTGGATCTCAACATGTTTGTTCCTGGCATGAAACACAGGGTTAGCTGCCAAAAACAAAGAACTCATGTTGTCTCCACAAATGATAGGACTACTCTGAATGATATCAAAACTCTTCATAAGAGTTTTTAGCCATATGAATTCCTTTGTAGCCTCTACCATACCTTTGTAATCTGCTTCTCTAGATGATAAAGCAATTGTATGTTGTTCTTAGATTACCATGAAATTAACTTATCTCCCACATAACACAAAAACCCATGTGTTGATCTTCTATCATCAAAGTTACCTACCCAATCTGCATCACTATATATCTTGATCCTTGTATCTAAGGTAAACCCATAATACGAACCTTCTTTAAGTGTTCCGTCGATATACCTAAGCACCCTTTGACCTGCAGCATAAATTACGCTACCCACCAAACTTTGATAAAGCTTCATGTCTTTGAATTCTTCTCCTCCATATCTACTCAATTTGTTTTTCACTTCTATTGGAGTTGGTGCTATCTTGCAATCTTCCATTTTAAATTTGATTAGAAAATTCTTCAAATACATTTCTTGAGTTACATATACTCCATGTTGTGTATATGAAATCTCTATTCCCAGTAAATATGACAAATTTCCCAAGTCACTGGTCTTGAATTCTTTCTCCATCTACTTCTTAAGCATTTGTATGCCTTTTTCATCTATTCCTATAAGTATTATGTCATCAAGATAAATACAAACATAGATAAATTCATCTTCACTTGCTTTTATTAGCAAGCTACTATCAGCCTTTGATGCTTGGAAACCAAGTTCCTTGAACTTTACAAGCCTGTAATTCCATACCCTTGGGGCTTGCTTCAAGCAATACAAATCTCTCTTGAACTTACACACATGATGTGAATAAAATTGATCTTTAAAACCATTTGGTTGTTCCATGTAAACTTCATCTCAAATATAACCATTTATAAATGCATTCTTCACATCTAATTGCGATAACTTCTAACCTTTGCAAGCAGCAATAGCTATGAGAGGCCTTATGGTTGTCATCTTTGCAACACAACTATAACTTTTAGCATAGTCCACACCATATGTCTATGCATATCCTTTTACAAGAAGTTTGGCTTTGTACCTAGACACACTTCCATCTACAAATCTTTTTGTTTGTAAACCCACTTACATCCATTTAACTTCTGATTAATTGGTTTATGTACCAATTCCCAAGTCTCATTCTCAATGAGTACATCATACTCAATCTTCATAGCATTTTCCCCATTCTCCTTTCCTTTGGCTTCATCATATGTGGATGGGTCTTCATCGGTTTTTATCATATAAGCATAATCTTTAGTAGTCAAGAATGAAGTATCATAGCTATACCTTGTGGGTTGCCATTTGTGCCTTGATGATCTTCTGAGTTCTCCACTTCTTGAAGTTTCTGGTTCATCACATTCTCGATCAAAACTTGGCATCTCTTCAACTTCAACTAGTGCTTCATTGTTCTCTTCTTCTTCAAATATTTGAACCTTTGATTTACCTTTCGTCTGATTTAATGTTTCTTCAAGACCTGGATAAGTATTATTTGTACTTGAGTACCAAGTACTTTGCTCATCAAATGTGACATCGTTTGATAGAAGAAATTGCTTTGAATATGGACTCCACAACCTATATCCCATTTGGTTATCATCATAACCAATGAACACATATTTTTCACGCTTTGGTTCCAGCTTATGCCTTAATTGAGAAGGAACATAAGCATAGGCTAAGCAGCCAAATATTTTGCAATGATCTAATCTAGGTATCTTACCCCACCAAGCCTTTCATATGGTGTCATACCCTGCAAATCTTTACATGATAGCCTATTAACCAAGTATGTGGCTGTATTTACAGCCTTAGCCCACAAATAATTAGGGTAATTCTTTTCTTTCACCATTGGTCTTGCAAAATCAACAAGAGTTCTATTTCTCCTTTTTGCTACACCATTTCTTTGAGGAGAGTACCTGCAAGTAACTTCTCTCTTTATACGGGCATTCCACAAATAATCACAGAATTCATTTGAGAAATACTCTCCCCTCCAAGTGACCTCAATCTTTTCAATTTTTGTCCTGTAATTCTTTTTGCATATGCATAATAGTGTATAAATATACTAAACACTTCTAACTTGTCTTTGATCACATAAATAGTGATCCACTAGGTAGCATCAACAACATATATGACATAATATCTTGAACCATTTATGCTAAAGTCCTTTGAAGGACGCCACACATCTGTATGTACCGATTCAAGTCTTTCTAAATACATGAAACCATGCTTATTATATGATTGCTTATGAGCCTTACCTAAGTGACATGCTTCACATCTATATGTCATGTGTTGACATGCAACATTAGGTAATCCAAGTATTGAACCATTATTAATCATCTCTTTGCTACCTTTTTCATTGAAGTGTCCAAGCCTTTTATGCCAAAGATCCAATTCAGGCACTTTTTGCTCTCCATATGTAAACATGGCATGTCCAACATTACCTTGTACCCTCAATGTGAAGATCCTATCTTCTTTCTTTCTTGTAACAATTTGCTTATACCCTTGATTAGGGTCTTCAACATAAACTCCATCATTAGTGAACCTCACATCATATCCTTTTTCCACAATTTGTCCTACACTAATCAAATTCTTTGGAATTTTAGGAACATATAAAACCTTACTCAAGAGAGTACTTGCATCTTTGTCTTTAACTGATCCAATTGACTTCACCTTGTGCTTTGTATTGTCACCTGTTTGAACTATATGGTTAATTGCCTTATTATCCAAATGAGTCATCAAAGCAATGTTTCCACTCAGGTGATTGCTACACCCTAAGTCAATATAAAATACCCTTAGGTCTTCATTTGAAGCTTCACATGTTGCATTCATAATAAGAGTTGAGTCTTCTTTCAGACTGATGAATAATTGCTCTCTGATTTCTTCCACCTCTTCCTCTTTGGTTAAAAATCTGATTAAAATTACCATTGCTTTGATTATTATGCCATTATTCATGAGATAGATGATTGGTCTTACCACATATCCAACAAGATTTGACATTATCTTTGTTATTTCTGCCTTATCCTCTACTTCTACCACTTCCTCTTCCTCTTAGAAAGTTTGCTTGGCTTCGAGTACCTTCATCTTCAACTGATTGTTGCTTTCCTTTGATAGCTTTCTTCTTTTCTTTAGAATACATTGCATGACCTAGACTCTTATCAATATCTCCTTTGATATCATTCTCAAAAGTTAGCATATGTCCTAACAATTGATTCAAATCAAGAGTGAATTGATCTAATGCACCTTCTATTGACAATATGAAAGGCTTTCACTTCCCATCTCCTCTTAAAACTGCGAGAATTTGTCTTACCAATTTATCTTCATCAATGTCTTCATCAATTGCACCTAACGAATTAGCAATGTCTTTCATTTTTGTCACATAATCAAATATTGATTGTGAAGCCTTCTTCTTGGATGTGGTAAACTCTTCCCATAGTGATGCTTTCCTTGACTTGGTTGTATTCTAAAAATGCTCCTCCAAAGCACTCCATATATCGCTTGCACTTTCAAGTCCTCAAATATGAGGAAGCAAGTAATCATTTACTGCCATGTAGATAATGCTCCTTGCTTGAGCATCCTTCTTCATCAAAATCTTTAAATATGCAAGCTCTTCCCTAGTAGGAACACTAGGATCTTTAAACTTTTGTGTTCCTTCTTCTCCTATGATGTATCCCATAAGATCTTTGCTCATACGATGAGCTTCGATCCTCATAGACCAAGCTGGATAGTTCTCTCTATACAACTTCTCAATTTGGAGACTATCTCCTATCCTTTCTTCACATGTACTATCAAATCTTCAACCTTATGAGTAATAAATGTACTTTAGCTTCAAAATTTACTCCTTTTGATCCTTTTAATTGCTCTCATGTGTCTCCCTTTAGCTTTTCATTCACACTTTGTCCTTTTAAACCTTCAAATGTTGAATTTTGTATGTTTGCAGTAGTGGGGGTCTTCCTTTTCTTCAAATCTGATTATTCCTGCTCTGATACCACTAAAGGAAATGATTAATCTCCAAAAGACAAGCTACAATTGTGTTTAGAACACCTCTATGTCAAATATAGCTCAAGACCTTCACCAAGTTTGAAATCTTTTACTAAAATATGAACACTCAGCTTCTCTATGAAAACTAGCTTCAGTCAGAAAAGTTTGCCTCACAAATGTCACTCATTGACTGACAAAATGATTAATGTTTTCTATGAACATTTGATACAACACTCTTCTAGTATTTTCGCAACTACTCAAAGTTAAAGTTCTCCAAAAGAACTCACAAAACTTTAGATTTACTTCAATAAGTAAACATGTGTAAGAAACAAGCACTTTCTATAGGTGACTTTTACATATGCAAGTTTAAACAGTTAGTTCTTCCAAAATATAAGCCGTTTAATAAAATGCTTTTAGAAATAGATGGCTTACCTTCCAAATTAGATTTTGGCTCCTCATTTTTGTAAAACTTTGCACTATGTACTGAGATTTGATCAATTCTTTGCTCATCGAATTTGCACCTGTTTCAAAAGACACTTATCACTTCTTCACATACAAATGTTCCTACTCACAACTCTCTCAGCCTGATTGCAATTGGACTCTCAGAACTTGACCATAGATGTATAAGCTATGGACTTAGAAATATACAAAAGGATTCCTGAAATGATTAAACACAGAAGGAGAAACGGAGAAAAAATCGATGCGCAATTCTTAGAAAACTTCTTCTATTCAACTCATCTTACATCTGATGAATGATACTCATTCAACTTATGATCTACACCTCTCTATCTCATCTATTCTGCATCTCTCATATATATTATGAATATATACAGATGTATATATACATATGAGTGTGGATACATCATTACTTCAAGTATTTGTGAAGTATTTACAAAGATAATATACATGTGTATATAGATCATCTCTTTTTGAAACTCTACTTCACTTCATGCTTTTAGGCTTCAATCTTTTCTTCAAGTCTTCAATCCTAAGCTTCATATAATCATCAGATGTTGATTGTCGTGCTCCAACATGATCTTGATTATGATTCTTATAAAAAAGGAAGAAAGTATGATATAGATGTGGAGGATCCAAGAAGTGATACAGATGATGACCAAGATCAAAGGGAAATGGAATCCAAATTATGGAATTCAAGAGGCAAAGCAACGATGTAGGAGTGTGGAGAATGCTCCAAGCTAGCACCTAGAAGATGAACAATTGAGAAAAAACAACCAAAAAAGTATGGATATGATTCCACATTAGTTACAAAGCATTCAATTACTTGGCAAAAGACTCAATTTCAGCGGAACCCTCAACCTATGAGAAGGGAAAGGGAAACCCTAGTTGGGAAAAGGCCATGCAAGAAGAAATGGATGCATTGAAGGAGATGGACACATGGGATTTGGTTCCAATGACATCCAATCGAAAAGTAATTGGTTGCAGATGGGTGTATAAAACAAAAAGAAACTTAGATGGATCCGTGTGGAGGTACAAGGAAAGATTAGTTACCAAAGGATGCTCACAAACTCATGGTACATACTATGAGGAAACATTCTCACCAGTTGCAAAGATGACTACAATCAGAACATTGATAAATGTAGCTATTGCAAGGAATTGAAGACTCCTCCAACTTGATGTAAAAAGTGCAGTCCTAAAAGTTTGGATAAGTGAAGAGGTATACATGTCACAACCACTAGGTTTTGAAAACCCTAATCATACATATTATGTTTCCAGAATTAAGAAAGCATTGTATGGATTGATACAAGCTCTTAGAGCTTGGAATTATAGGTTGGTTGGTTACATACCTTCAAGATCAAGGGTACAAATCTAGCAACTCAGATTCTTCTCTATTCATCAAAAGGGATCACAATGAGGTTATCTATCTATCTGTATATGTAGATGATATTATTGTGACAGGTGACGATCTAAATGGCATTCAAAGGATCAAGAGACACATGCAAGAGTTCAAAATTAGTGACTTAGGTAAGCCCACATATTTCCTAGGAATTCAATTTATTTATAGAGATGAAGGGATGTATCTAACTCAGAGAAGATACATTGAAGTCTTACTTGTCAAGTTCACAATGGAGAACACAAAGCTTGCAGGTACACCTTTGGAGTTGAACCATAAACTAAGTATTTATGAAGTTGAGATACCAACGAGCTTGTAGAATGGGTAGTTCAACATAAAGAAAGGGTTAAACAAGAATTCAAGACCTTATTAAATTTGTTCAAATTAAATCACATCAAGAAATACAAATGGATGAGTTATTTAAAAATATGATGAATGAAACCCAAGGACAAAAGGTTGCGGAAAATTTATTAAAAGATAAAGGCAGTTTTAGAGGGCTAAATGTTACAAACTATGTAGATACATTTGGAGAATTATCTAAGCTTCATACCAGAATCTAAGTGGATAACATACCTAGGTAGACTTGCAATAGGAAAAGTTATGGCCATAGTTGAATCTCATAACTGAATGTGAGGAATTTAGGAAGGAGCTACATAAAGAGTCCTATTTAAAAGACTATAGCCAACATAATAGAGAGGGTTTCATGAAGTGTATTAGCTCCCAAAAGCATCAAATTTCAATTATCAAGCATCATGGCGAATTTATGAAACATTTTTCACAATTACCTGAGAATGATAAGGTAGCCCTAAAAATTTTAACTCTAGATGTAATAATTGAGGTTGAGAGAATATGAAGCAACATCAATCAATTCTTTATGAACCAGTGCTTAATCCATCTCCTAATTTCCCCTCTACTCATGGACCCAAATAGCCTCTTATATTTGCAAAGGTTTAGAAAACAACATCCACATCAAAAGTACTGAGTGATCTATGATTTGAAATCTTATTCAATAAATTAATATGATACAAATGCATGAAAATATATCAAAGGAGGTATCTGCTTTACACAATGTAGTCTATGCACTATATTCACAAGATAAATCCTTTACAAAAACTAAACCTACTATATTTTCAAAGCCTATTTCAAGTCCTAATCCTCCAATAGTACCTCAACCTATTCCTCGACTGACCAATCAAAGAAACCTTAATGAGCCTCGAGCACCCAACACTAGGAGATGTGTTTGGTGTGATGTGATTGACCATCTCATGTATACTTGTGAGGCTCTAAAGGAAGCTAAAGAATGATGACTTGTCATTGATATTGATAAGAAGTGTGATTATAGGACACATCTTCCTTTAGCTATTAGGCGGGGTGAAGGAGGAATGAAAAAAACCTTATAAGAATCTTTCTAAATCAAAGAAAGGGTCTTCAATAGTCAAATTAGAGTGTGTAGATAGTGATTCTCAAACTACTCAATCTAGGGAAACAAGAAATTATTCAATTGAAGCTCCAATTAAAGCTAGAGATGATATCATGCAAAACACGACTTGGAATTCACCCGTTGATCAATTCTCTATATATTCACATATTACAAATGTTGAAGAGAAGAGAAAGTAGAATGATGAATGAGATTTAAATGATTCAAGAAGAAGAACTACTAGGACACAGATGAGAGAAGAAGCAAAACTAAAGAAAGTACAATTTGAGCAAGAAGAAAGTTCCAAAGCAAGTGAGCAAGGCAGAAAGGAAATTAGAGAAGGTAAACAAACTATTATCAATGAGCCAAAACAAAATTTAGAAAAACTAGACGAAACTCCTATTGATGAAAAACAAAATGAAGAAA
Source organism: Ceratopteris richardii (assembly GCA_020310875.1). Taxonomy (NCBI): domain Eukaryota; kingdom Viridiplantae; phylum Streptophyta; class Polypodiopsida; order Polypodiales; family Pteridaceae; genus Ceratopteris; species Ceratopteris richardii. The sequence goes on along the minus strand of CM035408.1, from coordinate 85,812,336 downwards.
AACAATGTGATGAGAAACAATTAAAGAGACTTGAAAGAACTCCCAAAGATATTGTAATATTGCAAGAGCAGAAAATTGATGCGAAAGAAATATTATATGATATTTTGTTGAAAAGTCTAGTGACCATGACACTTGAAAAAACATTCTCAATTGCTAAGATTGAATTCAAGAGAATTTTATTAAGTTAATCAAAAGTAAGAGATTACCTCTTACACAAGAAGTGGAAATGCAAGATGTTGTTGACGTGACTCAATTGATGCAAGAGTCTCTTTCTTTTGATTCAGATGATGAAGAAGAAAATACTTGTAAAATCAATAATTTCTTTTTTTGGGCTCCTATTATGCCAGATGATGAAAGCAAGCATTCTAAAAGTAACTTTGGGAAAAGTTTTTGGGCAAGAGGCACACCTGAGATGAAGATCAATTTAGGTGATAAAAAGAAATCATATTTATCTTTGGCTCTGATTGATTCTGGGTCAAAGATGAATGTGATTTCAAAAGAATTATATGATAAATTTAAAAGGCCGATAGATAAAAATCATGGCTGGATTATAAGAATTACAGACAATCGATGTGGTTCACTTTTAGAAGCATGTGCAAATATACATGTGATGATAGGTGGAATCTCAAAAACATTTCACTTTTTCATCCAAGATAATTGATCCCATGAAATTATCTTAGGCCATTAATTCATATGTGACGCCAGAATGGAAACAAAAGTCATGGATGATGGCTCTACATATGCGAGAATCAGATCAAAAGATGATTTTCAATCACTCTAAGTGATGACAGTAAGTCCTAAACATATTCAAAATCAAAAATAAATTAGGAAGACCCCATCTGATCATACAAGAAGGTAAGTGATGATCATATACCTCTTCATGAATTTGGAGCCTAATTTGATCAAAAGTTTTCCTAGATGCCACTGTTGAGCAATACAATGGTCATCCTTGGATTGATGTCTCGCATTCTTCTATAAATACTTTAGATAGTTTGACACTTTACTTTCCTTCATCTTATTTGCAGTATATACATCATCAACAAGACCCTAAAAAAATTATAAATAATTATGAAACATATTACAAAGAAAAAGGATATATTTCATTTGAAGAATATATTGAACATGTAATTGAAACTTCATCTACATTTTCATTATTTGAAGAACTTCAAAGTACCTTGCATGAAAAGGATACCTTCGACTTTGTGCTCTTAAATTGAATTGATGAATATGAACTAACTGCAAAATTTGTTATGAATCACATCTACAAAGAGGGTAAACTAGATTTAAAAAAATACAAAACCATTGATAAGAAGATTAAACCTATTGCTCAACCCTTACCTAAGGGAAGTGAAAAGAAACTAAAATATTTCTCTAAATATCCTTGTTTACAAGAGCATATAAATATGAGTCATACATGTATGGATGAAACTTTGACACTAATCAAAATGGGAAATGATGATCAATTCTTGGTACCAACTGAATGTGATTTATTACAAAGAAATATTAAAAATCGTGGTAAAGATTTTTCGTTACATCCTTAAGAAATAGGTTCTATCGATCCATATCTAGTACCTCCGATGATTATCTTTACCGCACTGCATATCCCATGGAAACTTCATCCTATATTGGTCCCAAAAGATCATTTACCTTAGTTGATAAGACTACCTAAGGAAAAGTTTCGCATAAGGATTCTAGAATGTAGGAACTGGTCCTACATTCTCACGTTTCTTGAATAGCTTAATTCACAAAGAGCATACATACCATTGTTGTTGACTTTTGATACAATGTATGTCCCAAACCACCGTTGAGTGAGCTTTTTGCATGCATCATATTGAGAGTCAAATGTACTATCATAAATGAGCATCCAATCTCCTACTTCAATCGGCTTAGGGTGCAATTGATGAGTTTTATCAAAATAATGCTTGTTCTTCATTCTAGATTCTCTTAATTTTTCAACAACATCATCAAGTCTTAATTTACCTTGTTCTAATTGTTTAATGTGTAAACTAAAAAAATCATCAATAGACATGTTTTCAGACCAAGCAACTTTGACCATGCAAAAACATGAGACTGAATTGGAAACAATGGTTTTCGACAGTACATGAGTTCAACAGGCATATATCCAGTAGTATGTGTGCATGTCATTCTATCCGCCCAAAGTGCAAAAGGTAAGAATCTAGGCCATTGTTTGATATCACCATTACATGCTTTAGATATGGATTTCACAATAGGTGGATGCCCTCTCTCTATTTTACCATTGGCCTCTGGGTTATATGCAGTAGTGAGAGACAAATGAATACCGTGGTGTTCAAAGAACTCTTTAGCTTCTCTCGCATTTAACTCTCCATGATCGGCAACTACTTTCTCTATGTACCCAAAGCGACTTATGACATCTTCAACCAAGAATTTGCAAACATTGTATGTAGTCTTAAATCGTAGTGCACGTCCCTCTACATCACTAATTAAGTCCTCTCTTGCTAGTACAATGTAGCGCATTTTGTCAATACCTTTATGCATAGTTACAAGATCTACTACCCACTTATAGTGAATACAAGCTGGATAAGTAGGATGAAATGGATCTCTATGTTTGACTAATGAAGGACGTTGACAAGTAGAACATGTAGAAACATAGCTACTAATGTCAACATACATCCAAGGCCAATAATAGGTGCTTCTTATTTTTTCATATGTTCCAAAAAATCCTTTATGACATGCCCATAATGTCTCGTGCATTGCCTTCATTACTTGCAACTAAAAACCGTGTTTTCCTAGGACTCATTGTCGATTCTTAACCTTACCTTTAGCATGTCTCCAAAGATAAATGTTATGTAGGAAAAAATTATAAGCTTGTTTCCTAATGTTACGGAATTTATTCATAGTCTAGCTAGGTAATGGTTGTAGTGTACTCAGATACATTCCTATGTCTCTCCATTCATCTTTGTACTCAATATCATGAAATTGCTCATAATCATATATATGTGAAACATAGTCAACTAAGTTCACATTCTTTATTACATCACTTTCGAGATCATCATCAAATCTAGCTCTTGATAACATATCAACAACTGAATTTGACACACCTGAAATATGAACTAACTCAGGATTTACGAACTTAATATATGAGATCCAACTAAGCATGGCTATATCAGGAGATGAACAATTGGCTATCATTCCAATGAGAGGCAAACAATCAGTCTCAACTTTAACATTTGCACCTATAAAATATTCTTTGTCTATTTTCAAAGTTGTTACCATACCCCATAGTTCTTGTTTGATCTGTGGATACTTTCGTTGTGTTTCATGTAATATTCTAGCCCCAAACCTAATTGCATATCTATTTCCTTCACTATCATCTTGACTTATGACCCAACCTATACCAATAGGACTAGTATCAACAGTCAATATAATAGGTTTGTTAATAGAATAGTCTACACGCTTAAGGATGGGAGCTTCAAGCAATAGTTTCTTCAATTTACGCACAGCTTGTGTGTGTTTGTCAGTCCAAATAAATTTTCGTTTCTTCCTCAACAAGTCATAGAGACAATCAGCAACATGAGCAAAGTGTGGTATCCAAATAACATAAAAGATGCAAGCACCAAGAAATCTGCATACCTCACTCACATTGTTACATGTTTCAAAAATCTTGCTAATGGCATCAACTTTTTATGGGTATGGCTTTCGATCATAATGAGCACATCAATGTCCAACAATAAAAACTTCGTTGACACCAAAAACAGATTTTTCTATGGAAAATGTGAGACCTACCTCTTCAAATCGTTGAAATATTCGTTCACAATCAGAGATATGGTCAAGAACAAATTTACGACATCCAAATGAATCTAAAGTAATGTCCTTTACACATTCCTCACTCCCGTTAATTGGAATGTCATCAATGAATGACATGGTTATATGAGGGATAAAATCATATAAGACCATATTCATAGCACTCATCATATGAGCCACAGAATTAGCCACTCCTTGAGGTAAAGTACACATTTGCACTAAGCTGAAAGGAGTTTTCATTGTGGTTATGTCATGACTATCAATTGCTAATTGGAATTGGGGCATACCCAAAATATAAATCACTCATTGAATAGATAGAATGTCTTGAAAATGATTCAGCAAATTCATCTACAATGGGTCCTCTTCCTACATTCCTTATGGTGACTTTATTGATGGGCTAGAGATCTTGAATAAAACGTAGTTTCCCATTCTTTTTAGGCACAAAGAACCATCTCTTTGAGTAAGGTGCAAAAGATGGCTCTTAAATTCTCATGTTTATCTTCTCCTTAAGTAGTTGCATTAGCTCAGGTAAGTGAGCCTTTGGAACAGGTATAAGGTGAAGATTCCATGGAATATGTGGAATAGTAAAGATAATCATGGGTGCAACTAGCTTAGGATATGCACAACCAATCTCATGAGGATACATAGTAAAGGCTTTTCCATGGCTATGTATGACTCTCTCAAATTTATCTCTCTCTAGTGGCAAAAGAAAGTCATCATTTCTATCAATTTTGACCTTTTTGATTGTCTCATTTGTGAATGTATGTCCTATGTTTTTCTTATTCCGAAGAATTGGATCATTTTTCACATAAATAATTTTTTCATTACTTCCTTGAGGTAATGGTTGAGCTATGGTTTTGATTTTTTTGTCTATAGTTTTGTACTTGTTTGAACTAAGGCATCATGTATTTGGTTAGATTTTGAGCACTTGTCAACATTGAGAGCATACTCTTGGATTATAGCATACGCATTAAGGGAAGAAAGAAGAAGAATATGGGAATTAGAATTTTGTTGAAGACATAACTCTAACTCCTCAAAAGTAGAGAAATAATGAGATGTCTCAATCACATGCTCAATGTAATCATCATGTTCCATGATTTTGTTGGTTTTATAATTTTTTTGGGTTTTTTGGATAAAAGACTTGGACAATTTACTCTTATGAAGAAAATCTAATCTAGAATGTGGAAAACAAAGTGAGAAACTATTGTACAGGTTGGTTGAATGTGAGATGTCAAACCAATATCCACTATTGTCCCACTCAACAATGGATTCTATCCGAAATTTTGATCATATGTAGCTCCAAACATGAATCGAGGTGCACAATCACTACAAGCATGCTCATGATGTGAGTAACAATAGGTTTGTTTCTAATTGACAATCGATTCCTAGGATGATTCACTCCTACCATCATGACTTGAAGTGATTGAATTCCATCCTTAGACTTAATTCTAGCATAGGCAGATCCATCATCCATGGCTTAGTTTCCATACGACTCTCACAAATAAAGGGCTAGCATAAGAGAACTTCATAGGAGCAGTTATCTTGAATAAAAAAGTGAAATTCTTTTGTGGTTCCTCCTACGGATATGGGCACACTAGCACAAGCTCCATACAGGGTACCTACACCATTATCTGCAATTCTCATATGCCATCCATAATCTTTATCTATGGGCCATCAAAACTTATCATAGACTTCTCTTGAAATCACATTGATTTTAGAGCCGGAATCTACTAATGCATTTACAGTGATAGCATTCTTATCATTTCCTATTTTAACATGAATCTCTGATGTAACTATAGACCAAAATTTTCTTTTAAAGTGACTTTTAGGATTGTTTTCATGACTTTCATGGTCAGGTTGAATAGGTCCTAAGAAATTTTTATTAACATTCATCATCGTCAAGGTCCTCTTCATTAGATTCATCAAAGTATAAGGCTTCATTCATAGCTTGATCTTGATCTAGAGAATCTTGCATCTCGGTATCTAGATTAAGCAAAAACCTCTTCCTTTTAATTAGGCCGATAAATTTATCTTTAAAAACAGGCTTTGCAATAGAGAAAACTTGTTCTAAAGACATAGTCACTTTTAAGCAAAATGTCATCTAAAATCTCCATAGGATCTATTTTTATCTCAATTTCTGAAATCAAGATGGCTTTAGGTTTTCTCTTTGGTTTCTTTTGTTTTTGCTCAAGATCTTGTTTTTGTTCATGTTCTTATATTTGTTCTTCAGTTTGTTTTGATTGTTCTTGTTTATCTAAAGGCTTTGGTTTTGTTTTTCTTTGCTTTGTCTTCTTCCCTTTTTGTTTCTCCTCTTGTTTTTGTTCATTATGTTGTGGTTCGTGTTTTTTATCTTTGGGTTGTAATGTTTCCCTTGCTCTATGATGGTTTTTGTTCCCTTTGAGCCATTTTCGAGTCACTCTTCTTTCACTAGGCTCACTTTCATCTCTTTTTTTATTTTTCTTCTACATTGGATATGTGAGAAATAAGAGATTGATCTTCTATCGGTGACTCCCAAGCTCTTATTCTCCTAATCTCATCTCGTGCTCTTACTAAAACCTCTATGGAAAAGTCAACTTCCTTTGTGAGTTTACTTGATTCTACTTCTTGTTCATCAAGAGCTTCTAGTTTCACCCCTCTAGTTACTGCATCTGTTATAATTATATTTTCATAGTGCTTTTTCATTCCTCCCTTATGATAATTTCCTTGCAAAGGTAGCCTACATTGATAGACACAGATTTTCTTGTATATGTCTATTACTAGTCATTGCTCCTTAGCAGCCTCCAATAGTTCACAATCTCTCAAAAGTGCTCTAACCAATCACACCAAGGAAAACTACGAGGGCCATGCACAAAACCATTTTGATTTTGAGGATTTTGATTAACTTGTGGTACGAAATTTTGAACTTGAGTATTTTTTTGATAAGGAATTTCTTGAACAAAATAATTAGGATTTTCATAAGGCAATTGATGTATTTGAGGAGCTTGGGAAGCACATGTGGTACTTGAGGTGCAAGAGGAGCTTCCATAGTATACTATTGATGATTTTGAGGATTTTGAAAAGTTATTTGAGAAGCTTAAGGATACATGTTTTGATACATTTGAGGATTTTCCACATGAGGATGAGGATTTTGCATTGAAGGATTATGCATTGGAGAAACTTGATATGCTTGAGTAGGAGCTATTTGTGGATTTTGATTGAGAGCTATAACATGTTGATTAGGTTCTTGAAAAGACATTGGGTTCATTTGATTAGTTTTGATGTAATTAGATTACAGAGCATCTATAGACTTGCCCAAATTGGATTGTGTAGCAATAAGACTTTCCATTTTCTTAGTGAGAATTTCCACTTGAGATTGTTCTACTTCACTTTTCTTTGGCTCTACTTTGAAACCTTGACTAGGTTCCATCATTTGAGGAATAGGAGTAGAGTCAAAAAGCATAGCATGGGATTTTTCTCTAACTTGCTTCTTAGTTTGTGGAAGGCTAGATTGAGGAAGACTAGTTTCCTCATAAAGCATGGATTGTCTTTCATGTCTATGTGCTACAACCTCTACTACTTTACACACTTTTTGCCAATTGTCAGTAAGACCATAGCACTTATCCGGCTCTTCTAATCACTGTTCAACTTCCCTACGAGTTTCAAGATGAAGAAGCTTAAGCAAATTGATCACAAGATCAAGTTCCAAAGTTATCTTATCCTCATTAGGAAGTTGTTCATAGCATCTAATATACTCATTTTGTAAGTGAGTAATAGAGCTAGTAGGCTTTGGGGAATTGACCCATCGTAAGAATCCATCCCGATTATGTTGGCTGTAATCCTCAAGATAAAATTCTTTGAGCATCTCCTTTTTGAAATCACTCCAGGGAAGAGTATCATATTGAGTGACACGGTTTACGATATAGCTATCAACAATTCGTTCAAAGAATGTTATCAAAAGATCTTTGGGAAGACCAAAAATCATAGCCTCCAAGTAGCTTGTGATGTTGATGTCATTGAATTTTCCTTTCTCTCTCAACATAGAAGAGACTATTCTTTGATCTTGTTTCTCAAAAATAAGGGATTTGAATCCTTCCTCCATCTTATGTGAATGTGCAAGTGATGCACGTGTTGCGAACATTTGTTTTATGTAGGGTACAAGTTTCAAATTATGTAAATACCTTTGGGAAGTCTTCAAATACTTCAAGAAGGCTCATATTATTCATAAAATTTAGCAAAAATACCACGTGAGTTCTAGAACATGGTGAGTCAAATTAGTGAGTCACAAGGGAGCTTCAGTGGTGTTCTAGTGGAAGGTCGATGTGGCTAGTTCTCAAAGTCCATCAATACTTTGCTTATTTGAGCACTTGAGTCATGTAATACCTCCATCCAAGTGTCTACCACGAATTTAGATGTATTAGGAAGGTTTTAGATGAGTTTCCCATGCTATAAAAAGAGGAGAAAAGTCGTGATCTTGTGGGATGTCCAAGAGAGTATCTCTATGCTACTCTAGTTTTTGTATGCAGAGCTTGCAGAGCTTGTATCTCCCTCATTATATATCCAAATTACATGTTTGATAGCGCATTTGAAAGCTCGTCTTGTCTACTTTCATAGTATCAATTTTCATAATCATTGGATTTGTGAGCTGAGAGCAACACTCTCTGCAAGTAGTGTGTGTTCTCTGTTTTTTATCCCTGCTGAAGGTCTCCATTAAACATCCAACTTGCAGAGGTCATATCTCCTTGTGTATGTATTCAAATCATGTGTTCTTTGGCTTGTTAGAAAGCTCTCAAAGTCTATTTGTATTCTGGAAATTTTCAGATTCATTGGAGTTGTGAGTTAAGAGCAGTAGTCTCTGCAAGTGATGTATGTCCTCAGGTTCATCTCTGTTTCAAGGTCTCCATTAAAGCTGCATATTGCAGAGGTCATAGCTCATTGAGTATTTATCCAAATTGAGTGTTCTTTGGCTCATTGGAAAGCTCTTGGTCTCTAGTATATGTTGTTAAAACAGTTTTAAAAACTTTTGAGTGAGTAGAGAGTAGTAAGCTCTGCAAGCATGACTGGTTTTCTATGATGAAGTTTGTGAGAAGGTCAACTTGTTCCTAGGGGGTTCCACCTACTTCCTGCTATACTTTGGAGGTCAATAAACTCCAACATTGGTATCAGAGAAAGTACTTGGAGGCTTGGAGAAGGTTATCATACCTTGACGAAGAATTTGAAGCTATCAAAGAAGCAGTTCATCATCAACACTACACAAAGGTAGAAGAAGATTGCAAGGAGGCATCTGAAGCAACATCCAAGCAAAGAAAGGTGCACATACCTCATTTACAAGGTAAATATTATATTTCTTCTCATCACACACATTGGAAAGGAGGCTTAAAGGAGGAAGCTTAGCATTTGTATTATGGGAGACCAACATGCACAAATAGAGAAGCTTGATAAGACAAATTATCAGGCATGGAAGTTTAGAATCACAGCATACTTGCAAGGTAGAGGCTTGTATGGTTTGATTGACGGCACAGATATCAAACCCACATTACCAAAGGACCCAAATCAGCAACAATTGAGGGAGTTTAGACTTTGGAATGAGAGAGACAAAAGGGTTATATTCATTTTATCACAAAATATTCAAGATTCAATGGTAGGACACATACAAGATCTAGACACAAGTAGAGATGTTTGGCTTGCATTGGAAAGGTTGTATGCTACAGGTACAAGAGCAAGGAAGATTCAACTCAAAAATGAGTTGAATAACATAAAGAAAGATACAAGGACATCGTTCAATGATTACATATTGAAAGTTAAAGAGATTGCAGATCAACTAGGATCAATTCAAGCTCATGTGGAGGACGACGACTTGGTTGCACATACTCTCAACGGACTCAAAGATGATGAGAGATGGAAACCCTTCATTACTTCAGTTTATGTCAGAGGAGAATTACCAGATTTTGATCAACTTATTGCCCTCATGGTCACGGAGGAGATGAATCTAAATGGTTCTACTTCAAATCAAAAAGGATCTCAAGGACAAGCTCTTTATGTAGGATCATCAAGAGGTGGAAACAGAGGTGGAAGAGGTTCAAATAGAGGTCGAGGAAGAAGGATCGATGATCAAAGGACTTCAAGTGGCTTCTTCAACACAAGAGGAAGAGGAAGATCAAGCGCTAGAGGTACGAGAGGCTACTACAACTACAACCAAAGACAAAGGAGTGAAGATAATAAGAACAATTGCTATATATGTGGAAGGTATGGACACTATGCCAAAGATTGTTATCAAAATGAAAATAATCAAGGTGGTAATCAAAGAGGAGGCTATTCAAGAAGAGGTAAACAACAAGGAAATTATGCAGTTGAAGGTAAAAGTGATGATTATGATTCTCTTCTTATGATGAATGTAGAAACTAAGATGAATTCCAATAGTGATGTATGGTATGTAGATAGTGGTTGTTCTAATCACATGTCTCATGATGCTTCATGGTTTTCTAATATGCATAATTCGTCATGTAAAGGTCATGTTGAAACAAGAGATGATACAACACATAAGATTATGCAGGTTGGAGATGTTGTTATGCAGGATAAGAGCAAGAAAAATTGCTTGAAGGATGTACTTTATGTGCCAACGATCACTAAGAATTTGATGTCGGTTGGTCAAATGGTAGAAAAAGGTCTACAAGTGAGATTTAATCATGTAGGTTGCTTCATTGAGGATCCAAAGCAAAGGAGGTTAATTGCTAGAGGTCAAAAACAAGGTAGATTGTTTACATTCAAGGTAAACCCAAATCATACAAACTATTTCTCTTATGGTATGCATCGAATAGCAGAGCTTGATCTATGGCACAAAAGGATTGGACACATGAATGTACACAGGTTAAAGGAGTTATCAAAGAAGAGGATTGTTGAAGGATTACCTGATCTTACTAAGCAACATATGGTGCATCTTTGTGAAGCATGTCAAATGGGTAAGCAGAGTAGACAACCTTTCAAGCATTCAAGTTATGTAAGTGATGGTTTGCTAGATCTCATACACACAGATGTGTGGGGACCTACTAAAGAGGCATCCTTGATTGGTAATAAGTACTATGTATCATTCATTGATGATCATAGTAGAATGACATTTGTGTATTTCATTAAACATAAGAGTGAGGTCTTTGATTGTTTCAAGAAGTTCAAATCATATGTCGAAAAGCAAACAGGAAGGTATATTAAGAAGCTAAGGTCTGATGGAGGGGGAGAGTATTTCTCTCAAGCTTTTACTGATTTTTTGTATGATGAAGGTATCAAAAGAGAAGTTACATGCAGGTATACTCCACAACAAAATGGAGTCGCAGAAAGAAGAAACAGAATCATAGCAGAAGCATCTAGAAGTATGCTTAATGATATGTGTTTGCCTAATTATTTTTGGGCTGAAGCTATTAGCACAAGTGTTTACATTATGAATAGAGTTCCGACTGCTGGAGTTCATCATTTGACACCATATGAGGTATGGCATGGAAGGAAACCAAGTGTAAGTCATTTGAAAGTATTTGGTTGTGTATGTTATGTACATGTACCTAGTGAGGTGAGATCTAAACTTGATGCAAAATCAGAAAAATGTATATTTATTGGTTATGCAGATACTCAAAGAGGATATAGATGCTATAATCCTCATACCAATAAGGTTGTTGTGTCAAGAGATGTAAACTTTGATGAATCACTTTCATGGTATGCAGATAAGAATTGTTTGCAGGACATGGATGAAAATGAAGAAGGTGTGGTTGAAGGAGATGAATGCATAGTTCAGCCATCAGGAAGTTTAAATGATGAAAGGAGTGGTCTAGATGAAGAAAGAGGATCACCTTTCAATGGAAGATTAAGGCAAGAGTCACCTCCAAGTGTTAAAAGTAAAGGTAAACTCAAACTTGTTGAAGTTAATGATGAAGGAGAGGAAATTAGTGATGTATGTGAGTATGGAGAATCATCAAAGGTTCCTAATAAGAAAGGAAGAGCATCTACATTGGAGGTAAGAAGAAATTCAAGAGTAAGTAAGCAACCTCAAAGGTATACTTATGAATCTTTCATGAATACTCATTATGCTTTTATGACAAAAGTTGAGCAGGAAAATGAACCCACATGTTATGATGAGGCCAAAGGAGATGAAAAGTGGGAGAAAGCAATGAGAGAAGAAATGGAAGCACTACAGGATAACAAGACTTGGTATTTAGTTCCAAGTACACCAAAGCAAAAGGTAATTGGTTGCAAGTGGGTTTTTAAGATTAAAAGAAATAGTGATGGTAGTGTGTCTAGATATAAGGCTAGACTTGTAGCAAAAGGATATAATCAAACTCAAGGTGTGGACTATGAGGAAACATTTAGTCCAGTAGCAAATATGGCAACAGTAAGAACTTTGTTGGCTTTAGCTGCAAGTAAAAGGTGGAATATATATCAACTTGATATAAAAAATGCCTTTCTTAATGGTGAGTTAAATGAAGAAGTGTATATGTCACAGGCAGATGGTTATGTGGATGCAAAATGTCCTAATCATGTATGCAGGTTAAAGAAGGTATTGTATGGTCTTAAGCAGGCACCAAGGGCATGGAATGCAAGGTTGGTAAAGTATCTTATGCTGCAAGGATACACAGCGAGTCATGCTGATCCTTCGCTTTATGTAAAACATGTAGATGGCATGTGTGTCTATGTATGCATTTATGTGGATGACTTGTTGATTACAGGGAATGATGCAAAAGCAATTGATGAGATAAAAGGTAATTTGGGAAAGGAATTTAAAATTTCAGATCTTGGTTTGCTCAGATACTCTCTTGGGATTGAAATTGTGTATAGCGATGAAGGTATGTGGTTGATACAAAGAAAGTATATATGTGATATGCTGAAAAGGTTTGGTATGCAGGAATGTAAATTTGTTTCTACTCCAATGGAATGTAATGTAAAGCTGAGTGAAAAGGAAGGTGATGAGTTGCATGATATGAATGTATATAGATCCATGGTAGGATCTTTGATTTATGCAACAAAAACTAGACCTGATATATGTTATGCAGTGGGAGTATTGTCACAGTTTATGCATGAACCTAGAGTACCTCATATGCATGCAGCGAAAAGAGTGCTTAGGTATTTGAAAGGTACCATGAACGAAGGATTATTTTATAGTCATGATGTTGATCTAACTCTTAAAGTCTTTAGTGATGCAGATTGGGCTGGAAGCAAAGATGACAGAAGATCCACAAGTGGATATGTGGTAATAGTAGGAAACAAGACATTAACATGGAGTTCAAAGAAACAGCCTACAGTTGCTTTATCTTCTACAGAGGCTGAGTATAGAGGTTTAGCATTGGCTACTACTGAGGTTATGTGGTTTAAAAAGTTGTTTCATGACTTGAATGTGCAGGTTGATGTACCACTGATATATGGGGATAACTTGAGCAGCATTCATATGACCTCAAATCCTATTTTTCATGCTAGAACAAAGCATATAGAGGTTCACTATCATTATGTTCGAGAGAAGGCCATGAACAATGAAGTGCAGGTTTCTTTTGTTGGAACAAAGGATCAAGTTGCAGATATCTTCACCAAATCCTTGGATGGACCAAAGCTTCAAAGATTCAACTATATTCTTGGCATGAAGGAAATACCCTTTGAAACTTGAGGGGGAGAATGTTGCGAACATTTGTTTTATGTAGGGTACAAGTTTCAAATTATGTAAATACCTTTGGGAAGTCTTCAAATACTTCAAGAAGGCTCATATTATTCATAAAATTTAGCAAAAATACCACGTGAGTTCTAGAACATGGTGAGTCAAATTAGTGAGTCACATGGGAGCTTCAGTGGTGTCCTAGTGGAAGGTCGATGTGGCTAGTTCTCAAAGTCCATCAATACTTTGCTTATTTGAGCACTTGAGTCATGTAATACCTCCATCCAAGTGTCTACCACGAATTTAGATGTATTAGGAAGGTTTTAGATTAGTTTCCCATGCTATAAAAAGAGGAGAAAAGTCGTGATCTTGTGGGATGTCCAAGAGAGTATCTCTATGCTACTCTAGTTTTTGTATGCAGAGCTTGCAGAGCTTGTATCTCCCTCATTATATATCCAAATTACATGTTTGATAGCTCATTTGAAAGCTCTTCTTGTCTACTTTCATAGTACCAATTTTCATAATCATTGGATTTGTGCGCTGAGAGCAACACTCTCTGCAAGTAGTGTGTGTTCTCTGTTTTTTATCCCTGCTGAAGGTCTCCATTAAACATCCAACTTGCAGAGGTCATATCTCCTTGTGTATGTATTCAAATCATGTGTTCTTTGGCTTGTTAGAAATCTCTCCAAGTCTACTTGTATTCTGGAAATTTTCAGATTCATTGGAGTTGTGAGTTAAGAGCAGTAGTCTCTGCAAGTGATGTATGTCCTCAGGTTCATCTCTGTTTCAAGGTCTCCATTAAAGCTGCATATTGCAGAGGTCATAGCTCATTGAGTATTTATCCAAATTGAGTGTTCTTTGGCTCATTGGAAAGCTCTTGGTCTCTAGTATATGTGGTTAAAACAGTTTTAAAAACTTTTGAGTGAGTAGAGAGTAGTAAGCTCTGCAAGCATGACTGGTTTTCTATGATGAAGTTTGTGAGAAGGTCAACTTGTTCCTAGGGGGTTCCACCTACTTCCTGCTATACTTTGGAGGTCAATAAACTCCAACAGCACGATGCTCTAGATCTCTCACAAATGCATTTAATTCATGACGAAGATGTGCACGATATTGTGAGAAATCCAGTGCAACTATCAAGAATGATGATGATGATATGATGAGGATGAAAACTATGTAACAAAGGATATGGATCACAACCTCCCAACAAGATCAGAAGCAAATGCCACGAAAGTGTTTCACATCGGGTTCAACTGTGGAGGTGATCACAATCTTGGTGGATCGTGTTCGGTCACAGAACATGCAGAGTGTATGAAGCTAGTGAGTGTTGGAAGGTCTTTGTGATCAAAATGTGAAGGTGAAGATGAAGTTGGGTATGGGGAAGAGAGATGTCATGATTTGATTATGAAAGGGGAACCTATGGATGCATGCATGATGAGAACAAAAAGAAAACTACATGCATGAATCAACTTTCGAAAGCGAGAATGGTCCACGAATGGAGATTCTTATAAACTTTCAAAAATTATTTAATAATCATGGGTTCTTGTGGATGTATGCATGATGAGAACAAAAACAACACCACACACATGAAATAATTTTTGAAAGGAAGAATGGTCCAAGAATGGAGCTTCTTATACACTTTCAAAACCGAATCATATGCATGGGTTTTTGTGGGTGGTATGAATGCATGTGGGTCATGATGTACAAATGAATAGAAACTTTTTCTCTCAACCTCAATGGATCATCCTCATTGGTTCAACGCAAGACTACGGAGCCTTCTCACACACAGAAAGAGATAGAAGACATGTAGAAATATATTAGACACTAAGAGACAAGAGACAAGAGACATGAATTAGAAGATATTGTTATGACATAAATATACATGAATGTTGTGAAACCTCAAGCTAAGCATTCTACTGGCCAAAGGTGGTCCGCACGAAGCTCTGACAATGACAGTTCAACCGAATGTCACATGTAAGAGGATAGGTTCCACTTCATTGACCCTATGTATTTCTAGGATTGTAATATATTTCTAAAGAAGTCTAAGACTCATAAAATGAGCTCTAACTAACTCACTCAATTCTCTTATTCTAGGAAACTACGGTGACCTTGAAAATTGGATTTTGTCCTCTTTGACCCTTCAAATATCCTTTGATGAAGATGAAAATTTGTAGGACTATGTTTTGAGAGTTCACCTTTAGGAATATGCAAAAGAAACTCCCATCCGAATCTCCCTTGTACAAGTTTGACTACATTTGGAAGTTTGGAAGGTGGCATTAAGGTGTCTAAGAAGCTCTGACACCCTTGAAAATTTGTACAAATATGTAGCCACATATGATCTTCATACATGTCAAACCATATGGCTAAAAGAAATTCCTATGCAACATTTTGTTCTAAGTGGAAAAATTACATTTTTTACAAAATGCACATGGGATATGAATCTACTAGAAAGTCCATTTTCACGTGAAATTCAGGCTATAGGCTGCCTTTGATAGGCTTTACAAGTATATGAATTTTCATGTGATTTGGAGACATTGATATTTTCACCCTAATTTCCAAAGTTTGACCAGCTTTGATTGCTTCCTTGGATTTGGTTGATTTCTTCCAAAGTTTGCATGTGAACTCCCTTTGACATCCTTGATGCATATTGGACTTCTCAAGGAATTCTGGCTAGCGCCTAGGTGCATGCTTAAAGACAAAGGCCTTCATGAATGAGAGAGGAGAGAAAATCTCGATGATAGCGCCTAGGTGCATGCTTAAAGACAAAGGTCTAAGCAACATATTTTGGGCTGAAGTAATAAACACCTCATGTTGTTTGATTAATATTCTTCCTAATAGGGTTTTAAAGGGAATTATTCCCTATGAAGCTCTTCACAACATCAAGCCTAAGGTACATCATTAAAGAGCTTTTGGATGTCTCAAAGTTTCTCATATTCTAGATTAAAAGAGGAAGAAACTTGACAAAAAGTCAAGAATATGCATCGTTTTTGGATATAATGATATGAGAAAAGCTTAAAAACTTTACGATCCATGTAAGAAGAGAAATTCCTATCAAGGAATGTGATTTTTTATGAGAGTGCAATCTTCAAGTTAGTTTCAATTTCAGATTTTGATAAAATATCTTCAACAATAGTTGAAGTTGAAATTGCCTCTTCTACATATGAGGAAACGATTGAAGAGCTAGAGGAACAAGATAAAGATCACTGATTGAAGAGCTAGAGGAAGAAGAAGTTGAAACTCTTAGAATGTCTTCTAGGATGAGAACAAAACCTCGATGGCTTAAATATTAATGGGGTAATTCCTCAAATTTTTTTTAAAAGTAATGTAGCTTTGCTTATCTCTATTTTACAACATGTAGAGCCCTCAAATATAATGCTGCTTGTACTTAAAAAGGTTGGAAATAAGCTATGCACAAGGAGATGGATATTCTTCATCAAAATGGTACACCTAAAACAATTCAATAAGGAAGGAAAGATTGAGCAATACAAATCAATGTTAATAGCTCAAGTTGTTCTCAGAAATATGGATTGAATTATGACAAAACATATGCTCCAATAACATGCATGAGTTCAATAAAATTACTACTTACCCTTGCCTCCATATTCAAGTGGAGAGTGAATCAAATGGATATAAACATGCCTTCTTCAATGGTCTACTTGAGGAAGAAATCCACATGGAATAACCAGGAGGACACATTGTCAAAGGTAAAGAACACATGGTATGTACCTTCATAAAAGTTTGTACAATTTGAAACAAGCTCCTTGAGCTTCATATGCATGGATTGATGAGCATCTTTGCTCTCAAGGTTTTCATAGAAGAAAACATGTTCACAGCTTGCATTATAAAGCCAAGGGAAAAGATATTGTTCTTGTTCTTCTCTATTTGGATGATCTCATGTTGATAGGAAGCAATGAAGCTATGATTGAAGATTTTCAAAGATGACTCTCCAAAGATTTTGACATGAAGGATCTTGCCATCAAGGTTTCATTCCTAGAGAAGCGAGATATATTTATCTTGTGACAAAAGTACCTCTTTTCCATCCTAGATAGGTTTGAGATGTCTCACTCTAAGCTAGTATCTACACCTATGGAATCACCAACAAAGAGCATGATGTTCTTTATGATGAAAAAAACCTATATAGACAACTCATAGGATCTTACCTATATTTGATTATCACAAGACCCAATATCTATTTTTATAGTGAACTCTCTTTCCCAATATCAGCAAGCTGTCAGCATATCTCATTAGAATGTAGCAAAAAGGATACTTAGATATTCTTTAGGTAATTCTTCAGTTGGAATTCTTTATGCATGAGATACATTGAATCTTCATGGTTTTGGTGATTCAAATTATGCTGCAAATTTGTTTGATAGAAAGAGCATGAGTTGAAGTGTCGTTTTCCTACGCAATATAACTATTTCATGGATTTCCAAAAATCAAAGTACTATCAGCTTATGCTCTATAGAATTTGAATACAAAGCTCTCACTACCTTGGCTCGTAACCTAGTTGGCTCAAAAGATACTTAAAAGAAATTGGTTTTGGTGAGAACCAATCTATAACTATTCTTTGTCATAATGTCTCAGCTTAGTCTTTGGCAAAGAATCAAGGTATGCATCAAAAAAACAAACACATTGAAGGGATCACTTCACAAGAGAAAAGATACAAAATGGAGATATCATCTTACAATGTTGCAACATGAAGGAGAATGTCGCGTACCTTCTCACCAAAGATCTCAGCACAGAATTGTTCATCAAGCATAGGTCATCACTTAACATGATGGAGATCCCCTTAAGGGAAGGAAGTCATGAGAAAGGGAAGGATCATAAAGTAGCTTCAACAAATAAAGGAAGGTTCATCTTCAGACTAGATGCCTTCAAAAATCTTTTCATTTTAGTGATTTGTTTAGTTCAAGAAGTTTTTCATTTTTAGTTAGATGACATTGGACTTGAGCAAAGCTATTGGAGTATTGAAAAAGCACACCATCTCTTCAATGAGGTTGAACTAAAGTTTTAATATGTGATGAAAAGTTTACTATGTTTCATGATGTCTTTATAGTAATGTGTTATGATTTTCACCTTAGAAATGGTTTTGAATAAATCACGTTTCAAGTCAATGCCAACTTTTTTAAAAGTGTTCCTACAACTTAGGAGAAAATTTAGGAAGGAAACCTTTTTTGGAGGTAGATTTGAATGCCCAAATCTCTTTATTTGTTCGTAATTTTGGGTTGATGTAAAAAGTTGAAATGATCAACACAATATGCAAAATAATCTCACTAGAAAGATCCTGTTATGTCAACTCCAATCTCAAGTTATGTGGAAGGAAAGATGGTACATAAAGCATTGCTATTTTTTCTTAAGTTCCAAGCGATCTTGTGTCTCTTCATCCACCCTTGCATCTTCTCTCATCATGAACTTCCAGTTCTTTTCCTTTTTTCCTCCATTGCCTTTTCTGACTTTTGGTGTTGCAATCCACAGGTATAAGGTGGTGCCTTTTTTTTACTCTAGCTCTTGATTCATATTTTGGCTTTGAAAAGTGTTCCTTTTACAAAAATCTACTTTATTTACAAATTCGTAATCTACTATTTTTACAAAAACATCGCTTTCTAAAGCGATCTATTATTTTTACAAAAAATAACTAAAATCCTATCTTCTAAATATCTCAAAAAATATTTGAATAAGTCCATGTGCATTCACACCCTCATGACTCTTCACCTGCCAAATCAAAACACATTATTCCATAAAGTATAACATTCGTTCGAGTTAACAAGCAACTTACCTCAATTGATAAGAATAAAATAGACATGGATGGCCAGTTGCATGTCCAATCACTAAACAATCATAAGCATGTTCCATGTAAAAACACATGCATGGAACTTGAAAATCATCATCTGTATGATTAAGTTGTGTTATGTTCATGTTTTGTCAATATTGAAGATTGTTAGATTCTATGTTATATATGATGGACCTATGGAACCATGGACCTGTGATATGAGCCAAGGTCCTACCTCATTTCCAACAGGTGTCTATAATTTGATGTCCATGGCTTGAATCCAAATTATGACGACATCCATCCCCTCTGAACATGTGCATCCTCCGAATGTGCCAATCAACCTTCATACATACTAATAACCACAAACCAGCATCAAGTAGTCATGGCAAGGAAAAAAACATAACTTAAAGAAAAATCAACTCGATACATGAAATATGAAAATACATTAATACTTGACGTGGCCCTCATCACCCGACCAGGGTAGTTCCACCCACCTACTAGCTCATCGTAGTGCCCAATAGCACATACACATACACATAGATAGCTAGCTGGTATAAGAATTCTTTTCTCAAGACATAATCTATCTGAAGGTTAGATCAGACGAGAGATCAAGAGTAGAAGTCGAAGTGTCTCACTCATCAAGTGCTCATAAACACTAGTATATACAGATACTTCGTTTAGGTCTTTCTTTTCATCTTCCTAGGCCTTGTTTTCGAAAGTTCTAGTCCATCTTCTAATCTTACTCATATAATCCCAGCCCTTATACATCACATGTAATCTTATTAGTCGTACGAGATCTTTGATCTACTTAATTTTCTTGTTGTTTATGCATTTCTTTTATGCATTATATGTTGTATCATGTAGTCTTTTAATATACACATATACAAGAGAAAAGGAAACTGAAACAAAAGAAATATCACCTTTATATCAGTAGCCCTTATGAATCTGCATCCTTGATCATCTCCGTTTCTTTATTTTAAGTCATCACTCTTCACTTATTGATCTCGGTTTCCTATTTCTTCCTTAAGATCAAAGCAAAAACATCAGTTATATACACTTCTATTTACAAAATCATTTTAAAGCTTTGTGGAGTCTTACTGACTAAGGTTCTCCCTTTTAGTCCATCTCCTTTGATGTATGCTCACCAAAGAAGCTATGCTTGAATAGAAGCCATCTTTGGATCGCATCAATCAGAGAATCATTTTTAAAAAGATTAGATATGTGGACAAGCCATTTCATTTGCTTGTCCATCCCTTCGTGATTGGATTGGTAGATATAGCTCTTGGCAAATTTGAAAATCCATGATGCAATCATCTGGACATAGTTACCTTTGTTCATAATCCTCTCACACGCATCATATGAGGTTACTCTCGATGAATGAAAAGCACATAAGTATAGAGTTTTGATTTTTGATGAGTTTAAACCATCTTTAAAAAGTTCCTTTAAGCATACATTTTCATCCATTTCACATTTTAAATCATTTGAGGAAATTTCTCTACTTGCATCATCTTGAATTACACATGTCTCTTCATTGGCACGAGAGTTTCGAGTAGATTCACTGGGTTCCCTCATCAAGCAAAAGTGGTCATCATTCTCAGATGATAATACACAATTATTTCTGTCTTTCAATCTATCATGACTCTTTTCTACTTGAGATCCACCAATTATAGAATCTGCTTCTATCTCTAATCTCTCCAAGAACTCCTCATCTTCTTATTTTTCCAGATTCATTTGCCCATTGTCATGATCATCACAATCAAGAAAATTGTGATCATCTAAATCACTAAATTCTTGCTTCTCCAAGTAAGATTCATTAGAAAATCTACATTCATCCATATTCTCCCTTTTCAAATATATAGATGTAGTTTGATGTCAAATCAGTTTCCCTATTCAAGATGCCATCATCAAACTCTTTATCTATCTCAATTATTTCTTGTTTATTCACTTTAGAGGATGTGTTTTTGTTGCACTCTTCATACATTTCTTTGATCATTGAATCTTGTGCAAGTACTTTGTACCTGAATATCTCATCATATACGCTTGAGTCAACTGAAACTTCATCCATCTGGTAACATTTATATCTAGCTTCATCAGTGTGAACATTTAAATCAATGGTTTGACATTCAATATCTTTTGATGCTATGCACACATCATATTTATCATACATCTCATTAAACGTTGCATCTTCCACTTCATGCTCGATTTCTTTGATATATGATTTCAACTTAACATGATCATTCTTAACATACATATCAGTGTAAAGAGGAGTAATCAGTGGAGTATCCTCATCGTGCTCATGATCATTCATATGTCCTTCTTCATGGAGTGTGACATCATTTACATACATATCATTGTTTTTAATACCATACCATAAATTGTCTCCATTCTTATTGTTGGGATCATATTCTTGCATATGTGAATGCTTATTTAATGTGGCATCACTGAAGAGTATTTCACAGTCTTGATCTTGATTTAGAGTATCTGTAGGCTTAGCATCATGCTCTTCACCATCTGCATACATATCACTATCTAGAAGACTCATCATTTGCATGTCCTCTCGATTAGCATCATGCTCACTTGGAGTCTCCTCAAATAATTTTTTCATCAAGTCATAAATTCTCTCTAATTCATGTGTTCCAATGGATACATCACTACCCCCTAGCATCAGATCATTCTCCAACTCTACTCCAATGTCATTGCATAAGTATGCATCTCCAACTTGATATTCATATAGATTTATTAGATTCTCTTTTTGTACATCAACTTCTATCTCTATTCGGTCACCTTTGAGCCTTCTAGATTGCTCTAGCTCTTTATTTATACTTTGAGATATTTCTTGATTTGTTTGATTATCCTCTATCTAATGTGAGGGGTCTATCGGAGTAGCGGAAGATGCATCTTGATTTCTTGTCAGGTTTTGTTGATTTTTGTTTTGTTTTGTATTTGTTGTTTGATTGATTTGATTTCAATTGGCTTCCACATGCTCCTTTTCTCCTCCCATTATCAAAGTTTGGGCATACTTAGCACTTGAAGATGTGATCATTGTAGAGAAGTCTATAGGCTCTTGGCACCTTGTATCCTTAGAGTTCGTATCAGTCATAGTTTTAGAAATTTCTTGATAACTACCATCATTAGTAGACATGTCAAGTCCATGACACCCTTTCATGCATTACACATCGCTGGTCATATTCAGACATATCTTCAAATTGTTTCTCGAACTCTTTTTTAATTTCTAGGATCGATTGATCTTTGGGCATATGAGCCCTTCTTAGGAAAGATCTATGAGTCACTTTATCAAGGTCCTCTGGCATAAACTGCCTGAGGAGTATCGCTTTGTATCGAGACCATGTCGTTTGATTTATTTGCATTATTTGGTCTCGCATGTCATATCCCGACACATAGATAAAGTTTTCGCATAGTTCTTTTCCTGTCATCGGAGTCAATCCAACACCTAGGTACTTTGTCTCCAGCTCAAACTCTTTACAGAACCTAGATATATTTTTTCCATTGAAAAATTTGCACCGCTTGATTACTCAGTCATTAAGAGATTGGGTAGCTTTTTGTCGTCTATCCTCTTCTTGAAAGCGGACAAATCGGGCTATAAGGTCTTCCAGTTTTTATTTTTTCTAGGCTCTACATCTATAGCTCTAAATCTATTCACCCCCTCCTTTCACATCGAGTTCATCAGGTATGTCGCGGAGTTCGTAGAAAGGAGTGAGGAAGCAAAGACACTAACATCGTCTTGTCAATAGTTAGTTCCACATTTGATTGAGGAGAAGGGAAACATTAATTCCGATATGTTTAGGTAGTAATTCGATTGCTCAATAGCGATGAACTCAACTTAAAAGTATTGCAAGGAAATAGAAAAATGAACTCAAAAATTCATTACAAATTACTATGTCACATGAATGTTTATACTATGTAATTTCGTCTCACATATCTCAACAAACCATGTAAATTGTTTGCATTCACTAAGAACCTCACTTACGATGCATAAGATTCGAATTTCAAATTGATACTCTATGAAGTGACGAACACAGAAAAACTACATGCTTCTTTATCTCAAGCACGAAAAAAAATAAACGTAGAACTCGAGTCTCTATATATAAGAAGGGCTAAATAATATGAACTTGAAGCTTTCTGTGCTGAAAATTTTAAACAAGAACTCCAAGACCCGAATTGTTCTTCGCTTATTTACACTTCAAATCGTCACATAGAAACGTTCATATGCATGCATCAAATCTAGCTCATCCACTAGTCTGCAAAATAGAAATTTAGCTTTTTGTTAAAGTATTACAAGTATATCAGATGAACGAATTATAAGAAACTCTCAAACATTTTTTTTAGTTCCTTTTTGTTTAGATTTTTCCCGTTGATAATCTGACATTTTTATTGAAGAGTCAAAAGTAAAACAATTGCGCATTGTAACAGGATGGAGAGGAGATTCACATTCCTTCCAAAACGGCTATTGGTATCCATAAGAAAGTAGCTTAATCAGATTAAGCGAGTTTGGAATATGAAGTAGGCCTAGAATTGTTTCAGTCGTTTGACTGCTAACCGATTTTTGACTTTAATAGGGTGTACTATCACTACAATGTTTTCAGTAGATTTTCCTATTCTCTCCTGTGAATGATTCTCATATTCATACACAAACTTGATAATAAAATTCTTGTATCATATGTGCAACGCAGCAAAACAAATCCAATGTAAAGCAAGAGAATGAGCCGCTAAGAGGTGATCTCTCACAGAAACTTGTTTGCACCGGAAATATCACTGGTTTCAAGAGGTAATTAAACTGGTGACAATCAATTTTCATAAATCGAACCCCATTACTCAGATGCCTCTTTTTATCTCTATGGCTGAATAAAAGCATGATGAAAAGGTCAGCATTGAATCTATTGTACACAGAAAAAAAAACTAAGTTCTTCCTAGAACCAAAAGAAACCGTGGATCTATTCTTTTTCTTTATACCACAATTGATCCATATTAGGAGATTTACTTTTCAAATATTTCATGAGACACATAAAATAGGTTCCACCTATCAATTTTCAACCTCCCTCTAAAATTCTCTGCATGACTCAAGACAGAACTTAAATCATTCTTCCCTTATCTTTTTATACCTCATATCATGATAGGAATTATTATTTCTCTTTATGATAGTTACACATTCCAATAGAAATTCAATAATCACACTATTACATAAACTCGTTGCTTTCTCTCAGATCTCTCTCATGTGTAATGATCAAGAAACGTGCGCAGGCAACACTTTCTCACTAAAACATATACAGACAATATGTGCGCAGAGAGGGTTCCTTACAACATGCGTGTGGCAACACTTTATCATTACTTCATAAATAAAATTCCTTCATATTGTATCATAAATTTCCGCTGACCATAAGCATAAATTAAAATCTGGAACTGAAAGTATAGTTACCGAGGAAATTATGCAGCTACTGTTCCTTGGAACAGTGCCATGGTTTCCTGTTTTTGAATGTTCCAAACTATCTCTTGCTTCATCCTCGAACTGAACAGCAACACGTTGCAGCTAAGTCAAGTCCTCTCAGAATGGAGTTTTTCTATCCTCTAAAGCTCAGCACTATAGCTCAACCCGCCTTTTGTTTTTTGAACATTAACAATCAGCCTTTTTGTATATGAGCACTGTTTCGCTTATCGTCCCCATCATCTGTAGAACTAGTCCTTCTGCGTCAACAATAGCCACCGTCATACTTCTCTTCAAGTCCCCTCCATGCTATACCACACACAATTTATGTCATAAAAACTCTTTACATCATGGCTTATTCTCTTTGCCTGCTTCACTCTCCGAGTCATGCCCAAGGAAAGAACTAGAACTAGCACAAAATCCCTCTGAAATCTATCGCCTTCCTTTCTTGGTCCCCCTTTCTTGATCGCGTGTGAATATCCTTTAGATCATGGATTGCTTGTCCCCATCCGGATAACTTCGAAGCTCCAGAACATGCGCACGTGATTTCTGATCATTTATATTTCCTTTCCTTATAGGATCATCTTGACGTGTACGCTCCACTTAAAACACATTTATGCATATATATTAATCTATGCATATACAGGTTTATGCGTACACACATAAATCACACTTAAATTACATGCTCTCACATTCTTGTTATGTTTATATATCCACATGTAGTGCCTTTATGCACATGCATTCCTATGCATGTTCTTCAATAGATTTATAAGAACTCATACGAGTCATAAACACACACACACATAAATGAATACTTACCATTCATAATCTCATACGCTACATTCAATTTTCCTCACGCATTGCTATGATTATTTCATTGATACTCTCGGTTTCAAAGTGATCAAACAACCAAAGTCACCATTCAATAACAAGAAATAGAAACAAAATATATCGAGCACTTATATGCAATCAGATCCACATATAAGGATAGATTTCACCGATATTAGATATGTTGATAATGTCCATCTCGAACATCATACTCATAAAATTCATTTTTATTAGGGCTTTGTGTTGGTATCTCTAATTTGATGTCCATGGCTTGAATCCAAGTCACGAGGATAGTGCATTCACACCCTCATGAATATTCACCTGCTAAATCAAAACACAAAACACATTAAAACCCTCAAGGCATTAGAAGTTGAATTTCTCCACATTTATTATTAGAGCATTGATATTGGAGCACATGGTTTTAAGTGCCAAAGTGAATAGAGAGTAGCACTTGAACAAGGCTTAGAAAATGCTGCCGATGAGCCTACAACTTGATATGAAGTGTGGAACACATGGTCACTGTAAATCTATGGAGTTGAAGCTTTTGCATGTAACAAAACTATGTTAGTCGATGTTACCTAAAATCACATACTCTCTTTTCTTACTCTCTACTATATAATGTGCATCATCAACTTTTTTTGTAAGTAATACTAATGATGTGGTTGAAGCCTTATGAGCAGCCTATACAAGAAGATAAAGACTCAAGCAAAGAAACATGGATATGAAAGTACATCTAGTTGCATATGAAGTTTAGGATAATATTATATGTACATAGTTGAAGATTTAAGCCCATATGTAAGCTTGAGGATAGTATTATGTGATTCCTATTTTGTGTAAAAAAATACATGCATTGGGAATGCTTATGTATGCATATTTGTGAAGTTTATGCTCAAGATGAATGATAGTTTTGGAATCCATGCTTAGGGTCAATATAAATCTAGAGCTCATGACTTATGACTAACATGCAATAATGCTTTCATATATTATTAAGGAGAATATGTATACATGTTTAATGATGTGTGGATGAGTAATAGGCTATTTTTTATAGTCCATAAAAGCTGAATATTTCCATGCTCATGTAGCCATCTGAATTGGCGTAAAGAGAGTTCAATATACGCTTCAATCGTTGATGATTTGTATACATGCTTATGTAAATTTCATAGCATGATAAAGAAGCATTAAAGGTTACTCATGCTCATTTATAGATGGGCTAGAAGTATATATGTTTAGATGCAACAAAGATTGATTTAAAATTGAATACTACTATGTATTAAGTTTGTGGATGTATCTTGTTGTTGATAAAAGTCATTGAGATAAAGTTGAAAAAGAAAACATAAGTATGCTCATGGTATAATAACGAACACAACGTAGGAAAATCTTGGATGAAGTGAGGACCCAAAGCTTCGAGTAAATGTGAAGGAATAGCACATTGTACGTCACTGCAATTGGAGTTCAAATGACCAAGAAAATAACTACCTAAAGATGGACTACTTGTCAACTCAAGTTAAGAGAAAATAGAGTTTCAAAAGAATAGCTTTGAGTTATTGTTTGAGATGAATTTATGAAATGACTTTTGGAAGATGCCTTTGTATAGAATGGTATACTGCTAGAATATCTATGTGTCTTGTAGCACATTATTTGGGTCAATTCTGATAGAAAGGCCAATATATGCTTCTTGACTATATCCTTGTCATCTCCATAAAAAAAACTATTCCCAAAAGCTTTCTAAATATAGAGAATCTTGCATAGGATCATGTGTCTCTTCATCAACACTTGCATTTTCTCTCTCCTCATGACATTCCACTTCTTTTCCTTTGTCCTTCCATTTTCTTTGGTGCCTTTGGTGCTCCAATTCACTCCATATGGATATGGTGGTGCCTTTTCTATATACTCAAAGTATTCAATCATATTTTGGCTTTTATCGAAGTGATAAACACATAAGCTTGCACCTTTAGTTTTAACACTCACCCTCAAGGCTATGCGTGTACTTTCTATAGCATCAATACCTAGGCTTCCTTTAAAATTACAAAATGATTGAAGTTGATAAAAATACATAAATAGTGAAGAGGTATATGATGAGAGATATTTATGTGTCAACCCTCAGAATTGGAGCTTGCCACAAGTTACATAACGTTCAATGAAACCTTCTCGAGTAGCCTTGAAGCATTCATGGCCTCACATGTGATCTTTTCTTGACCTTTGTGCACTCAAAGTTATAATTATCATAGTACAAAAGGAATGAATTCGAGATCATTTGCAAATTAAAATGTAACCCAAAGGGATTATCAAATTAAGTTACCTTAATAAAAAAAATTACACATTTAGAGAAATAATACCACTAGGACATGCAAATGATTGCCTACACTATATGTACACACAATGACCACTACTCACTTAAGGCGACAATTCTCTCATAGTATGTATAGATGAGACAAAATATTTGAGAAAACTCTATAAAACTATGTTATATCTTCAAAAAGACAAAGATTACAAGAAATGTTTACCATAGGAAGAGAAAATTGTGCTTGCAATAAAAAGCTAACTAGCTCTTTTTCTACCAAAATAGAATGTTAGATATGGCTATCTAATGATGAGCAAAGTCACACCAAAAAGTATGGGGCTAACTTATCGATGTGGATACTATATTATTTAATTAACCTTTTAAGTCAAGCTCATAGGGGATTCCACTATCAAGATGATGGGAGTGTATATGCAACCTAGAAAATATTCCCTAGAAGTTATGAAGCTCTCTTCCTACTTTTTATGATCCACCACACCTATGTGATAGGTAAATTTGATGAGATAATTGAGTGGGATTAAATCTCAAAATAATTTTCTAAGACGTGAATTATTTCTTGCTCAAAGAGGCTCCGCTTGGCTTCAATTTATTGGCACATAAACTCCTAAGGTTTGAAGCTTATTTTCAAAACTCCTCCTCAAGCTTCAACCTTCAACCTAACTCCATCATTTCAATGCCTCTCTTGAACTTTGTGGGTTTGTGGAGCCCATTACTTTGGTAAACATGTTAGCAGTCTATTTCTTGATAATTCTATGTTTTATATGCACTTTATTAGCCAACTCTCTCTTTTTGATGTAGTGATAGTGTACCTCTATGTGTTTGCTCCTAGCACGGGATGTACGATTGGGAGATGGGTACACACTTCTCATGCTAGAGAAAAATATGGGAGTTTGATTAAATTGCAAACTCAAATCAACCTAAAGCTTGTTTAAGCACATGAGCTCACAATTTCTGTGATCCAGAGCTCGATATTCAATTTCTATTGAGGATAGAGCAGTTATGGGATGGATTGGACTTGGCTCCTATTTTAGTAGTTCCAATTATTGCACTTAATTTTATATCTCAATCTATAGATTTCTCTTTCTTATGTCCATCATCATTCTTTCCTAGTAAGAATATTATACTTCTTATAATTCTCAATACAATTTCCCAAGTTCTCTCTCTCTCTCTCTCTCTCTCTCTCTCTCTCTCTCTCTCTCTCTCTCTCTCTCTCTCTCTCTCTCTCTCTCTCTCTCTCTCTCTCTCTCTCTCTCTCTCTCTCTCTCTCCCCCCTTTAATCTAGTATTGTCCGCATTTGCAATGTCAATGTATTTCTTCAATTAAATGCTTTCTCATATTGTAGAAAGAAGCTATTTCCAAAAGGCATTCAATGTGCTCATTCATTTATTACATTTTGTACGAATTTACACTCATCCTTTTCATTTTTCATGACTATCTCATGTTCCACTTTCTTTTATTTTTGTATTTGTAGCTTCCTTCTTCCATTTGATTACTTCCTTTTCTACAACGCTTTTAACCATAGTGAAGTGATGAATTTCCTTTTCCAACAACTTTACCTTTCTCCATCTCTCTTTGCATACACACACACACACACACACACACACACACACACATATATATATATATATATATATATATATATATATATATATATATATATATATATATATATATATATATACATACACACACACACATATATATATATATATATATATATATATATATATATATATATATATATATATATATATATATATATATATATATATGTATATATGTATATATATATATGTATGTATATGTGTGTGTGTGTATATATATATATATATATATATATATATATATATATATATATATATAACACTTTTTGTGAGGACTTGGAAACGTTACTCATATGTCTCTAAATATTTTTTAGGGATTTCGAATTGACTTGGTAATCTTATTATCTCTTCATATTTCTCTTTGTCATTTTTTTTCCATGAGCATCCTCTTGTCCTTCTTCATCATCTTTTGATAGGACTATATTCATCTCTTGATCGAATGTAGTTTCTTGATTTTTTTCGTTTAGTCTCAATCTTTTCAACCTTCAATTCTAGAACTCCATTTCAAAATTCATTTAGATTTTTTATATATTCCTTGTTGGACTTTTATTTCTTAGATTCACAGTCTTTTTCACGGCTGCATTCGATATTCAGAAATCATATGACTATAAAATGTTATCACAATGAAAAAGTGACTGAATATGAAAATGCGTACATAACTATAAACATAGACATGGAAAAAAAATTACATTAGTGAGTTCATCGTCTTGGTTTGTCGCGTTTGCCTGCTTTTTGTTCTGCATGATTGTGGTGTTACAAGATGGCCAATTTGCAAGACAAAAAGCTGAATGCGTTTGATTAGGCTTCATGCACGATAGGAAATTCAACCCATGCATATGCCAATTTGTTGAATTCAAACTTTCAAATGCCGTTTTACTAACTTCCAAAGCTGCGCAAATGATATTCATCAATAATCTTAATATCCTCTCTAAATAATGTAATTGGAATATGTTGATATATTTCAATAGTGATGTTTGTGAACACACTTTGGATCACTAGGGCACTTTTTTCTCCCTTTATCAGGTTCCCCCCCCTAGCTTGTATAGACATCTATAACTCTAACATGTCACTTATCTTTGTACATTCGCTTGGTAATACATTTAGTATTGTGTGTTGTGCTCCAAGCTTCTTCTTCTTCCTTGTGTTGTTTGCGTGCTTCCACAAGCCTCAAGCTCCAAAAATTGGTATCAGAGCAGATCACCGCTTCAGCTAGGGCATCATCAACACCCCTCCCATCATGGTCTCATAATTGCATGAAAATTGCTGAGCATACTATCATAGTGCCTATATGGGCAATTTTTTCCCTTTGTGTAAAACATATATGCAGGTTTCAATTAGCCAATGCAAGCACCTCAGAGTCTTCTAATAGGTTTAGGATAGCTCAACAAGATAGTTTTGTTCGACTTTGAGATACAATCATGTTTTTGCATCAGGGTATCTAGTTAGTGGCCATGGCTAAAAGCAATGACATATTCGCTATTGAGGACAAGTTGGATAGTAATAATTTCCCATTATGGGCATATAATATGCATCATGTATTGGTAGCAAAAGGGTTGTGGAATATTGTACATGTATTGAAAAATGCCCCACTACACCTACAAATAGACCATCGACTCCTAGGAATATCACTCAGAAGTGTTCATTAGTCGTCCAACGCATCTGCTACATCTGTTTGCTTGCGAACGAATCATGTATTTAGAACATTATATGCACCCACCTCTAGATGAACCCTATCCCATTGATTGGGAGAAACTTGAACGTGATCTTATCTGCAGACTTCGCATTACCGAACACACCATGGCAACAGACCTGCTTACAAACTATATTACTCATGCTAAATCAGGTTCCATCAGGGACGACAAAAATGAGGAGGAAGGGAGTGTTCAAGGCAAAGGTTCAAGTGCTCGTTCTCGTCATAGAAGAAGAGGGAGCACTTAAAGCTATTCAAAAGACTTCATCATGACAACAATGATTTTTATCATTAAAACAATGTATTATATGTATGTAGATCCAATTATCATGAATGCGACTCCATTTTGTGCAAGCCGAGGAGTCCTCAAGCTTGAGGAGTCTAAGTAGAAATCTCACACCAATTTTTTTAATTTTTGGAAGTCATTAGATAGTTCAAACTAGAGGTAGAAAATATTTTTTGACTATGCCGGTCACTAGATGTGAAACCGGTCAAAAGTAGGCAAAAACTATAAATAGAGCTAGAGAGCTCATTTTGAGGTTATTCTTAGTTTATGATTGAGCCTATGAGCTAGAGCTAGAAGATCTATTGTAAGTAGATGATGATGAATATGAGTATGAGTTCTCTTCTTGCCTTCCATTGATCTCCATCGCGACTTTCCTAGTGTGTGTGCATGCATGTGTGTGTATGCTCTTGCATTTCTCACCATCTCCTTCATGCACATCTTTTGTTCTTGATCTTCATATCGGCCTAAACTCTCTGCGGATTGACAATTACGAGGTGAAGCTCCTCACATTGATATTTCCCATTGTGCTAGACTGACAGTGTTGTAGTTCCTTTCTGCTTTGGCAAGCAATCTGCTAGCATAGGCGATAGGTTGGTCTACCTTGTGTGATGATGGCTGACTGCTCCAACTACATGAAGACTCGCATCTCTATGCACATGGAACTCTAATGACCAATTAGGAATAGATAAAAGTGGAGCACTACATAGTCTCAATTTTATTTTGCAAAATGCTTTCTCACCTTCAAGACTCCATGAGAAAGGAACCTTCTTACTTGTAAGGCTAGACAAGGGCTTAGCTATTTCTCAATACATTCTGATAAATCGTCTATGGGATCCTGCATGGCCTAAAAAACTTTGTACTTCCTTTGGAGTTCATGGAATAGGCATGAAGAGGATAGCAGTGAACTTTGCCGCATCAATAGTTACCCCTTGGACCGATACTATGTGACCAAGAAGAGTGCCTTTAGTGACCAAAAAATGACATTTAGTAGGATTTAACTTCAAACCTATTTTGAGACACTGCTCAAAGATTTCTTTTAGATTTTCCAAGTGATCATGGAAATCTTGAACTACTGCTCTCCTATCCGTGCCTAAAAACACTGAAAAGTCATCCATAAAAATGTGCAAAAAGGTGGTTAACCATTTTCCCAAATAAAAGATACATTGCTCTATTAAATGAAGCCGATGCATTTTTCAAGCCAAAAGCCATGCGTGTATAAACATAAGTGCCCATGGAGTAACAAAGGCCGTTTTGTCTCTATCATCGGGATGCATCACTATCTAGTTGTAGCCACATAGAAGTCAAATTCATTTATGAGATAGAACACACCGAATGGGTTTCACCCATCATAGTCATGCTTAAGAAGAACGGTAAGCTGAGAGTGTGCATAAATGTAAACAAGGTCAATGCTGCCACGATTAGGGATAGTTATCCTCTACCCATTACAGAACACTTATTGGAAAGAGTCGTAGGCAAGGAAGTGTACAACTTCCTTGAGGGATTCTCACGCTATAACCAAGTTTCCATTGCCCCCAAGGACCAACACAAGATGGCATTTTCCACTGAGTGGGGTATCTTTGCGTTTCACGTAATGCCTTTTTGGGCTAACAAATGCACCTACAACTTTCTAAAGGTTGATGTGCCATGCGTTCAAAATTTTTTTAAGAAAGAACCTAGAAGTGTATGTGGATGACCTCTGTGCTCACTCAGTACTTAGACCACAACATATCCCTAAGCTGGAATGCATCTTCGAAAAGTATAGGGAAATATCAAGTCGATTTAAACCCGGAGAAGTGTGTTTTTATGGTCAGATAAGGTAAGATACTCAACCATATAGTGTCAAAAAAATGGAATCTTCATGGATGAAGATAAGGTATGAGTAATCAATGAATTACCTAGGCCAAAGAACATCAAAGAAGTACAAGCATTTAGGGGCCATTGTGGTTATTACTGATGATTCATACATATGTATGCAATCATTGCTAAATCACTCCACAACCTGCTAACCAATTCTGATTGGGCAAAAGAATGCGATAGTTCCTTTAGTGAGCTTAAATGACGATTATGTTTTGCACCTATTCTAGTCGTGGTTGATTAGAACAAACCTTTTCATGTACACATAGATGCCTCTAATCATGCCATAGGATGTGTGTTGTCACAACCCAGAGAGGAGGGAAATATAGATTTACCAATTGCATATGCCAGTAGGCAATTGAATGCAGAGAGAAACTACACCACTACTGAGAGAGAAGGACTAGGAATGGTCTATGCAGTGAAGAAGTTTCACCATTGTTTATTGGCAAATAAGTTTAAATTCTTTACTGACCACCATGCTCTTTTGTATTTGGTCAATAGACCATGCAACACTGGTAGAATGATACATTGGTTTTTTCTCTTGATGGAGTATGATTTTGAAGTTGTAGTAAAAAAAGGGAAAACACACTTAAGAGCGGACCACCTCTCGAGGATAACTTCTGGAGAAGCGGCTACTGGGGTAGCAGATGAGCTAGGAGATGCATATCTTTTCAATGTTGAGATCGTCCTTGAATGGGCCAAGTTATTAGTTCAGTACTGACATATAGACCTAAGAACCCTCAAGTAAAAACCCAAGAGAAAGAGGTAGTGAGAGCGCAAAAATATCAGCTTCTCATAGGAAATATTTATAAGCAAGATCATCACAACATCCTTGCATGTTGTATAGAAGAACAAGAGTACAACAATTGGTTGCAATTAGCACATGTAGGTGCATTGGAGCAACACCATTCTAGACAAGTGACACTATCAAACTTAAAAAGGTTAGGTGTGTATTGGCCGTCAATGGAAAAAGATGTCCGACAACTGTGTGGCGAATGTCCTAAGTGCGGTAATAGACCCCCAATAGAACATGCCATTTTGTACTAGGTGACCCTAACGCCGGATTGGAGTAAACCTTTAGTAACTTACCTAAGGACACAGACCTTTCCATAGGACATATTTGTAGTTCGTAGACACAACTTAGAACAAGAGGCCTTAGAATACGAACTCATCATTGGTAGCTTGTATAAGCGAGGACAAGACAGTTATCTGAGGATATGTGTGCACAAAACTGACTATCTTAACCTATTGGGAGTTGCACACCATGGTGCAAGAGGAGGCCATTTTGGACCCGATCCCGTTATCAAGGCCATATTATTTTCAGGATTATGGTGGCCCACTCTACATACGGATGCCCACATCTACGTCAAACCATGTAATGTATGTCAAAGGACTCAGTATCCCATATGCAGAGATGAGATGCCCCTATGGCCCATGATGGGAGGGTGGGCATTCTCAAAATGGGGAATAGATTTCATGGGACCTATTAATCCCCCTGCAAGGAATTCCCATGCTTAGTACATCATAGTTGCCACTGACTATCTTATGAAGTGGGTAGAAGCTAAGGTCACCAGGAAAAACGATGCACGCACCATTGCTAAGTTCTTGTTTGAGAATGTCTTCACAAGATATGGACTTCCTATCGATCTTGTAAGTGATAGGGGTACTCATTTCTTAAACGAGGTTATTGAATATCTATTATAGGACTTTATGGTTGTACACTAGAAATCAGCCCCATAGCATTCACAAGCTAACAAATAGGCCCAGAGTACTAATAAGATTTTGTGAAAAATTCTCATCAAAATTATGAACAATCAACACTCGGATCGGGATCAACAATTACACCATGCTTTGTGGGCTTACCACGTGGCCTATAAAACAGTGCTTAATGCTACACCATTCCAAATGGTCTTTGGCCAGAATGCCGTGTTACCCTTAGATTTTTTGATACCTACCCTCAAGATCGCTCACGAGTACGAATGGACAATCACGAGCTTTCCTCAAGAATAATTGACTTAGAACGTTTGGGAGAGACAAGACTGTGAGCAGCAACAGGAATTTACACCGCTAAGAAGAGATAGAAAGCCTACTTTGATGCTCATATTAAAGACAAAGGATTATGAGTACGAGATTTGGTGCTAGTCTACACTTTGAAACAACATGCCGACAAGTTGGAGAAATGAGGTTATGGACCCATGATCATCAACTAGCGGTGCAGTTTAGTTAGTAACCCTTGAAGGAGAAGTATTGCCTAATTATATTAGCGGATGTTGCGTTAAGCTATATCAGGAACCTTTAACCGAAGACATGCTGAAACGACTAACTCTTGCCAAGAAGCGAAAGGAAGAAGAGGAACAAATTAGAGCTGAAGCTCAAGTAGAAGCATTGGAATGCATTAGGTGAATGAGACTATGAAGGAGAGGACTAGAGAGAGAACCTCAATCGGTGGAACTTGGAGGAAGAGATGTCCCCAATATCATTGATAGGAGACCATTCATTAATGTCACTCTAGGCTAGGAACCCATGTGCATGCAGTGTAAGGCTTTAATTGACTCAAGTGCAACCACGAATGCAATTTGAATCTCTCTTTGTAAGGAATATGAAATTAAGCCTCTTGAAGCCTATCTCATTGGACTAGGTGGATTAGAAACCCCCTACATAGGTGAGGTCGAATTACCCATCTCCATAGAAAACGTGACCTTGATGGTAAAACTATTAGTTTGTCATGATGACGATCTAATAGAACCTATGATCCTAGGCTAGGATTGGTTATATCATTACTTGATGAGTTTGAATCTTCATAGAAGTGTGCTTCAGTTGGAACTTGCAGGACAATATCATGAACTGCCCCTCCAAAGCCGACACAGAGAGGTGTTAGATGTGACAAAAGCTCCCCCAACCTTGTGCGCATTACCACACCTTACCGAACCTATACAAGAATTACCACCCATCCAGGAGCGAAAATTGGGTAGGCAGACAAGAATCCGACAAGTATGGCGACGTAAGACTCAATCTTTAGAAGAAGGTCAATAATCACCATTTCGAGGCAAGAGTGTAGTGGATCTCCCTTCTTTTCCAAAGCAACATGTGGATATGAAATCTCACCCTCCACAAGCCATCTGGTCACATCATCCATGTACTCATTAGCATAGCTCATCAGAGTAGTTCGTTAGAAAATCCACTCAGGCGTACCCTCAACCAAGGTGGATACGCAAGGCGACTGTACCTAGTAAGTCAAACACTCTAGATCTTCTGCAACCCTCTCAATTTCAATCGAGGCAACACATTCGGCACATTTGGGTGCCCAAGTCCATGGTGAAAGTTGAGTCAGGTCTCCCCAACTTTGGGTGCCTAAAAAGTGCTTAGTTTATGCTTCAACCTTAGTCAGCTCTAAGAAGACCTTTTCTGAGACTACTAGAAAACCCTACATACCTTCTTTTGTAAATAACACTTTATCTCTTCTAACCCCCTGTGTGACAAAAAAATGGATCCCTAAGCCTTCTGTAATCATGATGACTCTTGACCCAGCTCATTCTGACCATCGACTTCGTGAAACTAACACTCTTGTTAACCACTGCATGCAGACCCAATTAGACAACTTCATATCACCATTGTGCTTGTAACATACACTAACTCTATACATAGTACTCATTTGAAATCATGCATCTCACACACTCCCACTCACAGTCAAGCATGCACTGCTCACATTGTTAAAACCACACACTACACAGGAAGCATGTTGGTGGTGGAAACAAATGGAGGTCTCATCTTCATGGGATCTTAATTATTTTCCATGACTAATGTGTTTTCCTCTTCACTTTAGCTTAGGTTGATCACATCAGCTTTCCATCATGCAAGCGGAAGGTTCGACAAGCACAAGTCTCCAGCAACCAGTTGTGGATTTCTCGGCTCTTCCATTTGAGAACTTGCCTAAGGCTATCTCAGAGGAGTTGTAGGGTTTTACAGGACGGATGCCCATTGAAGACCCTTCCCAAGGACAGACAGAAAGGGTAAGGAGCAAGGTACACTCATTCCAAGGGTTTGCAAGACCCATGGGAGAGGCAGACTTCATATATGAAGCTAACCTAACGTAGGGTGCCAATGTTTGGAGACGCTACCAATTCTTCTCACAAGAATTTGAGAACCTCCAGAATAATGATGTTCAACCTATATGGGAGAGGGTAGGATTTGCAAATTATTTGAGTGTGGAATTCTTGAAACCGAATTTTTATTGGTGTTATTATTTAGTGGCTTCTATTAGAGAGCAGAAGTGCAAGGAATTGGACCCTGTCTTCATATTACCATCCTTGGTGAATGACCCACCTTTCAAGAGGTTCACATTGTCATTGGACTTAATCAGGACTGCACTTGAAATTCATGGCACTCATATGCCCACAAAGAAGGAGAGTCTCATCCTAGAACCAATGAAGCCAAGCGACGTTGATAAATGGCCCGCCATTTCAGCCATCACCCCTCAGTTAACCACTCCGCTCAGAATCTGTCTACAACACTTTGCCTTCCCAGCACAGGAGCGAATCACAATCCCACATAAGCATCTTTGGTTTGGTTTGGATTTGGCCACCATAGGACCTCAAACAATTGATATTACCACCTATATTCAGGATCAACTTGTATTAGCTGGACATCGATGGGAGAAGAAGAAGGTTGTTCATGGATGTTGTGCTCTCACACGCATCATATACATGTGTCTAGCCTATGATATTACTATCGAGAGAGCCTTCTAGCTAAGCAATTGAAACAATATAAAGCTTCCAAGAAGACTACGAGACCCCCCAAACCCCGTAAAGCTAAGTGCATGCACGACACCATTCCTTGCCCACAAGTGTCGATGTCACAATCACCTCAGCCCACACTTGAAGCCTCACCCCAAAAATCTCGAGTTAAAACACAACAAAGGATTCCCCCTATTTGCATCCACCTGAGCTGCTTAGCCACACTCAGTGAAGTTTCATAGGCAAAGACCACCGTGCCTACTACCATTACGGCTATGGCCACCTTGACTGCAGAAGCTCCCATAGCAGCCTATACATTCATCTCTGATTCCTTCTCCTTCCTAGTTACAAGCTTGGGAACTAAAGACATCAATACTATGTTTGATTTTGAGATCCCTGATGGTTTTCAGATTGAGAATTTGAATGCCCAGCTTACCCCACTACACCATCAGAGGGAGAAAATGCTGATTTTGAAGATGAAGTTGACAATTGAACAGTGATCGACAAAGGTAAAGATGATATTGAAGCTAGTGAGGAAGAAGTACACCAATTGGAGACACATGCTGAAGTTTCAGGAGAAGCTAGCACTTATGAAGAAGAAATGGTCGAAGCAGCAACTTACACCATCACCATCCCACGGCTCTACAATAACATGCATAAAGTTTGGGCACGAACCAGATTGACAGAAGAACAAAGCGAAGCCATCTTACAACAGGAACTGGTCAGTGGCAGCTTCGAAGAAACTTTTATCTTGGCTATGCATGAGTTGGTTAAATCTGTTGGCACACCGGAAGCATTATGATTTTTGTTACGGAACCCTTTACACAAGTTGGACCCTCGACGGGTTCGTATTCTCAAATGCCCAGGTACATACATTCATGTCCCTACTGGTCCCATCACATCAACATTCCCTATGGGTTCCTCCACTATGGACTTGACCAAGGAAGACACTTCCCATGCATATACCCTTAGCGAAACCCTCCCTTCTTAGCCAATCCCAACCCTGACCTCCCCTGATGTTGTAGATAACTCTGAGGTTCGCATTCCGTCCCCCGTTTCTATTTTGGCCCCCTGAATCTAGCCCCATTCCCACTACTACTTCCATTCCTCCTATCATGACACCACCCATCATTTGCCCTCCCCTGCATTTCCCCTCATATACCACCAATCTATTATACTCCTTTCCCGTTTCCACACAACCAACCTCTTTCTATACTTCTTTCACATCCCTTTTACAACCCTGATCTACACCTTTTCCATTTGTAACACCTTCTCAGGAGCTTTGGCCACCAGTCCCCTTTCTATGGCCGCGAAGCACACCTCTTCACTTCCCTCTCACCACACAATTGCACCCACCACCATGCACCATAGCACTTACCATCACTCTTTCATGTTGCAATCACTGAAAGTTCCACTAGTGACATGGACATCTCACCCACTACTTCACCTGATGCACAATTACATGCATCTACCACACCACTTAGCACATCTCACATGTCACCTATTCACACATCACTTCCATCACTCGCCACTGCATCCACTATCCCTATCCCTACTCCCACTCCCATTGCATTACAAACTACACCGCATGTTGCATTCCCCACCCTTGCATCTTCTTCGTCATCCACTATTGATGCTGCTATCCAACAAATGATCGAGTGTCTGCAACAAATTAATGGAGAATATTCATCGCTCAGGCAACAACATTCTACCCTACAACGGACTACCCATGATCTCCCTAAAACCCTAATCCAAATGACCTAGAACTAAAAAATGTATATATATGTATGCATGTGTATATATATGTGTATATGTATATATTTGTGAATATAGATAGGTATATAAGTATGTGTGTTTGTGTATTGTATATATATTCACTCTATTTAAAATGATTAAATTTAAACCTATTTCTATATATTTAATCATATATATTTCATTTATTTATTTAAAATACTAGCTCTTATCATATCTTATTATCTATATAATTATCCTACCTTATATATATATTTATTTATATATTCAGATTTTTTCTTTACTTAATTATATTTAATTATATATATTTAATTAAATAATTTAAAACACTAGTTCTTTTTATATTTATTTATGTATATAATTATCTTATTTTATATATATATTTATTTATATATTCAGAATTTTTTTCTTACGTAATCTTATTTTTATGTATTTAATTTTATATATTTAATTATAAATATTTAATTAAATTATTTAGAACACTAGTTCTTTTTATATTTATTTATGTATACAGTTATCTTTTTATATCTATATTTATTTATATATTCAGATTTTTTTTCCTTACGTAATCCTATTTTTATATATTTAATTTTATATATTTAATTAAATTATTTAAAACACTAGTTCTTTTTATATTTATTTATGTATATAATTATCTTATTTTATATATATATTTATTTATATATTCAGATTCTTTTTCCTTACGTAATCCTATTTTTATATATATTTAATTTTATATATTTAATTATATATATTTAAATAAATTATTTAAAACACTAGCTCTTTTTATATTTATTTATGTATATAATTATCTTATTTTATATATATATTTATTTATATATTCAGATTTTTTTCCTTACGTTATCCTATTTTTATATATTTAATTTTATATATTTAATTATAAATATTTAATCAAATTATTTAAAACACTAGTTCTTTTTATATTTATTTATGTATATAATTATCTTATTTTATATATATTTATTTATTTATATATTCAGATTTTTTTTCCTTATGTAATCCTATTTTTATATATTTAATTTTATATATTTAATTATATATATTTAATTAAAACCCTAATTTTTAAATTCTAGATCTGAAATACTAAACCCTAAAACCCTAATCTTAAATATGTAGACCTAAAATATGTATATTTCTGTATACATGTGTATATACATGTATATATGTATTACATGTGCATGTGTATGTGTGCATATATCTTATGTAGGTGTTTATAACCCTAAAACCCTAATCTTAAAGATTTAAATCTAAAATATGTATATTTTTGTATGCATGTGTATCTACATGTATGTATGTATTATATGTATATGTGTGTTTGTGTATATAGGTAATCTACGCATTAAAATCCTAAAACCCTAATCAGAAAGACGTAGACTTAAATCTGAAATACTAAACCCTAAAACCCTAATCTTAAATATGTGGACCTAAAATATGTATATTTATGTATACATGTGTATATACATGTATATATGTATTACATGTGCATGTGTATGTGTGCATATATCTTATGTAGGTGTTATAACCCTAAAACCCTAATCTTAAAGATTTAAATCTAAAATATGTATATTTTTTATGCATGTGTATCTACATGTATGTATGTATTATATGTATATGTGTGCTTGTGTATATATGTTATCTACGTATTAAAATCCTAAAAACCCTAATCAGAAAGACTTAGACTTAAATATGAAATACTAAACCCTAAAACCCTAATCTTAAATATCTAGACCTAAAATATGTATATTTCTGTATACATGTGTATATACATGTATATATGTATTACATGTGTATGTGTATGTGTGCATATATGTTATGTAGGTGTTATAACCCTAAAACCCTAATCTTAAAGATTTAAATATAAAATATGTATATTTT
Organism: Ceratopteris richardii; assembly: GCA_020310875.1. NCBI lineage: Eukaryota > Viridiplantae > Streptophyta > Polypodiopsida > Polypodiales > Pteridaceae > Ceratopteris > Ceratopteris richardii. The sequence goes on along the minus strand of CM035408.1, from coordinate 85,770,806 downwards.
TGTATGCATGTGTATCTACATGTTTGTATGTATTATATGTATATGTGTGTTTGTGTATATATGTTATCTACGTATTAAAATCCTAAAACCCTAATAAGAGAGACTTAGATTTAAATATGAAATACTAAACCCTAAAACCCTAATCTTCAATATCTAGACCTAAAATATGTATATTTCTGTATACATGTGTATATACATGTAATACATATGTGTATGTGTGCATATATGTTATGTAGGTGTTATAACCCTAAAACCCTAATCTTAAAGATTTAAATCTAAAATATGTATATTTTTGTATGCATGTGTATCTACATGTATGTATGTATTATATGTATATGTGTGTTTGTGTATATATGTTATCTACGTATTAAAATCCTAAAACCCTAAACAGAAAGACTTAGACTTAAATCTGAAATACTAAACCCTAAAACCCTAATCGTAAATATCTAGACCTAAAATATGTATATTTCTGTATACATGTGTATATACATGTATATATGTATTATATGTGCATGTGTATGTGTGCATATATGTTATGTAGGTGTTAAAACCCTAAAACCCTAATCTTAAATATTTAACCCTAAAACCCTAATCCTATTTTTATATATTTGATGTAAAAAAAAAACTTCAAAATAAAAATAGGATTATATGTGTGTATATTGTGTGTGTATGTATACATGTGTATACATGTGTGTGTATGTGTATGTGTGTGTATGTAGGCATGCATGTGTGTGCATGTGTGTGTACATGTGTGTATGTATGCATGCATGTATGTGTATGTGTGTGTATGTGTATGCATGTGTATACATGTGTGTGTATGTATACATGCATGTGTGTATATGTGTGTATGTATGCATGTGTGTATATATGTGTGTATGCATGCATGCCGGTATATGTGTGTGTATGTATGCATGCATGTGTGTATATGTGTGTATATATGCGTGTGTGTATGTATGTGTGTAGTGTGTATGTGTATGTATGCATACGTGTATATATGTGTGTGTATATATGTGTGTATGCATGTGTGTGTATGTATGCATGTGTGTAACTTTATGTGTGTGTGTATGCATGCATGTGTATATGTGTGTGTGTATGTAAGCATGCATGTGTGTATAAGTGTGTGTATGTAAGCATGCATGTGTGTACATGTATGTGTGTATGTATGCATGTGTAAATTAATGTGTATCTTCCTTTCTCTTCTCTCTCTCTTTCTTTCTCTCTCTCTCTCTCTCTCTCTCTCTCTCTTTCTCTCTCTTTCTCTCTCTTTCTCTCTCTCTCTCTATCAATAGCGAATAAAAGAATCACTTACAAGTATGTCCCTCTTTGAATCATTGTCGTCAAAGCATAATGTAGGTCGTCTCTCGTCCAATTCCGAACAATCGACGCCAACGAACTTCTGCAAAATCAACGAAAAGAGAAATTAGAAACCCTAAGGCATAGAGAAACACAAATGCTAACAGTATGCGCAACACTTACCAAGATGTGAGATCTAAGCCGAGAGAGAGTGTGTGTGTGTAGAGAGAGAGATCCGTGTGTGTGTGTGTGCACAAGACAATGCAGGTTCGCACCCGCAAGTTCGACAGTAGACCGACAGTACTCAAACATGCACAGAAATGTGAAGTTTTGCTCTCGGGTTCGCGGTATGTTTAAAACTTGCCGCCCGTATAGGGGCCGGTATGGACGTCGGTATACGCGTCGGTAGTTGCCAGTAAATTACCGACGCTCATACTGACGCCTATACGGATGCCTATACCGACACTTATACCGGCGACTGCGGGCCACACCGACGATCCGTTTAAAACGGTCATACCGACAGTCACTTGACCATCGGTATCTCTTAGTGAGATTTTCCGAGGGCTATACCGACGCCGACTATGACCGTTGGTATATGCAGCGTCGGTATGCCCCTCATATGTTGTAGTGCTAGATTCTAGTGCTTCTTTCCATGTGACATGTAAGATGCGTGCGCCTCCTGATGACGCCCTTCATTATGAATAGTCTTGTCTCCTCCTTCACGTACTTCGATGAAGATGTACGCCGGCTAAAATCCAGGAGATCACTCACGGAGAACAACCTTAGATATGCCGCCCAGCCGCGTGGTCCTACTAAATAACATCTCTCTCTTTCTAAACCCAAAATGGGTCAATGGTCAAGGCTCCTTTCATGAGTGCCACTTGGCACTCATGTGAGTATCTTACTCTATATGAATAAGAGGAGGGTCTTACTTCTAAGTCCTATTCATATAGGATACTCCATGTGACATTTCCTTCCCCTTACTTCCATTTTGTCCTCAAAATGGTAGTGGAAGGTCTAATAGAAAGAGAGAAATAATAGTATCACCACTCCCACTATATCCTCATGAATAGAAATTCATGATCCTGTCTCCGTGTTGTTTCCCCATATCCTTGCCCTTAAGAAAACTCTTGGGAAGGTAAATTGAAACTGGGGAACCGTCTCTGTAGGGTGCTAACCCGCTCCCATGTGGCACTATCTTCTGAACTATCTTTCCACTTTACTAGACACTCTTTATACAAGTGACTCCTCGTCCGTTTCTCTCGAGTGCGTAGTATGCTCTCTGGCTCATGTGGAATAGATTGAACAGAAATAGGCTCTACTACCTCACTATCTGGAATGAGGTTGTCAGATTCACCCAGCCTTTTCTTAAGCCGGCTAACATGAAAAACTGGATGGATTTGACTATTCTCTGGAAGTTGGAGCTGGTAAGCCATGTTTCCTATTCTCTTAAGTATTCGGAAAGGTCCACAATACCTAGGAGATAATTTTGGACAAGGTCTCGTCTTCATGGTTTCAGACCTAGATGAAACTCTAAGATAGACTTACTCTCCTACCTCAAAGTTGATATCTCTTCTTTGAGGGTCAGCATAGGCTCTAGCCCTATCCTGAGCTTTCCTAATGTTGTCCTTAGCAAGTCTAAGCATATCATTCATTTCTTCCAAGAAGTCCTTTGCAGCTTGAACTTTTTCATTCTGCAAGCCAACTGCATAAGGAGCCCTTGGTTGAAACCCATACATAAGCATAAATGGACTATGCCCAGTGGAAGAGTGCTTGGCACTATTATATGCAAACTCTACTATAGGTAAGTACTCCTCCCAATTAGTTTGCCTTTCATTCACATATGCTCGAAGCATATCCTCTAGGATTTGGTTAACCCTTTCTGTTTGCCCATCCGACTGTGGATGCTCGGCCGTACTCATGCTAAGCTTTGTATCCAGCCTTTTGAAGACCGCTCTCCAAAAGTGGCTAGTAAACTTCCTATCCCGATCAGAAACTATGTCTAAAGGAAGACCATATAACCGGTATAGGTTCTCAACAAAGAGTCTAGCCAACTCAGGTGTCTTCACTGTAGTACGTGTTGGAATAAACCTAGCCATTTTGGTTAACCTATCCACAATTACCCAGACCGAGTCGTGCCCTCTCTGTGTCTTAGGTAATCCGACTATAAAGTCCATGGAGATACTCTCCCACTTCCCATTCGGAATATCCAATGGGTGGAGTAGCCCTCCAATCCTCAACCTCTCAGCTTTGTTGACCTGGCATTTATTGCACTTAAGTACATACTCTAGGATGTCCTTATGAAGTCCAGGCCAATAAAACTGCCTCTTAACAAGATCATAAGTCTTGTTAACTCCTGGGTGTCCCGCACTAGGTGTGTCATGACACTCATATAAAATATGCCGTCTCATCTCGGTATCTCTAGGGACACACACCTTACCTTTATATAAAAGATATCCATCTTGGACACTGTAATTCTTCCACTTGAATCCTTCTTGAGTACCCGTCGATACTCCATCCTCATTGGAAACCCGTATAACACGATCCCCATTCTCTATGGCTTCCCAAATCTCGGAATATGCAGGATCAAGCCTACATTTCCCTCTAAGAGACTCAAGTAGCTCACTAGTGATCTGAGTAAAACTCAGTCCATTGAGCATAGGCATGCGGCTAAGTGAATCAGCCACCACATTAAACTTTCCCTTCCTATACCTAAGCTCATAATCAAACTCTTGAAGGGTCTCTGCCCATCGGGCCTTACGACGTTTTAGGTATGTTTGATTAGAGAGCCACTTAATGCTCTCTTGATCAAACACTATCGTAACTTTGGCACCATATAAATAATGACGCCACTTCTTCAAAGCATGGACTATTGCATACAACTCCTTCTCATAGGCGGAGTAATTCTTTTGAGCTGGTTCTAGTTTCTTGCTCTCAAAAGCTAATGGTCGACCATCCTGTACTAAAACCGCTCCTATAGCAAAATCACTCGTGTCAGTCTCAACCACAAATGGTTTATTGGGATCTGCTATATGTAAAAGTGGAGCTGTAGCAATTGCTACCTTCAACTTTTCCATACTTTGCTTCTGTTCGTCTCCCCAATGAAAGGCTTTCCCTTTCCCTTTAAGATGTTCCGTCATCGGGACAGCAATTTTGGCATAGTTCTTAATGAATCTTCGATAGAAGCCTGATAAACCTAGGAAGATCTACAGCTCCTCCAGGTTCCGTGGATGTGGCCATTCCATAATAGCCCTTACTTTTTCAGGATCCATCTGGATTCCATCCTGGGAGACTATATGCCCAAGATATCTAACCTCTTTCTTGAAAAATTCACACTTTGACTCCTTAGCAAAGAGCGAATTTTCCCTTAGCACTTGAAATACTTTTCTCAAGTGTTCCAAGTGTTCCTGTTCTGATGCACTATAGATCAGAATTTCATCTAAAAAGTCTACTACAAAGTGTCCTAGATAAGGCCGTAAAACACTATTCATGAGTTTCATGAAAGTGGCAGGAGCATTGGTGAGACCAAAAGGCATCACCAAAAACTCATAGTGCCCATATCTAGTCCTAAATGCATTCTTAGGGACATCCTCTGCCCTAATCCTGATCTGATGATATCCTGATCTAAGGTCAAGCTTGGTAAAATACCTAGCTTGATGTAACTGATCAAATAGATCTTCCAACCTAGGCATTGGAAATCTATTTTTAATAGTTACCTTATTAAGTGCTCTATAATCTATACATAGTCTCATAGAGCCGTCTTTCTTTTTAACTAGGAGCATTGGCGATGCCCATGGTGAGTTACTAGGTTTTGATGAAGCCTTTATCTAAATAATCCTGCAATTGCTTCTCAGCCTCCTCATGCTGAGAAACACTAAGCCTATAAGGTGGTCTACAAATAGGATTAGTGTTAATAACAACCTCTATGGCATGGTCAATGTCCCCTCTCTCAGGTGGTAGCCCTCTAGGTAAGTCAGTGGGAAAAACATCTCTGTACTCAAACATAAGATCCTTAAAACTTTTAACTACACACTCTTGCAAAAAAGAATAGTAGAAAGTCCTGTTCATATTTACATTCAAAGCATGAAAATATACATCAGATGAGTTGTCTATACAATGCTCCATATCATGACTATACAATAAAAACATATCCTGTACATGCTGTGAACAACAGAGACTATACAACTCTAATGATGAGATGAGAGGTGCACTAGGTACATCTCTCTCTCCCTGAATATAAACTTTACTTCCATTCTTTTCAAACTCAAGTGTGTTATTTTGATAGCTGCGTTTAAGTGTATCTCCCAACCCCCATAGCCACTCTCTTCCTAAGACTAGATCTGTCCTCTCCATGTTCATAATTTGGAAGTCCATATGATCTGTATAATCCTGCATCTTGACTTCCAAATTGGATACCATAGTATCCCATATTCTTTTATCTTGCCCTTGCATCATAGATACAATGTATTTATGTGCACTAGGCTGCTAGGGAATCTTCAATTTCTTGACCAAAGCATAGTTTATGAAGTTATGAGTGGCAGAGTCATCTATCATGACTCGCACCCTGGTCCCGTATACACTACCATGTAGCTTGACCAAGTCATGTGGTCCAAACTGCGGTGACCACAATGACTGAGTCAAACAACACGTGTGCTCTATATCCTCGTGCATCACCTCCACTCCCTTGCAGCTAGAGCTGCCATGAATGGGAAGGGTCTGCACTAGGTGGACCGCCTTTTTGCCCCTTTCAGGAGCTGTACTAGACTCTGGTCCTTTCTTCTTTTCTTCCCCCTTCTTGAGTGGACAGTTCCACTGCGAATGACTAGGGGATAGGCACCTAAAACACAGGTTCTCTCTTTTGGCCTTCTCAAACAGATCTGTGGATAGCTTAGGCCCTTGTGATCTTTGTTTTTTAATAAAAACCTTGTTTTTCCCAAAAGGCAACTTTTTCTTAAATTTAGTGGTGCTAAGAGGTTTAAGGGGTTGATCCGTCTCCATAGGAGTATACTGAGGACGGTTATGGTCCTCATATATCTGTGCATATTTGATCGCCTCCTCAAACGTCTTAGGCGCATTCCTCCTGACTTCCCTCTTTATGGCTTTATCCAAGCCCCTAACAAACCCTCTGGTCTTCTGAAAATCATCTAGACCCTTAAGCTTCAAAATGATCTCTCTATAGTGGGATAGATAGACTGAAAGAGGCCTGCCTCTTTGAGTAATCCTATCCCACTCATCCCAATTCCTCTCCTCTTCATTTTCAGGAAGAAACTCTTTTAGGAAAAGAGTCTCAAACTGAGTCCAGTCACTAGGGATAGAGTTCGCCTCCTTAAGACTCATCCACCACTTATAAGCACGTGGGCCGAGGGAAAGACTCGCCTCTAGCACACGATACTCAGGTGGGGTGCCCTTCAATTGATGCAAATCATGCCACTTTTGTAAAAAAGTGTAGATTGCATCCTTATTCCTGTCTCGGTCATCCCCCGTGAAGGTAGGTGGCTTCAAGTCTTTCAGGAGGGGAGCTTCCCTAGAGCTCTCTCCTTTATGTTTACTAGGAAGAGAAGTCTCTTTCCTAGTAATCTCTAGAGGAATGGTAGGAGTCTCTCTTTCCTTCCTAGCTAGGAAAGAGGTGACACTAGTCTCAAGGGAGATCATTTGAGACTTAAGCTGCTGTATAAGAGATGTAATGCTACCCAAATCTTTCTCTAACTTAAGGGTTTGTTCTTTCAAATCAATGAATTGGTCATGAGTGACAAATTCATCTATAAGCTCTTCATAAGTATACTCTTGCTGTGAAGGCTCTTTTTCTTCTACATTCTCTTCTATTTCTTGTCCTAACTCTACTTCTTCCATCCTAGCATCTCGATGCTCTAGTTGCTCCCTAGGTGGAGAAGTGGTCTCAACTACTTGTTTGCCTTTAGTTTCCATGTTTAAGTACCCTTCCCCCGTTTGCTAACTAGAGAGTATGAAAATGAATGGAAGTAGAGTTTAAATATGCAAGAAGAAGAGAAATATAACACAAGAGCACTTCCCTGATACAAAGTAGAGTTGCGGAAGCGTAATCCAAGTGGTCTTTGATGCTTCAAGCCGCTGATTTTGATTCCTCGCCAGTCCCAAAAGAAAATTGGAAATGTCCGCTTGGTCCGGGGAGGTTCTAGACACCATAAACCATCCAAAATAACACCAAAAGTGCGTAGGAAAAACCCCAAACGGGCAAACTGAGTGTAACTGAACAATTTCAGAGATTTTCCAATCCTCGCCAGTCCACAAATTGTTGCCCAGCACCTGCACTTCAAGAATTTGAGACTATCCCAAATGAAAAAATTGGATTTGGAGTCCGGATGATGAAAAACTAGGCCCCGGAGTGGCTGCATAGTTCCTGCTGAAGCGCTGCAGAGAGATTTTGATGGGGCAAATCTCGTCCAAATCCAACACCGATGGTCTCTGAGCAAAGCTTGGAAACGTAGCTTCGAAACGTGACCAAGATTTGCGAAATCCGATATGGTATGAAGAAGATATGGTGCGGAGAAGTCGGGTATGTCACCGATAGGAGGTAAAATGGTAACCTTCTTGAAGTAGAGACTTTGAAGAGCTCCAAACTGAAGGACTGAAGCTTTTCAATGAAAACCCAAAACCCTAAACCCTTCTCCACAGCCCGTAATACATATGTGCATCATGTTTTTCCAAAAAACTTGGCTTATAGCATCACCTTTCCATTCCAAAATTCCATAAAAACTTCAAATATTACCTCCCTGCTCAGTTTGAACTCGTTATCAACAAGGAAAAATTCTTGGGCTGTCGATGAAGAGTAGCTTTATCCCACATAGACACCGACGCGCGCTCAGATTGGCATATATATAATAGGCTCCTTCCATACTTCACACATCTTGGAGGGAGGGTAGAGGGAGAGCTGTTGAGCCCCTTGGTCCACAATGTGGGCGCGCGCAGCGGCAGTTCTTTGCTCCTTCGTGGGCGGTCCCGTCGGTAGTTATGCCTCAATCCGTACGCTGACCTGCTCCGATACCATCTGTAAGATGCGTGCGCCTCTTGATGACGCCCTTCATTATGAATAGTCTTGTCTCCTCCTTCACGTACTTCGATGAAGATGTACGCCGGCTAAAATCCAGGAGATCACTCACCGAGAACAACCTTAGATATGCCGCCCAGCCGCGTGGTCCTACTAAATAACATCTCTCTCTTTCTAAACCCAAAATGGGTCAATGGTCAAGGCTCCTTTCATGAGTGCCACTTGGCACTCATGTGAGTATCTTACTCTATATGAATAAGAGGAGGGTCTTACTTCTAAGTCCTATTCATATAGGATACTCCATGTGACATGACACCACACAAAGCATGGTTCTCTAATTATGTAGCAAAACCTCTTGGTACCATGAGACTTGCTGACTATTACCAGTGTAACATTGTGGGGATTGGAGATGTGGTTGTGCAATCCATTGATGGTTCAAAATTTACTATGCATAGTGTATGCCATGTACTCATGTATCATGCAGCTTGATGTCAGTTGGTCAGCTTGATGACCTTGGTTACAAGGTGGTCTTCTAGGCTCAGTCCTTTCCTATATCAAAGGGCAATATGGTTATTGCAAAAGGAAGCAAAGTTGGCTCACTTTGTCCTTTATTTGTATCACAGAAAGAACACTTGTTAACGGTTTTTGAACAACGTATGGCTTGTATTTGGCATGGTAATTTGGGCCATATATCTTGTAGTGGAATGGAAAATCTTTCTCGTTTTGGATACTTACTTGTGTTATCTTTCTCTGATTTCTCATTGTTTAAGCATTTTCAATATCGAAAGCAAACAAGAAATGTGCATAGAATGCACATTGACTCTTCAGTTCAACCTTTAGATCTCGTTCATATATATGTGTGTGGTCCTATGCCCACTAGGTGCTAGGTGGTTCTCTTTACTTTGTCACTTTGATAGATGATGCTACTAGAAAAGTTTGGGTATATCCTATTAAATTGAAGGTTCAGATATTCCCTACTTTCGAAAAATGGCGTGCTTCAGTTGAGATTGAAAAAAGAACTAAGCTTAAGGCTTTACATTCAGATAATGATGGTGAGTATACCTCACATAAATTCAGACTTTTTTGTGAGTCTAGAGGGATTCATAGAGAGTTTATAGCTCCTTATACCCCAGTACATATACCCAAGAATCTTAGACAAAAGTTGGACCATAAGTCAAAGAAATGCATTTTTGTTGGTTTGGTTGAGAAGGATAATTTGGATATCGCTTATGGGATCATGAAACACGATCAATTATTAGAAATAGTGATGCCATTTTCAATGAGTCTAAGATGCATAAAGAGCCCATTAAGGAGGTTGAAGTGACAAGAGTGATGTTTGAGGATACTAGTCCTCTAGTTAGCATGCATAAAAATGCTACACGTAGGGATGTTCAAGAGAATGTTCGATCAGATGTCTCACATCTACCTCATAGATATGTTCCAGGTTTAGATTTTGTTATGCTAATATATGTCGGCGAGCCTTCTTACTACAAATTAAAGAGGCTATGCAATCAGAGGATCATGTCAAATGGGACCATGCCACAGAGAGTGGGCTGGATTCTATTCACAAGAATGGTACTTGGGATTTAGTACCTTTGCAAAAGGGCAAGAAAGATTTACCATGTAAATGGGTATATAAGCTAAAATTCACATAAGATAGTGATTCTCCAAAGTATAAAGCATCACTTGTTGCAAAGGGTTTTAAGCAACAACATGGTGTTTATTTTGAGTAAATCTTCTCTCCAATGGTCAAGATGACTACCCTGCACATATTGCTTGGATTCATTGCAATGGAGGACTTAGAGCTAGTCCAAATGGATGTGAAAAGTGCTTTCTTGCATGGAGATCTTATAGATGAGATCTATATGGAAAAACTAGAGGGTTATGTAGTTCCTAGCAAGGAAAGTCTAGTTTGTAAGCACAAAAAGAGCTTGTATGTACTTAAAGAGTCCCCTAGACAATGGTACAAAAGTTTGATGCATTTATGAAGTCTCAAGGCTATTCTCGAAGCAATGAGGATCATTTTCTATACACAAAGAGATGCTCCGATGGTAGCTTGATATGCTTGATACTTTATGTCGATGATATGTTGATTGTTGGGAAGTCCTCTTAGGACTTTTTAATTCGCAAAAAGAAGTTGAGCTAGGCATTTGAATGAAGGATTTAGGAGATGCAAAACATATTCTTGGCATGCACATTACTCATGATAGGAGTAAAAGATGCATATAGTTGCCTCAAAGTGAGTACATATCCAAAGTACTTCATAGGTTGAATGTCTACATTAGGGTACATTTTTCATTTTGTTGGAGGTGCTATCTCTTGGAGATTTGGTCTTCAAGAATGTACAATTGTTTCCACCATAGAAGCAGAGTATGTTGTAGCAAGTGAGGCACGTAAGGAAGCATTGTGGATTTCTTGTCTTGCTTGTGATATGGGTTTACCTTAGCATGTACCTCATTTGCTCAGTGATAGTGAGAGTGCCATTGCTTTGGCTAAGAATCCAGTCTATCATGCAAAGACCAAGCACATTGAGTGAGGTATCACTTCATTATAGATTGCTTAGCCACTGGGCATATTATTCTTGAGAAGGTTCACACTCGAGATAATGCTATAGATGCTTTGACTTAAGCTCTAACACATGATAGCTTTCAACACTATTGTCACTTGATGGGTGTTACTTGATTCATGATCTTACACAGTCTTGTATACTATGTAACATGCCCATCAGGTGGGAGGTATAGTGTTTATATACTTACACTCATGTATTCTTTATCATTCTTTATTTTTCTCCCATAGTTACTTTGGCCATATTGGCCTTTAAATGGGAGATTGTTACCATATTTAGTGTCCATGTGAAGGCCAAATGGCCACCAAAAACTTCTTTGTATATGTTCTTTAATAGAACATATAGTTGGCCTGGTCAATCAAAGATTGTAAGTTCGACCGCATTTATAACACCTAAGAAGTCTATGTTTGTGCTCCCTGTGTACTGATTTTTCCTCGTATTTTGTAGCCTCTATACAGAGTATCATGTGCATCCCTAGAAGCTCGGTTTTCTAGTCCAAGGATATTATCATGGAGCTCTCGTTAAGGAGAGCACAATATGGTGCATCACCATCGAAATAATTCACATATGTATGCATGCAATTGTATGTGTGTATGTATGTATGTATGTATGTATGCATTAATGATTGTGTCTGTATGTCAATTTGTATGTATGTGTATGATTGTATGCATGTATGAATGTGTGTGTATATGTATGTATATGTGTGTGTGCATGTATGTATGTGTGAGTGTATGTATATGTTGTTAGGAGAAAGGAGACAAGGAAGAGAGCTCTCAAAAACTCTCACACAAAAAGAGAGGAGCACACAAAGATTGAGGCAAGAAAGAATAATACTCTTCTATTTCATCTATTACATGAAGAGAATGTATAAGAATGAACTAATAGAAGAATACAACTATAACAATATATAAAGTGACATACATAAAGAAAGCCATAATGTGCACAAATGAGTGTGTTGAAAAGAAACTAATGTGCCATCATTCTTGGTAGATAAATCTAGTGAAGCTAATTGAAAGTATCCCTAACATATATCAATGTAACCACTATACATGTCAAAGAAGCAAAACGTGTTACATGTCATCCTTGATCATCACATGTTGAGCTTGATGTCTCAATACTCCCCCTCAAGCTCAACGTCATGTCCTATAATTCAAGAATCTTTTGAAACTTCTTTAGCTTCTCTACTCCAAGTGCTTTAGTGAAAATATCGATAAACTTCTCATCCATCTCACATAAACAAGATACATATCATCTATTAACACCTTATCCATGATAAAGTGATAGTGTACCTTGATATGATTTGTTCTTGCATGAAAATAATTTCATGCTAACTTTATGCTGTAAGAAAAAGGAAAATGAATAAATAATAAAAATGAATAAAGACTGATTGAGTGGTGGGCTAGTGGTGTAACTCTAATGCCATGTAGAGGTTACCACAACACACATTTAAGATCAAGGTTAGATAGAAAGAGAGATATTGCTACCCATGGGAATAACACAAGAGAGGTGTTTATAATGCAAAGTGGACTCAAGATGAATAGAAGATGAACTCAACTCAATTCAACTAAAACTCATAACTCTAATACAATGGAACTCAAACACTAAACAATATATAGATGGATCTATCCACGCATGCACTCCCTATATGGAGCTTAGATGGCGATCTAGATAGAAGATATGTGAAGGGCTATAGGCCAACACAATGGGTACTAAGATGGATACCCTAATGGTTCCAAACACACAAACTCATGATCCTACATGGGATGGGGACCATCTTTATAAGGTCCTCCAAGCCTAAGTCGGCCTACCCATGTTCTTGGGTCGTGGTAGCTTGATCTATGCCCAAAATAATCTCCACCATTGATCTATGAGGTGAATCCAATGGTAGAAAGGTAGGATCAACAACCATTTGTTTGTAACCCTTGATCTTGCTTAATCCACACCTAGGATCAAGTCTAGATCCAATGGCCCACATCAAATAGACCATTCCCCAAGTTAAGAAATCTACTTTTATTTCTAGCCCTTGATTTAGGTTGATCCTCACATTGAATCAATCCCAAATCCAATGGCTTAGAAGTACCCTTCTAAACTATCCATCTACGGTCTACTCTAGACCTCATCTGGCCTCAAAATCAAGAACCTACAAATGTCCAACAATCTCACATGGCTTCTCCTCATAATGGGGGCCTTAAAAATAGAGTGTTATAGAACAATGGTGGTGATACATAAGGGTGAGGCATTGAGCATATCTAACACACCCCCTCAATGTCCACCCAAAGGTGAACTACCTTCTTGGCCTGATGCCAAGTCTTCCATGAGGGTGGAGCATTGACCATGTCTAATCCCCCCCTCCCCTCAATGTCCACCCAAAGGTGAACTTCCTCCTTGGCCCAATGCCAAGTCTTTGAAGATGTATTTGAAGTAGATCCTTTGTAAGCACTTTGGTGAGGGTTCCTATTGCATTCTCCATGGTTGCATAGTAGACTATTTCCACCATCCTTCTCAAGTGTACTTGCTTGTCAACTCTTGAATGTCCTTCATGAGTTCTATTCCCAAGCCTTCTCAAAAGTCCGACTAGAAAACTGATATCTTGTATGGTACTCCCTAAGTAGATAAGACTACCAAAGACCTTCATGTAGCTCCCAATGTGTATCTGCTCATACAATGATCTTAGGGCTTGTTTCATCACATATGATGCCTTCTTCAGCTTACATAATATGTTCTTTGAATGTGGAGCCTCAAACCCTAGTGATTGAGACACATGTACCTCCTCTTTGAGGTCAACATTCAAACATTTCGATTTGACATGTAACATGAAAACTTCCCACTTCATCTGAGCTGCTACCATTATTATGATGCAAATAGTGGTCATTAGAGCAAAAGAGTATTGAAAACTAAAAACCTTCATGAATGAAAGTCCTTGTGATATCAATGCATCTTGATAGCATTCCAAGATCCCTTGTATCATGTACTTCACCTGCCAAACCCACTTGGTGCTACTAACCTCTCATGCTTCATTCTTCATTAAGATGGCATAATTGGCTTGCATAACCTCCTTCCATGTCACATCTAGAAGTGCTTCATTCTTCAATTATTGGCTTCATTACTTCCTTCATAATCTCAACCATGATGGCTATAGTGACTATGTGAGTAGAATCCCACTTGTGCTCCTCTATTCTCTGTGATCTCCTTGGTCCTTCTGCCTTCTCTTTAATAGTTGTTGGCATAGGATTACTCTGAGCATAGAGCTTTTCCTTCACCCATTGTAGTGACAACCAATCTGTTTGGGTGAATTTAGGTTGGTAGAATCTCTAGCTTGATTGTTGAAGCATTCCTTCCATAAATGCTAGAGTTGATTCCTTGGCCTCCATGATCTCTGCAATCTTTTATACCTTCCTCAGCTCTGATACCATGTAAGAAAAAGGAAAATGAATGAATAATAAAAATGAATAAAGACTAATTGAGTGGTAGGCTAGTGGTGTAACTCTAATGCCATGTAGAGGTTACCACAACACACATGTAAGATCATGGTTAGATAGAAAGAGAGATATTGCTACTCATGGGAATAACAAAAGAGAGGTGTTTATAATGGAAAGTGGACACAAGATGAATAGAAGATGAACTCAACTTAATTCAACTAAAACTCATAACTCTAATACAACGGAACTCAAACACTAAACAATATATAGATGGTTCTATCCACCCATGCACTCCCTATATGGAGCTTAGATGGTGATCTAGATAGAAGCTAGGTGAAGGGCTATAGGCCAACACAATGTGTACTAAGTTGGATACCCTAATGGTTCCAAACACACAAACTAATGATCCTACATGGGATGGGGACCATCCTTATAAGGTCCTCCAAGCCTAAGTTGGCCTACCCATGTTCTAGGGTCGTGGTAGCTTGATCCATGCCCAAAATAATCTCCACCATTGATCTATGAGGTGAATCCAATGGTAGAAAGGTAGGATCAACAACCATTTGTTTGTAACCCTTGATCTTGCTTAATCCATACTTAGGATCATGATGCAATGGCCCACATCAAATAGACCCTTCTCCAAGTTAAGAAATCTACTTTTGTTTCTAGCCCTTGATTTAGGTTGATCCTCACATTGGATCAATCCCAAATCCAATGGTTTAGAAGTACCCTTCTAAACTATCCATCTATGGTCTACTCTAGACCTCATCTGACCTCAAAGTCGGGAACCTACCAATGTCCAACACTCTCACATGGCTTCTCCTCATAATGGGGGCCTTACAAATAGAGTGGTATAGAACAATGGTGGTGCTACATAAGGGTGAGGCATTGAGCATATCTAACATATGCTACTAAGATTTGGATAATTATAAATGTTAATATGCTTTTCCACATTTAGACTTAAATTTTCAAGTAGCACCTCAAACCATGATGCCTCACATGCTCCCATTGGAGCATCTCTATACTCAGCCTCTCTACTTGACAAAGAAATAGTGGGTTCTTCTTACTCCTCCATGCAGTAAGAGAAACACTCTAAAGTGAAAATAGAAGACCACTAGTATGATTTCTATTTGGAATACTACTTGCCCAATCTATGTCACTTATCCATGAATCTACAATTCCACATGAGCTTCATAAAAGAATGCATAATTCAAAGTAGCACTCACATAATATAGAGTGTGTCTCAAAGCATCGCATCAATCATGCTTTATACTTGCTTATGCTACCATCAGAATTATGCTTTACCTTGTAAATCCATTTGCAACATATAGGTTTCTTTTCCTATGGCAATAGAACTGGCTTCCATGTTTCATTTCCACAAGCACAACCATATCCTCATCCATAACTTTCTCTCGATCTACATTTCCTATTGCATATTGAAAACAAGAAGGGTCAACAGCTTGCATTATCTTGGTCACTAAGCAGAATGATGATACATGTAGCTATTAAATGTTAATCATTGCACTCAGTTCTACATCCTCCTAGATCTTCTTGGTCCTAGGTCACTTCCTCTTGTTGTATTATCTACATGTATACTCCTCGTGTCTCCAACGGGGGCAATCCAAGTTTCCTATCAATAATCTTTTCTAAACCACTTGATTCTCCATCAATGTCTTCAAAACCTATAGATGTTTTATTACCTAAAAAAACTTTTTTTTTGCCTTTCTTGGCTGGTCATGATGATTCTTTAGACTTAAATTTCTATGTAATTTTACACTCGAGAGGTTTGAGTTGGAACTATTGTTGGGTGATGTACAAGTGCACTTAGAACTTGAGATTTTGTACTTGTGTTTTCAGCATTTCCTTTCTCGTTTTATTAAAAATTAAGTTCTTGTTTTGCATTAACATAGAATCTTGACATTTTGTCAAACACCATAGCTCTCCTTACCTTCCTTGTTAGTGGTTTGTAACATTTATATCCCTTTTACTCAAGCAAGTACCCCATGAATATACATATTTTTGGCCTTTGGATCAAGTTTCTTCCTCAACTCATGTATCTATGCAATGCAACCAAATACTTTCATGTGTTATAGGTTTGGATTTTAACATATAAACGTCCTTTAAGGTGTTACTTAATTGAAACAATGGTTGGACTTATGTTCATAAGGTATACAATATTGTGCACAGCTTCTATCCGATAACATTGAGGCATGTTTTTCTGAATAATCAAGGCTCTTACTATTTCTATAAAAAATTTAATGTTGCATTCAGCAACACCATTCTATTTTGGTGCCTATCTATATGAAAACTGCCTTCAAATTTCATGACTTTTTAGAAAACTATTGAATTGATTTGATATGTATTCACCTCCTCCATTAGATATAATGTATGAATATACTTCTTGTTTGCTTTTCAACCATAGCCTTGAAATTCTAAAAGTGAGTAAAAACCTCACTCTTTTCCTTCATGAAGTATACCCATAATTTTCGTGCATTGTCATTAATGAATGTGAAAAAACCTACAATATCCCATAAATATGGTCTTTATAGGACCCCAAACATATGTATGCACTATCTCTAGCACATTCTCACTAACAAGCTTGTCCAACAAAATGATGCCCTTAACTGTTTACCAGATTGACATACTTCGCATACCTTCTACATCTTTGCAACCTTGAAATTTGGGAATCCATTGGCAAGCTCCTTTGACAACATTATCTTTGGTCTCTAAAAATTTGCATGTCCAATTTATTTAAGCCATATCCCTATATCAACAATCACAATTACACCTTTTTCAAACATGGCTCTAATGATTTTAGAAATCCACATTTAAGGTAAAATTCTGCCCCATTTTGTACCCTTTGATTATTAGCTTTCCACTATTCTTGTTCTCCTCTACATAAAAACCCTGAAAATTGAACCTAAATTTTAATCCTTGATCAACCATTTGTCCAACAAGAATGAGATTCATTGTTATATTAGGAGCATGCAATCTATCAGCAAGGTGTTTTACCTTTCCATCCTCCATGAACAATGTTATGTTTCCTGTATGCGCAAGAGGATGTAATATTATCACCTATTTCAACAAATCCAAAATCTAGTAATTTTTGTAAACTATTAAACCATTTTGCATGTCTTTTCATGTAATTTGAAGCATCTGAATCAACATACTAGATATTACCATTCAATTTTGAAACATCAATAGATATTTTGTTCATCATGTGATGTTGGACAATGAACACCTTCTCTAAATCATCAGCACTTGTGGATGCATATTTATGTTGTTGCTTTTTATTGTTTTGATTCTTGAATCTTGAATCATGTTCAAATTGACCAAGTTTACCACAAAGTTCTAGGTTTGAGATATTTGGGAGGCACTGAACAAAAGCCAATTAGCCATTTTACAAACTAACCTAATTTTTTTTATGGGCCTCACCTTTACCATTGTCTAGGGGACTGTTTACGTCCATACAAGCTCTTCTTAAGCTTACAAACTAGACTTCCTTGCCAATAACTACATAACCCTCTGAGTGTTCCATATAGATGTCATCTATAAGATCTCCATGCAAGAAAGCAGCTTTCACATCCATTTGGACTAGCTCTTAGTGCTCCATTGCAACGAATCCAAGAAACATGCGCAGGGTAGTCATCTTGACCACTAGAGAGAATATTTCTTCGAAATCAACACCATGTTGTTGCTTAAAACCCTTTGCAACAAGTCGTGCTTTATACTTTGGAGAAGCACTATATGATGTGAATTTCAGCTTATATACCCATTTACATGGTAAAGCTTTTCTGCCCTTTGGCAAAGGTACTAAATCCCAAGTACCATTCTTGTGAATAGAATCCAACTTCTTCATGGCACGCTCCCACTTGACATGATCCTTTGTCTACATAGCCTCTTTGTAGCAAGAAGGCTCACCGGCATCTGTTAGCATAACAAAATCTAAACTTGGAACATATCTATCAGGTGGATGTGAGACATGTGTAAAATGTCTCAATGGTTGCTAAACAAGAATATGTGCAGACTAATATGAATGGACAGTCTCTTGAACATCCCTATGTGCATCATTTTTATGCATGCTAACTAGAGGACTAGTATCCTCAAACACCACTCTTCTCACTTCAAACTCCTTAATGGGTTGTTTACGCATCTTAGACTCATTGGAAATAACATCACTACTTCTGATCATTGACCATGTTTTAGGATCCCATAAGCGATATCCAAATTGTCCTTCTCAACCATATCCAAGAAAAATGCATTTCTTTGACTTATGGTCCAACTTTTGTCTAAGGTTCTTGGGTATATGAACATATGCTTCACACCCAAAAACTCAAAGATGATCATAATATGATGGCTTCCCTATCCATAACTCTTGTGCCACTTTCTTTGGCAGTACTAGGTGAAAGATTAATCACATGAACTACAGTCAATATTGCTTCTGCTCAAAAACCTTATGAGAGGTTTGCATGATGCAACATAGAGACTACTCTATCTTGAATAATTCTATTCATCCTCTCAGCTACACCATTTTGTACTGGGGTATACGCATCTGTAAACTCTCTACAAATCCCTCTCGACTGACAGAAAACGCTGAATTCATGTGAGGTATACTCACTCCGGTTATCTGAAAGTAAAGCCTTAAGCTAATAGTTCCTAGCTTTTTCAGTCTCAATTGAAGCAAGCCATTTTTTGAAAGTAGGGAATACGTCATCCTTCGATTTGATAGGATATACCCAAACTTTTCTAGTAACATCATCTATGAAAGTGACAAAGTAAAGAAAACCACCTAAGGACCTAGTCGGCATAGGACCACACACATCTGTATGAGCAAGATCGAAAGGCTGAATTGAAGAGTCAATGTGCATTCTATGCACATTTCTAGTTTGCTTTCCATATTGACAATGCTCACAAAATAAAAATCCAGAGAAAGATAACATAGGTAAGTAGCCAGAACGAGAAAGATTTTCCATTCCACTACGAGATATATGCCCCAAACAACCATGTGACATACAAGCCATAGGCTCTTGAGTAACAACTAACAAGTGTTCTTTCTATGATACAAATAAAGGATAAAATGAGCCAACTTTGCTTCCTTTTGCAATAACCATATTGCCCTTTGATATGCGAAACGACTGAGCATGGAAGACCACCTTGTAACCAAGGTCATCAAGTTGACCAACTCATGTCAAACTGCATGATAACTGAGGTACATGGCATACATTATGCATAGTAAAATTTGAACCATCAATGAACTCCACAACCACATCTCCAATCCCCACAACATCACACTGGTAAGAGTCACCAAGTCTCATGGTACCAAAAGACTTTGCTGCATAATTAAAGAACCATTCTCTGTGTGTTGTCACATGGAAAGAAGCACCAAAATCTAGCAGCTAGGTGTGGGAAGGAGAATCAACCATAAGAGCCTCAGTTGGCACAATACTTTCAAGTGTCAACACATCAGCATCATCAAAAATAGCATTAATTTCTTCAATCTTCACAGTCAAAGTAGATGGTGTAGGTAACTGTTTAACATGCCCATCA
Organism: Ceratopteris richardii; assembly: GCA_020310875.1. Lineage (NCBI taxonomy): Eukaryota > Viridiplantae > Streptophyta > Polypodiopsida > Polypodiales > Pteridaceae > Ceratopteris > Ceratopteris richardii. The sequence goes on along the minus strand of CM035408.1, from coordinate 85,750,957 downwards.
ACATTCTGTCCTTTAACTTTAGCATTCTTTAATGCTTATTTCGTTGACCATTCTTTTCCTTGTTCTTGCTCATGCCAAGTTATTGATTCTTTCCTTGGTAAGAATCATGAACATTATATGCATCTCCACTCCGAGTGCAGACCATAGATTTTCTACCAATCTCCTCACTCAAGAGCGCTCCACATATGTCATCATAGACGAGTTTACCACGAGGTGCACTATTGCTAATAGCTGTGCAAAAGTATCCCATGATCATGGCAAGGTTCATAACAACAATACTGCTTTCATTTCATTATCCATATCCAATTTCTGAGCTTGTAGCTGAGAGAATATAGCATCAAACTCATTTAGATGAGCAGCAATACTATCTATGTCCTTCATGGTCATATAATCTTCTCATGTGCAAGCGAATGGTAGACCTGGCCATTTCATCTAAATCATCCCAATCATCTTGATCCATGTCAGCACGCTTCTTTGAAATTCCATTTACTGGCTTCCATTGCCTCCTTTGAATCAGCACATCTTTAATCTTATTCTTCCATAGAGCAAAGTTTGTGCCATCAAATTTTTCAGATCTCAAAATGGTCTTTGCCTTGCAAGTTATAGCTCCTCCTCGGAACACCAGCACTAGACCCTAATCCACCAGATGTGCCTGAGATCTTTGATGCCATGATGGTGGAGAACTGAGTGGAATGATAATGGAGCTAGAAGAGTCTGAACACCAACGAATAAGTGTATGAAGGAATAAATCGACCGCGATATAGTTGACAAAGCAAAAAATCTGGAAAAAAATTACCAGAGTATCCTCTGCAAAATAAGCATATGACCAGTGTCAAAATATCATAAAATTGCAAGTACTGACATGTTTTCCTCCATAGTGAATCATTGACTCCATTGCATATAATCAGTTACCCAATAGAAGCCAACTAGGCTTATCAAGCACCTACGAACAACTATCATACATCTCCTATGGCGAGGTTGGTAAGTCTTCCACCTACATCACCGAAGAGACCCCGACATCTGGGTGTCTCCCAGTTAAGAAAACCTCACCACGACCCTCTTTATCAAACGTAAAGGCTTTATGCAACAAACGTAACCGCTATATCAATCACCGCATGGATGTACATAAGCGGTATCCACAGTAGCGTACATGGTGTGTATGTGCTCAATATATGCAGTAAAATGACACTAAAAGGCTGAATGGATAGCCCAGAAACTAGCCAATAACACCTACAAGTGTCTGTCAACTCTGATGTTTTGGGCTCAAAAAACCTGGATAAATTTGCAATGGCTTCTCCCACCAAAGCTGAAACCTTTGGAGAAACCTGTAGTTTTACGAGTGTGGCTGAAAAGACAACCCTAGAGGTTGATATTTATTGTAGGAGAAATACAAAGAACATTCATCTTGACGTTCTTGGACCTGTGTGAAGAGAACTATGTGCGAAAGTACTCCAAAACGGCTCCAAAAGACACCCCAAAAATGCTTCAAAAATAGTCTTTGAAAGCAAAGAATGAAGCTTTGAGGGACCAAAACATGTTCAAGGTAATGCCATACCTAAGTCTTTCCCATTCTTTGGACACCACAAGGGTGTAGCTTAGTGGCAAGAGATTTTTATGATTAAGCGAGCTCCGGGGGGAACAGTACTCGGATGGGTGACCTCCCGAGAAGTACGAGGAACCTCTATATTCCTTGATCGTTGAGGTCCTCCCTCGCACGCAGCCAACAGCACCAACGGTGACTTCAGTGACTTGGATGACAAGGTATGTCAAGGTCTATGCCTTGGTCACCGCCTTAATCGTAAGCCTTGGAGAAAGCCGAGGGGGGGAGGTGCTCGCTTCGCTCGTGCAAAAGGGACAAAGCTTTTGCACCGAACTGCTTTGATACCAGTGAATTATTTTGATGGCGATGCACCACAGTGCTCTCTCCTTCTCGTGAGCTGCATGACGATATCCTCAAAGTAGAAAACTAAGCTCCTAAGGCGGCACACGGTACTCCGCACAAACTGTAGAATACGTAGCAAAACTGTACATAGGGAGCACGAAGGTAGACTTCTTAGCTCTTACAGATGCGATCAAACTTACAGTCTATGACTGACCAGGCCACTGTATGTTTTATTAAAGAACCATATACAAGGAAGTGTCGAGTGGCCATTTGGCCTTTCACATGAACACTGACGGTAACATTTTCTAACAGTTCCAACCACTAAAATTATTAGCCACGTGGAATCACTTTCTCTTATACCTATCACCCACTTCTAGTTTGATTATTCCACTCTCTCAATGCATTTTTAGATTATTCCACACACTCAAAATTAAGGAAGTCATTGTAAGGGCCATAATTCAAATTTTACCAATCCTATGTTTTTAACTGTAAGAGCCATATTAGCAATGTGATGTGAAGCTCTTTGTTGATATTCCATCGTCTTTTTATCTGCACAACCCATCTAAAGATGACTCTAGAATATCTACTTAAGGATTCATATCAATGTCGAGTTGTTGTGCCTAATTTGGTAGTGGCTTATTCTCTATGGAAAAAGCAATTTGGTTTCTCGATGGAGAATGTCATTATCTAATGCTTCCTTCTCTTCCTTAAACTTGATTTTCTGCTATGGGAAGGTAGAAGGTGCGGTATTTCTTTAGTTGATGGGAAGGTGGATCTACCTTCGTTATCCACTAGGTGAGGCCATTCGACGTGAATTATCACATCATGACCGACGTTAATCTTTTTGCCTGCAAATCCCTAACTCTATATGCCTTAGAATTTCACTATATCCTAAGAAGATACATTTTTTCCTGTTTGATTCTAAATGAAATCTTATTGGATCATGGGCATGCGCATAACAAAAACATCTAAAAAATTGAACTTCATAAGTGAAAGCTCTCCACTAGAGTATGATCCTTGGAGGTGTAATTCTTTGTAGTGCCTTTGTTTTGCTCCTATTTGAAATTCATATAATTTGATTGTTTGCTTCTCCCCAAAGGAAAAATTCATATATTTAGTATGCAACAAGCCATTTCAACCATCACCCTATTTCATCTGTGCGGTGTGTGAGTAGTGGTGAGTTCCATTTTTATTACATGTTAGTCGTAGTAGATATTGAGTTGTTGAGGAGAATTTGCCTCCCCTTTAGTACAAAACTTCATTTCTCCACCTATTTCATCCTCAACAATCTAATGCCATTCAAAGTTCACAAGCAATCACACTATTTTCGGCAAATTTTGACCTATCATCAGGTCCATGGATATGTGTCACTACTTGAATCATGCACACATTCATGTGATCAGCGCTACATTGTTGATAACCAAAATGATAACTTAAGAAGATACAAAATATGCACAAGTTTCATGAATTTTGTGTCTAACCTACTTCATTCTATAAGCACAGATTGTGCTTGCTAATTAGAAGAAAACATATTAAGGCAAACTATTCCTCCATATCCCGGATCAATGTGGTGAGCCAGGTCGACTACAGAATCATGAGTAGCTAAAATACAGGTGTTCTCTTGAGGAGCTTAATAGAGTTCGTCTAGCACATTTCTGATTTGATCCGGACTCTGTCATCCTTGAATTGTCCTCTCCGCCATAGCTAATCAACTTGTCTTTTCCACTATAGCTATCTGTTTGTCTTCTCCAGCATGACCGATCCCAGCTCCAGATGCTTGTAGCCATACTGCTGAAGGACCTGATTATCTGCAAAGTTGAACGCCCTATTCATCTGTTGTATGCACCTGGTCTCGTTGTAATGTCCTTGCTTTGCGCAGGGCTTGCAACCGACGAAGTGCGTGACAAACGGCCATCTTTCGTCGCCATATCCCGGCCTTGAATTTTGCATCATTTCTTCGTACTTGTCCACGATGGAGTCCCAGTATCCATGAAGGCAGTACGAGCCCTCCATATAGATTTTGCTCTTCCACGGCTCTCCGTTTGTCACGAGCTTATAGACCAGTGCAGATTGATCGTCTACGTCAAACAGGGGCCTGTCAGACAGAGCTCGCGCCACTAGCCTCCCGCCTTCTTCACGCGCCTCCTTGCTCGCGCCCATGACACTCCACGACTCAAGCAGATCGAGAGACCATTGACAGTTTCGCAGAAGGAAAATTCCTGTGTTTATACCAATCCACGACTTCTTCTCGTACACGAGCTGCTCCCAGCCATGCAGGACGAGGTTGTAGTCTGAATACTTGGCGATGGGAACCTCAAACGTCATGTCGGTGAAGATGGCGTCACTGTCCATCCACCAAAGCCACTCCACTTCGGGGTGGGATATCATGAGTGTCCGTAGGAGAGGAAGCTTTGACCAGTAATCGACCATGTCTATCTCTAGATGTGCCATGTTGTAGAATACCTTGATTCCGTGCAGGCGGCCGTAGTCCATCTTGTTCTTCATGAACTTAAGCATGATATGGTCGCCATGGCTGTTGTCGCATGGACTGGGGCGGGAGCTCGAAACTAGCAGGATCGAGCTTTTATAATTGTTGCAGTTACCTTCACAAGGGTGTTTTTCTCGCCATATCTGTCTCTGCTCATCCCAGTTGGAGATTCTAGGCAATAACCAGGGTTTGAGCAGCAGCGAGCTTCCTGCAGCTGCTTCAGCATCTCCATGGCTGGCGTTTTCTTCCTTATCGGAGCGAGGAAATGAGCTCTCTCCTTTTGGTGCATCTCGTTCTTCTGAAGTCGCCGCCAATTGCGATGGCAGAACAAGCTCGTCGATTGAACTGGTAACTAATTTCGTACCTTGTAACCTAGGGAAGGCCTCAGTGGCACGGGCTTCCATGATCCTCTCCTCATCTTGCAGCTTCCACTCAGGAAGGAGGTTTGAGGCGGCGAGACGCCTGTGTGTGCGAGCCTGCTGAGCCGAGCCAAAGGTTGTCTTGAGTAGGAAGAGTGCCGCCACGAGGAGCGACAGAATGAGCATGGAATTGTTGAGAACAAACCTACGAAGAAGAAAATGCCTGCTGTAGAGCTTGCGATGAAATCTAGCGGATGAAGGCAGGAGGACTGTGGAGTCAGAGCAATCAATCGGACACTTCGTTATGATGGACATAGAGCAATCGGAGGACATGATGATGGAAGACATGAAGGCTGTCTACGCTAGAAGATGATGGCTGTATGATTCTACTGCGTTCTCGCTCAAGCGAACAAATATAGAGACGAGCTACGTGTACTGGACACACAGTATTGCCAATTGCAGTTTGCAGCAAAAGCTCGCGCACAGTTTACGAACGTCCCCGACCCCGAGGCTTTGAAGATGCTTGGACTTCTTATGTGTGCCATTGTATGTACGACTCCATCTATACCACGGATTTGTGGACTATGACATGCATAGTATCTATCTAGAATGTCTTTTGCTGGTTTCTTCTAAAACGGGAGGTTTCTTTTATTGTTAAAAAGATATGTCCCTTGTTTCACACTTGAGAGCCCATTGGTTCATGGCGCCCAGCAGAGAGGACCTAAAAATGTTGCAGGGAACGCAAATATGGGAGATTAGTGCCTCCGAACCCCCTTAAAAAAACAATGGACATTCAGCGTTCAATGACCATGGATTACAGGACATAGTATGATCATCAATCTCGTGATGAGAGTCATGCACGTTAGCTCAGGTAGCTTGAGCCTTTGCCTCTTGACTCGAGTGCAAGGGTTGAACCCCTCTTGGCCACAATTGACATGTATTGGACCTTACACCATTTTTCAAACTTAACTTTTTTATTGCTTTTGGGTCGTCATCAACGTATTGTCTTTAGGTCGTCTTAACCCTTGTTCTGTGGGATATATGGAGCAACATGGGTACTACTCCTATCCACTTTTTAAAAAAATGAAGGTTCAGCCGAAGCCTACTCTCACTAGCTTTAACTTTGAGATTGCAATTGTACAAGTGAATGTGCATAGTACCCATGGAACCCTCCATATCTCAGAAAGCAGGGGTTAGACAAGGAAACAACTTCATTATAATTGGTTTAATTGGACTAAACCATTACATGTCGACCTCAGGGGTTCACCTCAAGAGGCCAAAGTCAAACCAATTTGGAGGTTTAGCTGAAGCTTACTCTTACGAGCATTAACTTTGAAATTGCAATTGTACAAGTGAATGGGCATAGTACACACGAGACCCTTCGTATCCCACAAAGCAAGGGTTAGACAAGGAGATAACTTCATTGCAACTCGTTTAACTAGGCTAAACCATTACATGTCTAGCTCAGGGGTTCCTAAAGCTCCACCTCAAGAGGCCAGAGCCAAACCAATTCCCCTATGCCTGTTCAACACTTGTCCTTTCTATGAATTCAAGCAAGGTATACACTAAACTTCGGTTGAACTTTATCTTAAAATAAAAAGTTTTAATTTTCAATTGTTTTTCTAATTTCTTCGTCATCAATCTACTCTTCATCTTCCCAAGAGGGTTGACTTCCGGCACACGTTTCTTTTTATGAAATCAAGAGATTAAGCTTCGGTTGAAGTTCATCTTTAGAAAGAAAAAAGGTTTGATTTTCAATTGTTTTTCTAATTTCTTCGTCCTCAATCTACTCTTCATCTTCATCTTCCCAAGGGGATTGACTTTCAGCACCGCGAACAAAAAGAAGGATTGACTTTCAGCACCGCGAACAAAAAGAAGGGTGGATTCACATGAGACGTGATTTTGTTCGAAAGCTATATAGATTGGTCACCCTTTGGAGATTAACCTTCCAATCATAACACTATCAATCATGAACCCACCCTTATATGAGCAAATCCATACTTATCCACTTACCGAAGCTTTTCGAAGGCAGGTCTACATTTGCCATAGTTATTATTAGCTCATACTTGTAGATTCAAGTGGACAAGAAACCGGACTAGTGTGAACATCTTTCTTTTCAAAATAAGAATATGGCAAGTGAACACCTATGGGCTTGGATTCTTTGTGACTACACTCTTCCGCCCACATAATTCCTTCTCAAACAAGTTTCCTTTGACTTTTAGAACAAAAGTTGGCTCCTGACAACCAGAGACCAACCATGGAAGAGATACATGTTTCATTGCTTCTAGGACAAGGAGCCCTAAGGCCTAGCCACATCCAATATCCTCACAATAAGGGACCAACCATGGAAGAGGCACATGTTTCTTTGCTTCTAAAACAAGGAATCCTAAGGCCTACCCATATCCATGCAACATGAAGCAACCACTTTGTGTTTAATAATCTTTTCAAAAACCAAGAATAAGTATTCTTTCGCATTGAGATTGAAACTTTCTCTCTCTTGTCTCTCTCTCTCTCGCTTTGGTTTCTCCCTCTTTACTTTTATTAATTCTTTCAAAATCCTTTCCTTTTCGCTTTTTCATTATTAAATTCTCGTTCCTTGGAACGTGTCTTCAGATATTTTAGCAAGAAAAGTCAAACTTATTTCAACTTATAGCCCTCAAGCCCCTTTAAGAAAAGAGAAAAAGGTTTATGCTGACTTGGACGAGTGAGAAATAAAGGACCTTTCTTTCCAAAAGAATGAAAATACTTATTCTTTTTCTACAAATAGTATCCACCAAGTTTTGAAAATAAGGAAAATACTTATTCTTTTTCTAAGAATAGTATCCACCAAGTAAGGATGATTATTTTGAAAGACTGATTGTGGAAGGTGAGGCAAGTTTAGGAGACCTTATATGAGTATATTAACTCACCACTACACAAGGGGGAATAAAGGTGGATTGTGTAGAGTAAGAATGCATCTAGAATACTACTATCCAAGGAGACTAAACATGCTAGGTCCTGCAAGATGCATCCTACAATGGAATTCCATAGCACAATTAGGTAACATTCCCCCTCCATTGCTCCCCGAGAGATCTCCCTAGAGATACAAGGGATCATTCCCTTAGGTCGAAGAAGGGGTCGCTTATATGAACAAATTTCTCATAACAAAGGTTTGGGTTTCTGTTTCAAGCTTAGTCTCCTTATAAGCCCTTGTGTAACCCTCTATTAGAAGTGGATAAAGAAAATGGCATACTAGGTATATTCAACAAGAGTATTGTGCTAAGGAGTGACCAAGGCCTCTATGAGGGGGAGTTCTTGGAAGAAAGTGGAAGCAAAGCATTACTCGATGCAATAACTAACGAACAAATGCATATTCACACACCCCGAGAAAGAGAGGTACAAGTATAAACGTGGACATTGGTCGATCCTCTGAGATAGTTGAATATGATCTTATCAACAACATAGAGGACACGCTAATAAAGAGGAAAGGAAAGTATACCATTGGACATAGAAAGAAAATGGGTATGTTACAGAAAGAAAATGGGAAAGTATACCATTGGACATAGAAAGAAAATGGGAAAGTATACCATTGGACATAGAAAGAAAATGGCATACTAGGTATATTCAACAAGAGTATTGTGCTAAGGAGTGACCAAGGCCTCTATGAGGGGGAGTTCTTGGAAGAAAGTGGAAGCAAAGCATTACTCGATGCAATAACTAACGAACAAATGCATATTCACACACCCCGAGAAGGAGAGGTACAAGTATAAAAGTGGACATTGGTCGATCCTCTGAGATAGTTGAATATGATCTTATCAACAACATAGAGGACACGCTAGTAAAGAGGAAAGGAAAGTATGTTACAGTTTCAAGAGCTCACATAAGAACATATGACGTTGCACTTTTACAAGAGACCTATTCCACTCAGGGGAATACATTTTACTAACGGTACTTCTTTTTTGCAAGATGGACAAAGAAAACCATTTCCTCCAAACCAAGGCTATGGTCGTTTTATCGATGTGGGATAGTTTAGGGTCAGTATGCAAACTAACCAATATTCAAAAAGGATTTTTATTTACCTGATCCATGGGGATCCATTGAAGCTCAATGTTATTAGAGCTTACCTACATATGTACACACATAAACACACACATACATACATACACACACGAACACATAGATATGTTTGAGCCCATGTCATCGTAGCTTGCAAGCAAACACATTAAAGAAACATCGAATCCATGGAGCAAAAAATTGGTGGTATCAAGACTATATGCAAGAAGATGGAAGTACACACACCTACAATAAGAGAGAGGCAAACACACAAATAAGTGCATACATGCATGCACACACACATACTCACGAGTAGGCAAGATGCAATGTACTCCAAGAAGATCTTCTATTACTAAAGATAAAAATAAAAATACAAAGCTCGAAAGATTTCTTAGTCCTAACTCACTAACCTTTACAAATGAGAGCTAATTTTCTTATATAGACTTTGTAAGAGCTCTATCCACACATTCATGTCCAACCAAGTCTAGAATAGAGTTTGTAAGTTATCTGAGGGTAGAAACATTTCCAAAAAATTATGAGATCTGGATTGGTAATTCTACTTATGCCCGTGGACCTTCATTACTCCTTGGATTTTAGAATGTTGGCCCAATCTCTATTAGAAATAGGATTATATGCCAAAAATAGGCATTTTGACATGAATTTTGGAGTGGAAATGGGAAAAGACCTTATTTGAGGAGCAATTTGAGATTGGAAAGAATTATTTAATGTCTTCCTCCTTTGCTTCCATGATTATTCTTCCATTTACCACTTTCATCATCCTTTTAAAAAAATTTGATTGCTTTGACTGGTGATTTTTAGTATAAGTTCTGAACCTCCTCCAACACTCTCCCCTCCTTGCTTTTTGTCATCCTCAACAAACATCTTTGTGGCATCTGGGTGAACATGGGTGTTGATGCACAAATATCAAGTGTTGAATGTTGGCATTGTACTATAGTAGTTGCCACTTGCAAAACCTCTTAAACATGTAGATTGCAGCTTTTTGGAGACTATTTTTGGATTTCTTTAGTATCTTTTAGGTGTACTCTCGATTTAAAAAAATAAATGGTGTGCTAAAAGAAAATAAAAGACTGAAAAATGACGGTGTATGTGAGTGAACCATGAACCTTGAAAAACAAAATAAAGGATGAATGAAAATAGAAAAATAGAAATAAGTTGGATTGAGATCGAAGGGTTGTGCATGTTGTGAAAAATAAAAAAGAAAATGAAACTACTTCCACGATTGGAAACTAAAAGAAATATTATTAAAAGAAAATTGTGGAAGTAGTCATAGGGCAACTATATAGTACTCTCTGTGGGTTTTAGGCAATTTTGTAGGATGCATGAACATTAGTTGCCCGTATGAATGCAACTTTAGATGCACTTATTGAAAGTTATGTGAAAGATGTAGGTCTTCATTCTTACTCTTTTTTTCTAACGGGTCATGGTACAACATTTATTCATAAAACTAAAAACAAAATCACTTGATGATGATGCTTGCAAGCCCCCCCCCCCCCACTTGTCTTTTTTCGTGGGTTGGAAGGTGGAGTTTTTAAGAGTTGATTTCCTCTTTGGTACTCTTAACCATCTTGATGGGATGTATACATAGGTCCTTTATACTACTCCAAATGGGTCCTTGAGACCATCAAAATGTTTTCTAAGGCAAAGAGACCCAGCTTAAGCACAATGGCCTTGCTTGGGATGAACCTATTCTCCACATCCTTGAGATCTAGTAAAGAGATAGCATCAAAATAGGGACTCAATTGATTGATAATTCAACACAATTACTTTTCCATTTGGTCTCTGCTTCTCTATTATGTCTTCCAAACTAATATACTCAAATTTATGTCTTCTAAAACACAACAAGATAGTAGTAGAAATCTTTAGTAAACAACTACTTGAAGAATTGGATTGATTATAAATGAGTTGAGTTTCCAGCAACCCTCGAAGATCTTGTACTGACATGGTCCTAGCCATACATTGGTTCCTCCATAGTTAAATGACTATAACAAAGTGAGTTGGCTTAATTGTTTACTCTAGATTAGTAGTAGTAAGAATTTGTGGTTGGAGAGCTACTTGATGGTTTCCTAAATAAAATATGTGAGTACCAAAGGGAGATATGCATAATTCTTCCCTCACATACAAGGGTTCACTCATTTGCATAGGTTTATAAAAATTATTGGAGTTTGAGGTCTTTGCAAGCACATGAAAATCACAAGGAAGAAGAAGAAGAAGCTTGGAGCACAATGCACAATATTGAATGTATCACCAAGAGAATGTACAAAGATAAGTGACTTATTAGGGTTATATGCATATATAAAAGCTAGGAAAAAAAACTCCAAAAGAGGAAAAAAAGCCCCAGTGGTTCTAGTGTGTTCACATACATCACTACCAAAATATATCAACAAATCCCCCCTAGGAGTAACGCGATGAGCAAGGACCTAGCACCCATGTATAAGGCAGTGTCAAGCTATGTGGAATCAATACACAAAAGGAAGAAAGCACAAATCTTTGTGAAAAGCTTCAAACTTCTCCATAGGCAGAGCCTTTGTGAGAAGGTCTACAACATTCTCCTATGTGAGCACATATGCCAAAATGTTCTCTCTAGCATAAAACCTCTCCCTGACTTAATGATAGTGCACCTCAATGTGCTTAGTGCGAGCATGGAACACAATGTTCCTTCCAACTGCCAATGCACTCTAAATGTTAGTGAAGATGGTGGTGGTGGAAGACTTACCAACACACAAATTATCCATTAGGCATCTGCGCCACACACACACACTCAACAATTGTTGTGAAAACTACCCTATAGTGAGCCTCACAACTAGAAGTGGCCACAGTGGGCTACTTCTTGCTCAACCAAGATATGCATGAGCTACCAAGCATGAAGCAAAAACCATTGGTAGACACATGAGTGTCATTGAAACCAGCTTAATCACAATCAGAAAAACCATGTAAATCTGGTTGTAGTGATCACCTCTTGGGATAAAACAATCGATGTAGATGGGTACCATTCAAGTAGTGAAAAATGGGCTTAACCGACTGCCAATGCTTGACACCTAGGCAATGCATAAACCTGCTCATCTCTGAGACATCAAACTAATTATCAGGCCATGTTATGCATAAGTAAATCAAGCATCTAATAGCTTGCTGATAGATAATAGCATCAAATGAATCTCTAACATCATGAAGACTCAATTGTAAACGTGTCTCCTTAGGATTGGCAATAGGTTTGCAATCTTCAAGGCCAAAACACTACAATAATGTGTCAATACATTTTGTTTGACAGAAAGATATTCCACCATCAACTTGCATAAACTGAATTCCCAAATAATGATGCTCATGCCCCAAATTCGACATCTCAAATGAGGCATGCAAATCAGCCTTAAAATTAGCAATATACTTCTCATTAGGATGAGTGAGAAGCATGTCATCAACATAGACAATAATGATCAGAAGGACATCATTTGCATGCTTTTTGGTGCATTTTTCCCAAGCCTAAATGCTTGATATGCTGTTCATTTGTAGTCATATGTGTAGACATATGAACACCTCTTGTAAAAGAGAACATTTTATCTCTTGTAATTGTAAAAGAAACAATGGCTTAACTCATCCATGATGTAAAAAGCAAATTCGTGGCTTGAACTACCTAAAACCTGTTGGAGATAGACGTCTGCGGAAGCACACGAATAGCACAAGGAAGAAGAAGAAGCTTGGAGCACAAACACACAATACTGAATGTATTACTAGAGAATGTACAAAGATAAGTAGCCCATTAGGGCAATAGGCGTATATACAAGCCGGGGGAAAAAAAACTCCTAAAGAGGGAAAAAAGTGCCCCGACGGTCCTAGAGTGTTCACACACATCACTACCTAAATATATCAACAAATCCCCCCTGGGAGTGATGCGGTGAACAAGGAGCTGGAACTCATGTATAAGGAAGTGCCAAGCTATGTGGAAACCACTCCACAAAAGGAAGTAAGCCCAAAGCTTTGCGGAAAGCTTCAAACTTCTCCCTAGGCAGAGCCTTCGTGAAAAGGTCTGCAATGTTCTCCTGCGTGGGCACATATGCCAAGCTGATCTCCCCAACAGAGAACCTCTCCCTGACATAGTGATAATGCACCTCAATGTGCTTAGTGCAAGCATGGAACACAGGGTTCCTCGCAATTGCCAATGCACTCTGACTGTCAGTGAAGATGGTGGTGGCAGAAGACTGGCCAACACCCAAATCAGCCATAAGGCGTCTGAGCCACACACACTCAACAGTTGCTGTGAAAGCTGCCCTATACTCAGCCTCACAACTGGAAGTGGCCATAGTAGGCTGCTTCTTGCTCAACCAAGATATACACGAGCTACCAAGCATGAAGCAAAAACCATTGGTGGACACACGAGTGTCATAGCAACCAGCCCAATCTGAGTCAGAAAAAGCATGCAAATCTGGCGGTAGTGATCCCCGCTTGGGATAAAACAACCCAAGTAGCCGAGTACCACTCAAGTAGCGAAAGATGCGCTTAACCGCTTTCCAATGCGTGACTCCTGGGCAATGCAAAAAACTGCTCATCTATGAGACAGCAAACTGAATATCTGGCCGAGTAATGCATAAGTAAATCAAGCATCCAACAGCTTGCTGATAGAGAACAACATCAAATGCATCTCCAGCATCATGAAGACTCAATCGTAAACCTGTCTCCATAGGAGTGGCAATAGGCTTACAGTCTTCAAGGCCAAAACGCTGCAATAATGTGTCAATATATTTCGTTTGACACAAAGCCATTCCACCATCAACGTGCATAAACTGAATGCCCAAATAGTGATGCAAATGCCCCAAATCATACATCTCAAATGAGGCATGCAAATCAGCCTTAAAATCAGCAATATGTGTCTCAATAGGACCAGTGAGCAGCATGTCATCAACATAGACAACAATGATCAGAAGCACATCATTAGCACGTTTAACATATAAGGTGCTTTCAGTTGGACTGTTCTCAAAACCATGTGCAATCAGATAGGCATGTATCTTCTCATACCAAGCACGTGGTGCTTGCTTTAAACCATATAATGCCTTCTTTAACCTGCAAACCTAGTTTTCATGCCCTTTCTGCACAAAGCCACGGGGCTGAAAAACATACACTTCTTCATGCAAGTCACCATTCAGAAATGCTATTTTAATGTCCAACTGATGTACATTCCAACCATGATGGGCTGCAAGTGCACAAATGCTCCGAACAGTAGTCATACGGCATGTAGGTGCAAAGGTCTCATCAAAATCAATGCCTCTTTCCTGTGCATAACCCTTTACAACAAGCCTAGCCTTATACATGTCAACTGTACCATCAGGTTTACGCTTCAGCTTGTATACTCACTTAGTGCCAATGGCCTTCTTGCCAGGAGGCAAGTCACATAAAGACCATGTACCATTCTTCATTATAGCATCATATTCAGATTGCATAGCAGCCATCCAATTTTCTGAATTTTGTGCTTCATCAAAAGAAACAGGCTCATTCTCATCACAGAGACTAGATGCAGCCATAGCATAGCAATCTGATGCAAAGGAGGCACTATGAGAGCTTGAACGAGTACGATATGACAAAGGTGCATCTAATTTGCTGTCACACAAAGTCTGCACCAGCCATTTTGGCATAGTTTTTGCCTGCTCAATATCAGCTCTCTCATCAACAAGTGCATCATGTAAATCTGCATTAGAAATGGAATGATCTGCATCATCATATGAAACCTGCAAAGGTTGAGAAGTTGCCTCATTAGGACCAGCACTAGCCTGTCCACCTGTAAAAAGAGGCATCAAAGTATCATACATGTCTTTGGAGCTAACAGATGTCTCCTTAGTACATGAAAGCAATGGCTGAATAGCATCTTCCACAAAGACAACATCACGGCTAACCAGAATGCGTTTAGTCTGTGGATGATACAGACAATAGCCTTTACTTTCATAACTATACCCAACAAAAATACATTTTACTGCCTTATCATCCAATTTTTTGCGATGTTGTTCAGGCACTAATGCATATGCCAAACAACCAAAAACACGTAGATGAGCAACAGATGGCTGGCGGTCATGTCGAGCCTCATATGGAGTGATAGACTGCAACGCTTTAGTGGGACACCTGTTCAGTACATATGTTGCACACATGATAGCCTCAAGCCAGAAACTATGTGGTAAAGCCTGACTTTTGACCATGCTACTCGCCATCTCCATGAGTGACCTGTTCTTTTGTTCAGCAACTCCATTCTGTTGAGGTGTATACGGCACTGTACACTGGTGTTTTATCCCACGTTCAGCCAGAAATGCATTAAAATCTGAAGACATATATTCCCCCCCTTGATCAGAACGGAGGGTGCCCAAAACCAAAAACTGTTTGAAGCACATGAACACTTCGGAGTTTGCTTTGAGTGGATATACCCATGCATGCCTGGAAAAATCATCAATGAAAGTCACGAAGTAAAGTTAATTTTCAAAAGAGGGTGTCTGCATAGGACCACAAACATCACTATGTACAAGCTGCAACTTCTGTGTAGCCCGAACTGAACTATCTTTTGGAAAGGAAGAACGCTGCATTTTGCCCAAAATACAGCCTTCACAAACATGTTTTCTAGGTGCCTCAAGTTTGGGCAAAGAGGACACCATTTCAGATTTCTGCAGGCGTAACAAAGTAGCAAAATTCAGATGACCAAAGCGTGCATGCCAAAGCTTTGCATCTGACATAGCCTGAGAATCATGAACTGCACATGCCGAATCATTCACAGATCTTTCATAGTCTATGAGCTTATACAGCCCACGACATAAAATGCCAGAAGCAATAATCACATCGCCATTTGAGAGATCATGGACTGTACACCTGTCATCAACGAATTTCACAACCAAGCCAATCTTGGCTAATGCAGAAACTGATAACAGGTTCTTTTTGATCCGTGGCATAAATAAAGCATCTGACAAAGTGAAAGAACTACCATCAGCAGTAGTTAGAATGATCTTACCAACTCCCATAACAGGATAAGAGGAGTTATTGGCGCATGTGATATTATTCCCTGTAGGGGCAGGCTGGAGTGAAGAGAAGAAACTGCGCTGTGAGGTAATATGTTTGGTCGACCCACTGTCAAAGTACCAAACATCTGAGTCTAGTGCAGACATGCACTGATCATGAGAAGATGGGTCAAAACTGCAGACAGTAGTAAACGCCCATTCTTCTTCCTGCACAAGATTTGCTGACTCTGTTTTTGGTGTAGAGGCCTCTGCAACAACCATTCCAGCCTCTTTCTTCTTTGCCTCTTTAGCAGCCAGTTTTGGACAGTTCTTTATAATATGATCATTTCCTTTACAGTACTTGCAGAACAATCTTTGTTTTTCTGATTGTGCAGCATTTGCAGATTTCTGCTTACTAGTAGAAGAGCTCCATTTTCCTTTGCTCTTCTGACTAGCCAGGAAAGCTTGATCTGCAACACGCATAATGGACCTATTCTGCCTGGACTGATCTTCCTGCAACAGAACAGAGACTAGTTCCTCAAATGACAAGGCATTCGGATTGCCTTTCATCATCAACGGAAGAGTAGAGGCAAAACTCTGATATGAATCAGGAAGACCATTCAGAACGGTCTGCACAAGTGAGCTATCTGGTATAACCTCATCAGTAGAAATCAATTGTTCCTTCAGGTCTTTGATCTTGTAAGAAAATTGTCCATAGAATCACCTTCATTCATGTGCTCACTCTCCAACTGTTTTCGGAGGTAAGCAACACGAGCCTCATTCCTAGCCTGGTACAAAGTGGTAAGTGTATCCCAAGCATCCTTTGCTGTTCTGCAAGAGCGAATGTGAGGAATAATGGCACGTTTGACAGACAAAGCTATCAATGCATGTGCCTGGGCATCTCTGCCATCCCAAGGAATTTACTCTGCATTAGGTGCAACAGAAACAACAGCACGAACAGGAATCTGCGGAATATCATCTTCGACACCATCTTCATCAGCTCCAACACCTGTATTTGCAGTACCTGTCGTTACAGGTGTAACAGGACGTCTTTCAACACCCTGCACAATGTTCCACAATCCTTTTGCAACAAGTACATGTCGCATCATATAAGCCCATAATGTGTAGTTGGTACCATCCAACTTATCCTCAACAGCCAACATACGGAATACATCACTGCTTTCAGCCATGGCCGGTGACTAAAATACCTTGATGCAAAAAATTGATTGTATCTCAAAAAGTTGAACGGAACTGCCCAGGCGAGTTTTGCTAGACCTGTAGCAGACTTTGAGACGCTTAAACTGGCGAACAGGAACTAGTATATACCTTTGGCACAAAAGGACGAAATAGCATGCACAAGCGCTGCGATAGTGCGTTTGGAGGCCGAAACATGCTCAGATTGCGATTTCGGCACCACGCAGCGAAGCTATTTTGATCTCGGAAACACCCTGAGTATGCTCACCAAATTTCGTGCGAATTTGAGACTGCAAACGAAGGAGTGTCGACGGCGTCCTAGAAGAAGCGACGACCTGCTCTGATACCAATTGTTGGAGATAGACGTCTGCGAAAGCACGCGAACAGCACAAGGAAGAAGAAGAAGCTTGGAGCACAAACATACAATACTGAATGTATTACTAGAGAATGTACAAAGATAAGTAGCCCATTAGGGCAATAGGCGTATATACAAGCCGGGGGAAAAAAACCTCCTACAGAGGGAAAAAAGTGCACCGGCGGTCCTAGAGTGTTCACACACATCACTACCTAAATATATCAACAAAACCACGAGTCCATTAGCTGATGGAATATTTCTTAATTCCTAAGATCACTTTTAGGTGAAGTCATTTGAATTCAAATTCAAAACTACCTCCAAAAGTAGCTATAAAAAGAGCAAGAAGGAAGTCGCCAAAGGAGTGCTTGATTCGTGCCCATTTCATGCCCATTTGTAGAGATTGAAGATCTTAATCCATAGCTCTATCACTCTACTCCCATTGTGCAAGTATCCATTGCCAATGAGTTTGTAATTATATGTGAATCAATACATTCATCATTTACTTCTTCTCTGATTTGTTCTCTCCTATACTCACTCAGAATAGTAAACTTCAGAAGCTCATATCTCGGGATATATGTAATATTTTTAAGCTTTTTAAAATGCATTTGATTGCTCTTTAGATCTAGTTTATGATCACAAAATTTCATGTACATTGGATTTACCATTTGTGCGAAATTTGTATTGTACTGCTCACTGGTCTATCTCTATAGAGCCCGAAAATTGCCGGAGTGTTCCAGTTTTTTCTAAAACTTTTTCTCAGTGCTCAATCGATGAACTGAAGTGTTTTAAATTTTATTGGGAATCTTGCTTAGTCTATGTTCTATTTCCAAAAGGAATTTTTCTAATTCCTACCAGGTTGAGAGCAATGTTCATTTTTTCATCAGGTGTATGTGCAAAAAAGCAAGTTTTGGGAGCTAGTCATTTTGCAACTAGTCTATCTTGACACAAACTCTTGAGATACTTGTTCCAAAGCACTTGGGTGATTTTTTTGTGGATTTAGGAAGCTCAAAGGGTCTACTAACCAACTCTGAAGTCTCAGATGGTTGGTGTGAAGCTCGCTGTAGCAACACCAATTCATCTTTAGATTGCATCCACCATCTCTCTCCACAGTGGTATCAAAGCATAGTCAATCAACATGGGAGACCGATTTCCATCAACAACTAAAAAATTGGATAGAAACAACTACCCAACATGGTCTCTAAGGATGGAGGCTTAAGTACAAGGGAGGCATCTTTTTGGATACACATCTGGAGATGAAGCTATGCCAACCATGAGGAACAAAGGGCAACCATCATACGAAGAAGAGGAAAGACTTTCAAATTGGTGTTCAAAGGATGCACTTGCAAGGTCCTATATTCTAAAATCAATCTCTGATTTTCTTTTACCTCATGTCAAGGGATGCAAGACATCAAGAGAGACTTGGAATGCACTTTCTTCTTTCTTCTCCTCCAACGCTTGAGCAAGGAAGAACCAATTGTGGATGGAGTTCACAACAATGAAGAATAGCCCCAAGCAAAGTGTGAGAGATTATGTCACAAAGATGAAGGAGATTTTAGATCAACTTGGAAGCATTGGAGAGGTAATTGAAGAGGAACAAATCATTAGACAAATCATAAATGGAATCAAAGCAGATGACAATGGGAGTCCTTCACAACAGCCATAGATTTGTACATGGATATGCATGTACCCAACCTTAACACACTCATGGGCCAACTCTTCACTTATGAAGCAAAGATTAGCAAAGGTGGTGAGTTCTCAAGAGGTAATAAAACTTCTGCCTTATATTTTGATAAAGCTAAGATCAAGGACAAGTCAAAGAATAAGAAGAATGAAGATGAAGGTAGCTCTTTCCAAGCAAAATTTGTAGGTAGAGGAAGAGCTAGATGAAGAGGCAGAGGTGGAAAGCAATGCAGGGAGAGATTCCAACCATCTCAACCTTGAAATATATGTGGCTTATCTAATCATACTACTGAAGAATGTTTCAAGAACCCAAGGAACTCAAGAGGAAGAGGATTAACTAGACGTGGCTATGGATCAAATAGAGGAAGATACAATGGAGGCTACAACAGCTACTACAACAACAACAACTATCAAAGTGGCCATAGAGGAAGAAGAGATTACAATAACTATGCAGAGGAAAAAAGAAGATTCATTATTGATTATGAATCTATCAGTGAAGAAGGGTAAGCATGATGATCACATCTTTTACACTGATTTGGGATGCTCAAATCATGTAGCAAGAAATGTGGCTTTACTTTCTGATTTGGAAGATCCTCACAACAAACATGAAGTGCAAACAGGAGATGATACAAAGCACTCAGTGGAGAAGAAAGGTAATGTGAAGACATGAGATGGGAATATGAACCTCTTAAGAAAATTCTTGTATGTCCCTACAATTGCCAAAAATTTAATAAGTGTTGGGAAGATTGTTGAAAAACGATTGCAAGTTAGATTCAACCGATTTGGAGCATATGTTGAAGACCCAAGGCAAGGATTTAGAAGGATTTCCAGAGGAGATCAAAAGATAGGAAGACTTTTCACTTTTGAAGTGGAAGATACAAAGAACATAGCTTTATTTATCTATGGATCACAAACTCTAAAAGAGTTGGAGATATGGCACAAAAGGCTTGCTCACATTGGTGAGAGGACACTCAAACAAATTTGCAAGAACGAAAGTGTACTTGGCTTGCCTAATATCACAAGGCAAGACATGATTTATAAGTGTGAAGCTTGTCAATTCAGCAAGGCTCATAGAAAATATTTCAATAAGAAGGGATATGTGTATCAAAATCTTTTGGATCTAGTGCACACGGATGTGTGGGGTCCAAGTAAGGATCCATCTACATCAGGCTCAAGATATTATGTGTCTTTCATAGATGGTTGTAGTAGGTGGACCATTCTGTTTTTCATGAAGCACAAAGATGAAGTTTTTAAATGCTTTAAGAAGTATGTTTCTCTTGTTGAAAACCAAACAGGTAGGAATTTGAAAGACTCAGATCAGATGGTGAAGGAGAAACTTCTTTTCTGAATTTGATGCCTACTTGCATGAAAGAGGCATTAAAAGGGAAGTTACTACAAGGTATACACCCCAACACAATGGTGTAGCACAGAGGAGAAACATAGCTATTGTTGAGGCTACAAGGTCCATGCTCAATGAAAAGGGATTTCCAAACTACCTATGGGAAGAGGTTGTGTCTATAGCCACATATCTCATAAATAGACTTCCATCTAAGTCACTAGATGGAACCACTCCATACGAAGTGTGGAATGGAAGAAGACCTAGTCTAGAGCATTATAAAATCTTTGGATGTGTAGCCTATGCTCACATTCCTTCTCAAGTAAGAGGGAAATTGGATCCCAAGGCAGAGAAGTGCATATTTATTGGTTATGATCAAAACCAAAAAGGATATAGATTGTACAATCCAACTAATAAAGGATTTTTTGTGAGTAGAGATGTAATTTTTTATGAGAACAAATCATGGTTTGATGATGATAGGAAAGTGAATCTACCTTATGACTTGGATGAAGATTTTCCATCACTTCAACCAAAGGAGCCAAAGAAAATTGAAGAAAGTGATTCGGAGATTGATCTTGAAGACTTGGAAAGACATGTCCTTAGGAAGGCAACATCATGAACAGGTAAAGAGCAATCGGCCGAGTGGATGAAATGAGGACCTTACGCATGGGCAAGGACATTTGAAACAAAGGCTCTTGGCACAAGCAAAGGGTAGGAAGTGGATGCAAGATAAGCACCAAGGGTGATCCTTAGCCATGAGAGTGAGCTGAATCATTATCATACTCTACAAAAGATCCCTCGCCTCTTTATTTCTTGAAGGGGCCCCTTCGCCCATATGAACCTCTTTGAGAAGTTCTAATCTTTTAATGGATAAGAATTCAACTCATTTCTTTACTTATCACAAAAAATGTGGAGGTTGGTGTTATAACTTATGGAATATGTTGAACAATATATTGTTGGAGTGTTAATTAATGTGTTTTGGTGTTTTTGATATAGCAACTGAAGGCTTGTGAGGGCATGAAAGGCATGAAAGGGTGGACATCAATAATCTGACTTTAGGGTGGACATCAATAAATCTGATTTATAATTTAGTTTGTAAATAAACGTGCATAGAAGGTTCTATTGTTACAAATAGTTAGAAAAGTAGTGGTTAGAATAAGGGTCATTGTAGACTGCAATTTATGATATTAAAAGCAAAGGCTTTCTACAAAACTCACCAACCTTTACTTTGACACATGCGTTTCAAAGCCGCTCTCATGTAACCACTCTTTTCGATGTAATCAAAAATTCCTATAAATACATGCACTCTGTGGACTGTCAAAACAGAGTGCATGGGGGAGATTGCACCCAATATTGCGTTCAGTCTCGTCTCTTGGGGTCTCTATTTTTCTGTGCGTTTTCTGCATTCGTAACCTCTATGTGCATGTGAGCAAGATCCTGATAACAGTGGTATCATAGCCTTGCACCCCTCACTACAGAGGGATCTGTTTCTGTTCATTTTGGCGAATTGATCTCTATTTTGCTGTTCTCTATTCGCGATCCGATTCTGATTTCAATTCCGATTCCGGTTTCTGTTTTCGTTTCCGTATTCTGATTTTGACTCTGGTTCCAATTTCCATTTCCATTTTCGTTTTCATTTTCATTTCCAATTTCAGTTTCAATTTCTAGTTTTTGCGATTCTGATTTCGATTCCGATTCCAGTTTCCATTCCCATATTTTGATTTCGATTCCGGTTCTTGTTTCCATTTCCATTTTTGTTTCCCTTTCCGTTTCTAGTTTCAATTTCAGTTTCTACTTTCTATTCCAGTTCTAGTTGTAGAACGAGAACCTATGTTTACACCTACGTGTACTCCGTCAGAGTAATTCACACCTATGTTTACTCCTTCAGCTTACTCCAAGGCATCGACTAAGGCATTGACTAAGGCATAGAACTTAAGCATAACTTAAGGCATAACTAAGGCATTACTTTGGCACCCAAGGCTCCCTTGGTGACCGTTGGCTACACGCGAACCAATTTTAATTTATGAGTGGCAATAATGAGTTTTATATTCACCAAGGTGGGAGGATTTGAACCCACAACCTCACCCACACAAGGGAAGTGTTCTACCACTACACTATCTCTTTGTGTTGTCACTCTACTTCTCTTTTCTTATATTTAACACAACTTTCATCTCTGTCTTACTTTTTCAATTCCCAAGAACAACCCTTCCTTTTACATTTTAACTTAAACAATCTAAAAAATTGTTTTATATATCTAGCAAGAGGTTTTTGTTCTTTACATCCTCATGGACCCTATGAACAACATGGAGGATTTCGGTGAGTCACCTCTATCAGAGGTAACACTCGAGCAACAACTTGAGCTCCCGTGACATGAACTACGAGGCGCTCAGAACGAGATCCGACAACGTGACAAAATACTCGAAAACATGCAAAAAAATGAAGACAACCTTACAAGCGTGGTCAAAGCTATTGTTTCTACCCAAGCGGATGGCACACATTCCAAGATTGTCGTTAAGAATTACCCGTTTTTATGGTTTGATGGCCGTAAGGATGGACCTCACTACAACAAATAGGGGGGCGTAGCGACGCCTCCGAATTGAAAATTAAACTTATACCATCTCTTATGCGACACTAGCGTCGCATAAGCGACAATGCTATTTTTGGATTTTTTTTTCGGGCATTCATCGCATAAGCAATGCTTGTGTCCCTTATGCGACACTAAATTAGTGCGTTGCAAATACCTTCACTAACTAGCGATGTTATTTGCGATGTTGGCAAACTGGACAACGTCGCATATGCGACGACAAGAAGAGACCGAGAGAGAGAGAGAGAGAGAGACATCTCATTGAAGCAAGGTATGCGCACACACACACACTTACACACACATACATATGCATACACACACACACATATACACAAATAGACACACACACATACACAGACACACACACACACATACACACAAATATACACACATATACACACATACACACATACACAAATAATGTTGCATACACACATGCACACATAATGCATACACATGCACACACATATACACAACACACATACACACATACACACATACACACACATACACACACACATACACACACACATACACACACATACACACACATATATGCATACACACACATAGAGAGACATGCACACACATACACATACATGCATACATAATGCATATGCATATGCATACATACATACATACTTACATGCATACACACACATATGCATACATAATGCATATGCATAGATACACATACATAATGCATATGCATACATAATGCACATGCATACATACACATACATAATGCATACACACATATGCATACATAATGCACACACACACATACACACACATATGCATACATACATGCACACACATACACACATAGACACATACACACACATAGACACATACACACATACACACACATAAACACATACACACTCATAGACACACACACATACACATAGACGCACACACACATACACACACATATACACACACATACACACATACACACATACACACATACACACATACACACATTCACACATAATGATGCATTCACACACATACACATGCATACACACATACACACACATATACACACACACATACACATACATATATGCATACACACACATAGAGAGACATACACACACATAGACATACATGCATACATATGCATACATAATGCATATGCATATGCATACATACATACTTACATGCATACATACACATACATAATGCATACACACATATGCATACATAATGCATACACACACCTATGCATACATACATGCATACACATACACATAGACACATACACACACATAGACACATACACACACATAAACACATACACACTCATAGACGCGTAGCGACACATACACATAGACACACAGACATACACACACACATATACACAAACACATATACACAAACACATACACATATAGACACATACACACATAATGATGCATACACACACATACACATGTATACACATACATATGCGTACATACATGCATACACATATACACATATACACATACACACACATAGACACATACACACACATAAACACATACACACTCATAGATACACACACATACACATAGGCACACACACATACACACATATACACACACACATACACACATAGACACATAGACACATAGACGCATACACATGCATACACACACATACACATGCATACACACATACAGACACATATACACACACATACACACACATATATGCATACACACACATATAGAGACATACACACATATACACATACATGCATACATAATGCATATGCATATGCATACAATGTACATACATACTTACATGCATACATAATGCACATGCATAGATACATGCACACACATAGACACATACACACACACATACATACTCATAGATACACACAAATACACATAGACACACACACACATACACACACATATACACACACATACACACATAGACACATACACACATAATGATTCATACACACACATACACATGCATACACACATACAGACACATATACACACATACACACACTTATATGCATACACACATATATAGAGGCATACACACACATACACATACATGCATACATATGCATACATAATGCATATGCATATGCATACATACATACTTACATGCATACATAATGCACATGCTTACATACACATACATAATGCATACACACACATATGCATACATAATGCATACACACACATACACACATATGCATACATAATGCATATGCATATGAATACATACATACTTACATGCATACATAATGCACATGCTTACATACACATACATAATGCATACACACACATATGCATACATAATGCATACACACACATACACACATATGCATACATACATGCATACACATACATACACAAACATACACACATAGACACATACACACATAATGATGCATACACACACATACACATGCATACACACACATATGCATACACATACACACATAGACACATACACACACATAGATACATACATACACATAAACACATGCACACTCATAGACACACACACATACACATAGACACACACACACATACACACATAGACACATAGACACATAGACACATAATGATGCATACACACACATACACATGCATACACACACGTATGCATACATACATGCATACACATACACACTCATAAAAAGTCTTATGAGAGCAAGAGTTCTGTCTGATACTCTAGGGGCCATCATGCATGATTACTCAGAGATGTCCGATGAGGAGTTGGACTGTATGATCCAGATGCTTACTCAACGATCAGACGAGGGCTCTTCTGCGGCTCCACATGCAAGAAGAGAGTTATCTGCTCATAGGTATGTTTTTTTTCATAAACTTTTTTAATGATATTATAACACATATTTTTATTTATTTTTATCTATCTATTTTCAAGACACCTATACCACCTCCAAATCATGATAGCAGAGCAAAGTTGCCTATGAGGACATGCATAGGCACCTTAGTACTAGAGTGCGATATAGAGCCAGAGGGGAACATTGTGTACATAGGGAATGGATTGGAGTTCAAGAGAAGAATGCGGGCACTATGCGACTCTTACCTGCACTTTGTCCACTTACCGTGGAAGTAAGTAAAAAGTTTACATATAAATTGAAATATATATCTTATGTTTTATTTACATTATGTTTTATATTTTTGTAGTGAGCATGATGAGAGGGATAAAAAATACGTACTTAGTTCACTTGAGACAGAGTTTGGGACAGGATGGTCGCTTAAGTGGTGTCTAAAAGAGAGGCGGACACTTAGGGCTCATTGTTGCGATAATGCACAGTATGCAGTGCTTTTATGTATATATATGTGGATATGAGTATGTGTGTTTATGCATGTATGTATGAATATGAGAGAGAGAGAGAGACAGAGAGAGAGAGAGAGAAGATTGAGACTAGAGGTATAAATACACGCATACACACACATATACATCATACATGCACATTTACACACATATACACATACATGCACATTTATACATACACACACATACATGCACATTTTTACACACACATACACATGCATGCCGTTACACACATATAATGAATACACATAGACACATACACATACACACATACACGTACACATACTCACATACACGTACACATACTCACATACACATACACATGCATAATCATATGTACACACACATAGACTCATCTAATCATATTTACATGCATATATACATATACACATGCATATATACACACACACAACACATGCATATGCACATATAGATACACATACATACACAACACATGCATACGCATAAATAAATAAATAAATAAATAAATCCTATTTCAAAAATCCTAAATTGAAAACACTAATTTCGATATTGGGGTTTAAAACCCCTAATTTAAAAAATCTAATTCAACCTTTTAGCCATATGTTTGAAGTATATGTACACATTGCATCTATTCCTCCGACGTCCTACTAGAGAGATGACTCTCCTCCCAACCTTATGCCTCTATATATAGCTACTCGAATCAACGAGGATCATAATATATATAAAGATATATACACATCATGTAGATAGGATACATAAATATAAAATGGAGTAGATATATTATGCATCACACATACATGCCTAAATGCACACATAAATATATATATACATGCATACATATTTACATGTACACATTTACACATAGACATATATACATATATACATGTACACATCACATATACATGCCTACATGCACACGTAAACATATATATACATGCATACATATTTACATGTACATATTTACACATAGACACATATACATATATACATGTACACAATTATAAACACTTGCATATATTACATGAATACATGAATATTTACATAAATGCATATGCATATATACACATATGCATATTTAACACATGTATACATATATCACACACATGCAAACACATAAATATACATGAAATACATATATATGCATACTAACATCTATATACATATGATACACATGATTACACACACATATGCATACATACATGATAAAAATTTGCTCCTCGAAGATAAAGCTATATATAAAATAATTAGGCATACCCCCGAGCTTCATGTTCTAACTTAGAAGAACATAATTTCATCTCTCTAGTAGGATTCATCGTTATTCAAGTTAATAAAAAAATCTATTATCTGATATCCATTCAGAAGCTTCAAGTTATTGATCGATAACTAGAGTAAAATTTACTATCTAATCTACTCATATGTTTTCATTATTGCCATCATTTTGGTAAAACATCAATATAGTCTCATCTTCATTATCCTTATTGATTTCATTTATTTCTTCTATTGTTAAATCTATGTTCTCATGAATCACATCATCTATTGATGGATTAATATCTATTTCTGGTAATTCCTCTTCGTCATCAGTAGAATCAGCATGTAGAGAATTATCCCCTTCATAAAAAAGATTAGTATCATTATCACGTATAATGATTCTAATTTCTATTTCAGATGTTGATGTATCAGTATCTGATGTTGAATCATCAAGAGGACTTTCTTTGATCTCTCTAACAATAAACTGTTCAAACAATGACCTACCTCTAGGTTGCACATGAATGACTTGCCACCAAGGATGAGGATCTGGGTTTTTATAAAAAAATGCTTGTTCAATATGCCTAGGAAGAATATATGGTTCTTTAGTAGATCGCATTACCTTGGAAGAATCAATTGCCCAAAACCCAGATAATTACTTTCTTAATGTGGAATTACTACCTTTATACTCGGCTCGAAACTAGTCAACCTTCAAAATGACCTATCAAAATATATAGCAACAAAAACCCATTATTAGGTGCTTAAAAAAATAACTAACTCTAAAAAATAATATATAAACTTTTTTCTACTTGTTTGAATGTACGAAATGAAATTTTGTAGATACCAACAATAGTTCCTACGTAACCAAGTTCGCTATCTATAAGGTTCGTGTCTTTTGAGCTAGCACGTGATAGTTGCTTGAAAGAAGCAATAATACGAGAATCCTTTGTTTTACGTAAAGAATCAATGGCTTTGATTCTAATATGTTGTCCAAAAGCCCACATATTAGTGAACATTCGAGCCTGCAAAATAAATTCAATTAGTAAATAGAAACTAACATACATATATGAAAAAAATAAAATATTATTTTAATAAAATTACCTTTCATTCACAACCTATCATTAACTCTCTTTGCTCATTTGATAATAATAAAATTACCTTTCATTCACAACCTATCATTAACTTTCTTCATTATTTGCGTTGGCGCGTTGCAAACGACTATATAGCCAATCCATGAAAGAAGATATATCTGTAATCTCATTATTATCGAGATTACGTCTAAATCTTTTGTTTTTTTGCCTTTTACTTTGGAGATTTTGAAGTTCCTCGTACTCGCTAAGGAATGCTTGCATGCATTCGCTATTATATGCTACAAAAGTAGAAACATCATTTTTTTCTTGAAATGTAAATAAGAATGGAACCCCCTTACCTGATAATACCTCATCTCTTATTTTTGAAGAAGACTCATTGGTCCATGCACGTGGAGCTTCTTCATGAACTCTTTCAAGGTACTCACTAACGTAATACATGCACTCTTCAAGCATCCAACCCTTTGCCATGGATCCTTCTGGTTTCGCTCTTTGTCGCACATAACCTTTTAATATTCCCATAAATCGCTCGACCCAAAACATCCATCGAGTGTTGACAACACCTGCAATCTCTATTTCATCTACAAGATGGACTAATAAATGAACCTGAATATCAAAAAATGAAGTAGGAAGTTCTTTCTCCATCAAACATAGTAGCTCTTTGCATTCACATTTTTTTTGTGGGATCGAGTTTTTGTCAATCTCTTTGGATATAATCCACCTATACAGATCATAAAAACAATTATAAAGAAGTTAATTAAAAAATAAAAGATATCCAATATTCATACATATTAAATATAAAAGTACCATAATTACTATATAAGTGATCCAAGACGATAGATCACATCTCGTACTCCTTTCGTTGTACATCCATCAATAACCCAAGGTAAAATATGTTTCAAAACCTTATGCTAGTCATGGGTCTTTAACCCAAATAAGGTCTTATCATCCATAGTAAACATGTTTTGAAAAGATGCTCCATATTCTGTAGGAGTCTTAATCAATTGAACTCTATAGTTGATAGTCTGTATCTCTTTTGTTGTAAGTACCCAAGGAGCAGGTGCATAAGTCGTTTCTTGTCGATGTCTATCAAAAACTGGCCATAACTTTGGTTTGGATTTTCGATCTTTCAAATCATTGCTTGAT